>VZTJ01006146.1:79921-118969 GCA_013397795.1 Orthonyx spaldingii | reverse complement strand
TTTTTTTTTTTTTTTTCATATGAAAGATGTCATATTTTACAAACACAACCCTCTCTGACCAAACTATCTGGACAATTATCAGGATACCATTCAAACTCTTTTCTTTCTGTAGATACATCAGGGGTCCCCTATTTCCTTTTACATGTCACTTTTACATTTGCAAAAGAATGATAATTCTTAAGGAAAATTATGTTCTTTGTCTCATAGCTTCCTATAAAATATAATAGCAATAGAGTCAAATGGACTGGAAATGCAGTATTATTATAGTTCTATACATCTTAAACAGTGTACAGTTTGAGAAAGAATACCTTCCCTTTGGAAGTATATTTAAGTAGAAGCGGCTTTACTACTACTTATATCCATACAATATTCTTAGATTATCCATGGATCACAAACAATCCCAATTGAACATAACATTTTGTATTGTAATAATGCTAAATTTCCTAGTTTAAGTTTTATATATTATAAACATATTTCTCATGTATGTTAGTGTCTGTGTTGAAATTCACTTCCTTTGTATTATTTCACCCTTTTACTTTGCTTTTTAAAATTTTTTCTTAAGTAATCATTATCTTAAGTAATCAAGTTCTTATTCTGTTCTCATGAGCATAGTTTTTCATTAAATTTTGCGCTTATGAAATAAGAACTCACTGCACTAGGTAGTTATTCATACTGTTTACTTTTAAGACCCTGGATTTTTATTTTTAAAACTTTCATATTATTATTGTTTCATAGCATCAGCAACATATGATGAAAATGTTAAAATAAGACAAAATTTTAGTGTTTTGCAATAACCCCGTTCTTTGGTATTTTATTCCTCTAGAAGAGGGAAGCTGGGGGTTAGAATTTACCTCCAGTTCCAACCTGGGTCATAGTCTGCTGATTTCACTACTACCACATTCGGGGGAATGTAAATGCTGACCTGTACCCCTGGAAAAACAGAGGTGGACAGAGGCCTTGTGTCAGAGTTATAATCACTCACTAATTTAACAAATGTATACACCTAGCATAGTAATAACTTATTTTCCTTCAACAGACCTGTTTTAAACTATCCATAACTACACACAGTGAAAATGCAGGAGGACTGGGGGTCTGCTACTGAGACTTGTGTTGGAGTGTGAGACAAGACAGTTGCAGAAGTGAAACTTCAGACACAGAGAGATTGGAGAAAGAGCTTGTGTTGTATTTAGGTTGTTCCAAAGTCAGGACACCATAGCAGGATAGTTTTTCATGTGGCAACTTTGAGCCTGGGCTACAGTATTTGGATTAAGTAGACATTGAGATTTACACATCAAGATACCTTTTTCATGAGCTGGGCCAAAATCAGTTACTGAAAGAGTCTTTAAAAATAATTTCTCAGCTCATAAGTAAAACTTAAGAAAGAATATACATTTCCAAACCCCTCTACAGCTCTAACTTCTTATCATACAGGTACAAACTTCTTTAGAAATGCCTTTGCTAAGGAACAATGTATTGAAGTTCCCAAGACCTCATTCAAACCCTTTCATTTCTGTGCCTTGCTCTAAGCTGACAACAACTGGTTACTTTTCAAAAGCTGAAATTTTGATATTTCATTCTCCTCTGTGGTGAATCTCTTCAGGTGCCTTGTCAAGATGAAGGAGGTGTGTCAACACCTATCTGCATTAGCAAAACCCACAGAGGGACATGAACTGGAAGGGAAAGATAAAGATACCACCCCCCTATTGTTCCAGAGGAGACATAGGACAATAATGGAGCTAGAGATACATGAGCATTTAGACAACTTTTTTTCATAAAGCCATTAACCCAAAGGACAAGCTAAGGCCACAAAAGGGTGCTCAAGAAAAAAAACCAAACAACAAACCAACACTCCCCCTGCCCTACAAAGCCCCCAAAACAAAAAACAAACAAAACAAAAAAACCAAACCAACCAACCAAACAAAAAACTCAAAAAACCACCAAACAAACAAAAAAATCTGAAAAAAATCCTGCAGACAGCAACACATGATGATTTGGAGCACATTTATCTATTTTTGCACTGAAAAATTTATGCTTGTGACTTGATGTTGGGAGGTAATAGTGCACTACAGTGAGGTGTTCTAATATTTACCTTAAATCAACATTTCAAAGTCAGTGTGTATCTGTTGGCATTTACCACTGAGTAAATGATCCTTTATTCACAAAGCTGTAACCTCGCTGAAAGCTTGACTTGCAAAAAACCATCCGGGAAACAAAATGTTATGACATTTTTAAAGATGCAGTGAGAAGGTAATAAAAATTTATTTTTATTATGACATGCTGAAAGTCAAATTATTCAGTTTGCAGATTGATAGAATAAGCTCTGCAAGAGACACATGTACAGGCCCCAAAACCAAAGAAGATGCTAATGGCAGGTGCCAGGGACAGGGTGGGAGCTAGGACTCAGACAGGCACTTTACAGGCAGGAGATGATCTGTTTTCTCCTCCTCTATTACTGTTTGATGAAATAAGTTTTTCTCATTTTGTTTTTTCAAAGGCTTCAGAAGGATGCATACAGCAGAGAGTAAAATAGCACTTTCAGAGGATATTACACCAGCCTAAAATCAAATGAAACAAAAACAAAACAGTGAGTTTAATGAAATATTTCAAATAATGTTTTAATAAATATTTTAACCTAAGATGAAGCATAGATCTTTTCTCAAATTTTCATGAAACGTTTTTTTCTTCCTGAAATATGTGATTGCTAAGGATTAAAGGAAATTTATCTAGTTTTGATATTTACTTATAACTGAATAAACTGAATAAGTAACATGTTTGTTATGTCTGCAAACAAAATTAATTAAATGAAACAAGGCAGACTGAATGGGCATGCTGATGTCTCTGTTTTCAACAGAGCCTCATTCTGGAAATAGTAACATACTACAATAAATAACAAAGATTTCTTGTTATGTGTAGTTATTTACTTGCTGAACAACGATATGTGATCCAAGAGTTTTCATAACAAATGATACCCAAGCAGCTCTACTCTGAGTGACAAACATTCTGCATCGTGCACACACACCATCTCCAACCGATGCCTTAGAGAAGAAAAAGAAATTAAATTTATTAGATGACGGAGAAAAATTTAAACTAGTTACATTATTTGTATTTGCTCTCTAGACATTGTTCATTCTTCTTGTCTAAGTAAGCTTTTGCACTTGCACCCCTTTTAAAAGGATGCTTTCAACAGCCCATTATCACTACCCATAATTAAGCCAGGACCATATCGCTGCCTTTTTCATCCTGGAAAACTGCTCACAGCAAGGGACTCAGACAGTTAAGTCACCCACAATCACACCACAACTATTTGTTTATTGAAGGGAAAAATGGTCAGACTTACAAAACTGGGTATGTATTATTAACATCAGCTTGGAAAGTGTTGTGGTCAAGCTATGGTAAATATCACTGGTAGTACAGTATTGAAGAGTTTGGGAAGCCATCAACCAGTGCTCTCAATGTGAAACACATGACATAACCACAAGCTGCACTTTATGAAATTTGAAACTGTAACATAAGGAGTGACCTAATTTAATTCATGTGGTTCCATGTGTTTGAAGTTAATAGACCCTTTCTGACTGGGGGGCAACAAGGTCTTTAACAAAATACCAGCCCTACTATGCCAAGTTGTTTATCTTTGGGGATTCATTCTTTTCATATTATGATTGATAATTTGTGGATTCCACAGGGGTTTTCTGTACCTTTTACACGTTCTATTTGAATGGGTAATTAGCTGCAAGTTTAAACTCTTTTCCCATCTGCAGGTGTAATGGAGAGTGTAGTCAGACTGCTCACATGTAGGGTACTAGGTTTTCAGTCAACAGCAACATGAGGAGATGGAGGAATAGCATCACTTTCTAATGTTTACAGGTAATATTCATCTGACATTGTTCAAAACCTTGCTTTTATAGAAGCATTTTATAAATTCTTTTTAATTAATTTATTACTTATGCATTTTTTTCCTGGTCTGTATTTTCTCTTGAGAGAATCAAATGCCTCAGAAATACCACCAGATGATTTAAATTACTATCTTTAATTTTTGAAAGAATTCTTCAGGCTTCCCGGTCTGATATTATGGCCTTTTAACACATCAAAAACCAAAAACTAATACCAACTATGCCTGCCTCCTAGTTCCTCCACAGTTGTTTTCTATCCATCAGCCCTTCTCTGATGTCATGTAATTTCTCTTGCTCTCAAGAAAAATATTTGACTTTGTTTTGAATCACAATGAAAATTCAATCTACTCAACATTTCATTTCAGCATTTGAGATCAAGACAGAATATTTTGACATTCCAAATTCAAAATATTGTATTGTAATCTGCTTAGGGACATCACAGAACTTTTATTTTCATTTTCATTTGGATTCAACTTCCCTGCAGACTAGGCAGATCATGTTACATGGTGTATATTTTGGGGAAAATATTGCCATGACTTCCCACATAAAAAAATTTTACTGGTCCTTTCCATTCAAAAATCACTTTCATAGGAAATGTTTTCTTTGCTGCTGAGCAGGGCTTGCACAGCATCAAGGCCTTTTCTGCTTCTCAGACTGTTATCACAGTGAACAGGCTGGGAGTGCAGCATCAGTGGGAAGGAGGCACAGCTGGCACAGGTGCCTTCAAAGGGATATGTCAAAACATATGGCATCATGCTTAGCAATAGGAACTGTGTGAAGAAAGAGGAAGAGATGATGCTTGGAGTGATGGCATTTTTCTTCTAAAGTCAACACTATATGTGATGGAACCCTGCTTTCCTGGGGATGGCTGAATACCTGCCTGCCCATGGGACATGGTGAATTAATTCCTTGGTTTGAGTTCCTTGCATACACAGCTTTTGTTTTACCTACCTAAACCATCATTATCTCAACCCCCAAGTTTGCTCCCTTTTACCCTACCAATGGACTTCCTCACCCTACTAGGGAGGAGAGAGGGAGTGACTGTGGTGCTTAGTTTTTGTCTGGGCTTAAACCAAAACCTTGTTTCAAAATACTTGAATTATTCTTTAGATTTTTTTTTTTTAATTATTTTTCATTAAAATAATATTCATTTTTATCAAAGTTTTTCAGATCCTGACAAAATATATCTTCCTAGAACCATGAAAACGTCAATATGTGAACCAGATATCTGCCAAAAGTCTTTATGCTTTATGCCCCATTCAGGTCACTAGAAGATATTTAAGTGGAAGTTAATTTTATTCCTGAAACATCTGAAAGACTTAACAGTGAAAACACAACTAGAGTTAAAAAAAAAAAAATCCAAATAGAAAACATAGAAAAGACGAAGCAAAGCAATTGCCTCTGGGATACGGTTGTCTTCTAGAACCTAGTTAAGGATGTGGTCTAGGTAGAAAAGGAGATGTTCCTATCCAGCAGGACAAGCACAGTCTCTGTGTAGGAGCTATATCATATTACAGGCTGTGCTGACTCTGGAACTGATGAGAAACCAAATCCTGATTGTAGGAGGAAGCAAGTCACATAGTCTGGGGATGATATGAAAGGATTGTTCAGGGATGTGGATACTCCAGCTCTTCCCAACAGGAAACTTTAAGAACCTTTATAATCTTGTACTTACCTCTCTTATCTTTTCTTGACATTTCCATTTTTTTTTGGTCTAAAGTTGCCAAACTATTTCTCCTCCCTTCCTCCCCAATAATCACCCATTCAATGAAAATATTTTTATTTTACATAATGATGTAATGCCTAACTGACTAAGAAAACAGAACTTTCACAAGCCAAACTGTTAGAGTGAGAAAAAGGAACATAACCTACAAGAGGTTTATTCCTGAAAAGGGTTTTAAGGTAGGAGAAAAGCATATGGAAATTTATCCCACATTGAATCAAAATAACATAACAATTTTTGAGAAAGTTATGACCTTAGAACACGACAAATCTTCACAACATTACAATACAGGTTACCCTGAGGAATACCTTGCCACAGAGCTCTCACCAGCGGTTTCATTCAATTATTTTCTCATTATGTGTAAAGGAAAGTTCAGGAGTTTTACAGGTTCCATATAGCACGCTTTGAAATGAAGTACATTTGAATTACTTTCAGTAATTTAAGGTGGGATCAGTCTTTTAGTAAGAAGATAAAACTCTTTATAATTCTTGTTAACTATTTCCAACAAATGACTGATACATTACCTACTGTAAACATAACCTCTGCCACCTTTCCTTAATTCCCAGCACAAAAAGATATTTTAATTGACCTTTTTCTTTCTCTTCAGCACTGAAAATTCAGCTCCTCACCCAAGTCTTGGTATTCTTTAATGTGGTTTCAATACCTGTACATAATCTTCTTACCCAAAGAAATAGACAATAATTTATCAGTATTTTCTGATCATTTACTGCTTACATCTCATAATTCAAAGTGCACAGTGGAGACCTGATATTCCTGGTGTGTGTGTATATATATATATGCCAAGCAGGTGTAGATTCACAATCATTGTGGAGCAGAAGAGCCCTTCTCTGAATTGTTGAGGAGAAAACAGAGCCTTCTTCACAGCATCCTTTATCTGGGATCATGTATTTTCTACAGGCCTAAATCCCCTAACAGTGTGAGTTTCCTTCACACCCAAAGCAGAGGACACAGAAAAGGCCTTCCTTTAAAAGCTCAATACTCCTCAGAAATAATAATAGAAAATAATTTCCCTTGAACAATAAATAGATTCTTTGATTAGTATAATTCTCAAACTATTAAGACAGTATTTTCAGACCTTTCCAGGATATATATACATTCAACAGTTTCTCCCAATTCTGCTTTCTCTAGTCCTTTTTGCACTTTGCATATATCTGATACTAGCAAGAGATGACAGATCAGCAGCCTCTGAAAAGCAGAAGACGTCTGTCTGGGCACATAGAGAGTCAAATCCTGGTATCTACAGTCTTGAATTCATTTGCATGAAGACCAAACTGCAAGAGTGGTCACTAGCCTGAGAGACAGATATTATTTTCCAGCCTGTCTTCAGGGGCTATCAGTAAGATTTTTAAAAGCATTTCAAGTCATGACTTTATGTTTTCTCTGCTGAAAGTAACAACCAGTCAAAACACCTTTGATGGAACAGTTTTACATCAGAAGATGAAGTTTCATCAATTTGACTTTTTTTTTTTTTCCCCAAGTGGAGCATGTCAATTTCAATTAAGCTTTACATACAGATATGTCAAAATGAATCATTTCAAGTTTCACATTTCATTTTGATAAAAAAAAATGTTTTGGTTTGTCTTTATTATTTTGGGGGTACAATAAAACACAGGACTGGAAAAATCTAATCTCTTAAACATGTTCAGCTCCATAAATGCCTCTTTCTAAAATGCCACACTCAGAAAACTCCTTCCTTTTAACTGTGAACCATGGTAAATCTCTCTGAATAACTTATTTCCTATGTTTGCACCATTTTACATTTAGCTAATCAGTTGATTGCACATTCCTGTATCAAATTATTGTTGCCTTTATTATTGATTACCTTAGTATTTTTATTATTACCTTTCCCATACCAAAGTTCTGTTACCATCTTGCAAGAAGGCTTTGACTAACTTTGTTCCTGATGAATGTATCAAATGTCTGAGTCTTTCAGTAAACTCTGACTTATTTTTCAGATGCTTATGAACAGTTTGATAATTTGTCTCAAGTTACACTGATCTGGTTCTTGCCTAAGTCTTCAATTCAAGGACATTCTTTATTCAATATTATTTGGTATTCTGTGGAGGGGAGAGAAAGGGAAATTTTTAATAATTTCTACATTAAAGCGAGGTTTTACTCTTTGTCTTCCAAATTGTTCTTTCTTATTCTTTTAACAGTTCAGGGTGGAGAGTTCTTTTGAAAATGAGTAAGAATCAGCCAACTCACCTTGAATTCTTTTTTTTATATCAGATTATGGTCAATTAATAATGAAAACAGAGAGAAGAAATAGAGAATAGTAAGAAGAATTTATAATGTGTTTTCCATGTTTAACAAAATATCTGAAAATAGAAATCAGAGCATCATTTATAATTTTTTCCTTCCATTTAGGTATTGTCTTGCTTCCATATTAATGAATCCATTTTGTTTTGCTGCACAGATTTCCAGTCTTTTGTTCCAGATCAGGTTGCTGTCACATGAAATGGGGAACATTTTCTATTATCTTGTACATAAAAGAACTATTTTTGGGTTAAATATATACACAGACACAGCCATAGAAATAAACTATAGAACTAAATATGCTGAGTTAGATGTGAAAGACCTCAGTATTACTGCATTTTTTTTTTCACTCAGAAACTCTCCTTGAAAATGTGCCCCAGACATAAAAGGCCATTCTTCCCTAAAAAGACATTGAAAAGCATTTCCAATAAAGTTCAAATTATAGAATAATGAGTGCAAAATCAACTCGATGTATTGTATTCTAGTTTTGGCAGTGCCATTAGAAGAAGAAAATAACAAGAGACACCCATTAAAGACGAGCTCAGAGAGTCTCATTTTCAAAGCATTGAAGCAAAAGGGCACTTGCAAAAATATATGCCCAATTGCATGCTTAATCTGCATGCACAATTATTGTGACTTCATGTGATTCTCAGGTACTGAAACTCAACTGACCATTTCTATGCACACTACCTGATTTGCATTTGCAATCACAGTAAATGTGCATTCAGATTACATGTGTAATTATGCGTGCAATTTTGCACATGGCCCTGAGCTTCTAATATTTGGAAAAATCAAACCCTGAAGGTTGCACTCCTCTCTTGAATACACTGAACTCCCACTATCCCATTAAAAGGGTAACCAAGAACAGAATATGTTTTCACAGCACCTATCTTCTGTAAATAATTTTTTTCCTATACTGAAAATCTAGCCCAAACCCAGAAGTTTTTCACTAAACAATTACATCCTTTGACTACATCATTTGTCCAGCCTGGATTGAAATAGACAAGACATTTATCAACTTCTTTACAAATTGGAATGCCAAGATGAACACAACTAATGCTGAAAACTCTGCACCACAATACAGTGGACAATGAAACACTCCTGTACTCAATGAGTTCTTTCTTGGTCTGTGCTTCACATCTATAGTAGGAAGAAAAAGAAGAGTATAACAAGAACCTGAGCAAGGAAATTAGAAGGTAAAGACAGACACTTAAACAACAGGAAATGAGAAGAAAAGTCTCCAGAGCAGGTCTGGAATTTTGTATTCAGGACTCAGCTGAACAGATTAAAAAAACCTAAACCATAAAAGATTGTTAAACTCCGTGGGCTTAACTATATGTGATGATAGTATTAACATAGCAGACACTTACAAAGCACTTTTCAGCTCCAGACCCCAGAATACTTTATATGAATGGTTATTATTACTACCACTCTCCAGAAAGAAAACGCAAAGTACTGAAAGGTTCTGTCACATGCCAACAATTTAGGTTCCTTACCTATTTCTACAGTTTTCCTGAGAATCCTAACAGAAGAAATTAAAATGAGAGCATAGTCCTTTTTGTACAAGCATTAGACTACAGCAAAACAGTGGGCTTCTCCACATGGAAAATTTGTGTGGTCAAAGCACACATAAAAGGAACTTTTAAGGAATTCAGAAGTTGTGCTACACTACAACTGTTCAGCTTTTTACAATGAAGTACCTTCAAATTGTCATTCCTCTAATTAATTTTTTTGGTGTGTGTACAAGTATATATCCATTATCAGTATTAGTGTAAATACAGCCAGTATAGAATTTGCAATTTACATGGTCAGCTTTCTCAACAGACATATAAACAGAATTTCTCCTTCCTTTGAAAGAAATGTTTCATAAATCCTAGTATTCCATAACAGAGAACTTTTCCATAAAACTGCTGTTTATATGAATCAGGTATAAATACCAATAGGTACTGGTGCAGAGTATCTATTAATGGAAGTGCTTAGTTCTAGCTATAAAGAATCACTTCCCACCTAGTTTTCTTAATGTGAATTTTGAATTACTATATTGCTGTACATTTAAGTAGTTACCCATACTGATGACGTCCTGTGCAATGGGAAGGGTTCAAAGTCCAGATGAACACTTCAAACAAAGAGGCTTAATGGCCCCTTTGCATCTGCTCTGTCTTCTTTCTAGAAGCAGTCCTTATCTATCATGTAAAAACACCTGCTTGGAGAACATAGCCATGCCATGTGTAGAGAAGTGGTATTTGGGCACTCTATAATCATTACAAGAGTAACACCATCTCTTTCCCACCACCTTTGTCTGCAGGAACCCTTGGCAAGACAGAAATTCTTAAGATAACAAAAGGAATCAGTGTTTTTTCTGAGCCTCATTATGACAGAAGATGAGAAACCAGAGAGACTGCCAGAGCAGGACACCTGTAGGATATAGCTGCTGTTTCCTTCAGAGTTCAGTGAGCAACGAACTAAATTCATTCTGTGTTGTCAGTAACAACTCTTAGTCAGTGATGCACAGGGGTGTACTTGAACCCTCTGTCTCCTCTTGCAGAATAGCTGTGTCTTAAAACAAATGACTTTCCTAACCAGTAATAACAGCAGGACTTGCAGCCAGGAGTGGTCCTGTAGTAATAGGGGCAGAAAGAAACTTTTTAAACCTCTTGCTTCTATGAGGAGAGTCCCATGGGCATAGGCTTGCCATACGTAAGAATCCAGATCCTAAATCCCAAAACCCTTTGACAAACCATTATGGGGACAGGGGAGGTAAGTACAGTATCAGAACGACACACAAGAACATTTCTGAAGACAATGGTCACCTGTTGTTTTCACACAAGCTGTATTTGATACCAACAGAAGTTCCTACAACACAAACACAATGCTGACAGTAACTGTCAGCTTTTCAGTAGTCTTTACAGGTATCTTTAGCAATCTAAAAAGGTGTCTTGTGGGGAGTGGGGGAATATACATTATTTCTGTAATTTTGACCCTCTGACAGAACTTAAAACTGTCGTAGCTCTTGGATTAAAATGGTGGTGCATCAAGTACTTATTCACCAACATTTTCGTGCAGTTCTTTTTCTGGCCTCATTTGGAAGTATGACAGCAAACACCTGCAGCTAGTTATGTCCACAGAAACATCAGAACCAACTGTCTTTGTTGCTTATGTACTTTATTTGGATAGATATTGCCTCAACAGTGCAAGTGCGAGGTCATATAATTGATTACACCTGTCCCTGATCCTGCTTCTACTGGACATGTTCCTTTCAGAAGAAAAAAGCACTGGTTTCACTCATGTTAGCAGTTGACCTGCTCTGTGGTAGCAGAATATATTTCAGAATGGCAACTGGCAAATTAACATCTGTAGCAGAGCTGGGATGTGATGAGGTCTACTCAATGAAAGAGTTCCTTCCCATGTTCTGCTACATTGAACACCACACAAAAAAAAGCACAAAATGTACATGAAAATGCAGGACTCCTTTTACATAGGCTCAGATTTTTTAGAGTGATGAACAGACTCATCTATTACATGGAAAAAAATGTACCTAGGAACAAGACGGGTTTTCACAGTGAAATGAGAAAGATTTACTACATTTTTGAGAACCTTTGTTCAAAGGCTCTTTTTGTTCCCAGTGTGAATTTTCTTAACCCTTGCTTTTGTGGGAGCAAGTCAGGCTGTGAATAGCATTTAAATATAATTTTTCACATAATACCTAGCCTACTTTCAAAACTCAAGTGGCAATTTAGTTACCTGGATTTTATTATATATTTCTACTTCAAATCTCACCTGTGGTTTGAATATATTTTGTCTTTCATTTCAATTCAGTTTCTATGACTCAAAAGCCCATGCTAGACTAGAATATGGTAATAGAGGCAATTATGTCATTGAGTATGCAGCACTACTCTCAGGTTAAGGTTTCACACCTGGGTGTCATTATTCTCTCCCATATCAATTTATTATTTAAGGACTTACTATTTGAAAGCTCTTAGTGTGCTTTGGCAATTAGAGTTTCAGTGTTTCTGTCTGCAGTAACTGTATTTATTTTGCTCTCCTACCTTTCTGTGATAGAATAATTAAATCTGCTTATAATTCAGTAATGGCAGACTCCTCTGAAATTGCCAATATTGCCCAGCCACTCTTTAATCATCTCCATGAAAAAAAAAGATAGGTGGGGTCTGTATTACACATATACACACACAGAACTAGGAAAGAGAATTGTGGTAAAAATACATCCAAATATTTCAATTTTATTCATGTTAGTAGACCAGAATGATTTTTGCACTGGAACTACAATAGTTGGGAACACTTCATAGTTGCTTACCAAGGAAGTAAAACTCCCCAATTTAAAACCATGAAGAAAATCCATTTTACTGTGCTAATATTAAATACATGTTATTTATGTTAAGGCATTTATATTATGTTGTTATTCAAGCTAGGCCTGTGCCTCACAACTCATTGAAAAATTCTGGAGACAATTAGCTCTGGAGGTTTCTTCATTCAATGCAATGGGCACTAATGACATTATCCGCCTTCTTAAAGCCACAAAAAGCAGAGTAAGTTTCCTGTTTTAGTGATATTACATTTGTACTTGTTAGGATAAGCCAAGCCTCTCTTCTTTGATTGAAGGAATGGTCCCTCTAATAAAGACAGCAAGAAAAAGAGAAAAAACCCACATGGATGTACAAACTTATATGAAGGTACATGCATGTCTGTGCATGCACATATACAGTAATACACCTTTATGAGTACTTGCATCTTAATATTCAAAAATGTTGCTAGATAGTTGATATTTAGATAAACACAGGACATCTTCAGAGAAATGTGTCCAAGCTTGCTGTAAAGCAATATAAATTAGTATCTGAAAAGGACTTTACATTTTCCTAGTCTATACCTGAAATTGAAAAACTTAGTGAACTGTAACAGGTAATGAATCACAGATACCGTCTCTATCCTAACATTCATTGTCAGGAGTATCACTTGTTTCATCTCTTAGGTGTTTACCTCACAATAACATAAACCCACTTATTCATGTATGATTTTCATTACCTTGCACATAGAGCCTCAGAAACAAAAGCTCAGTAAATTTATTTCTAACTCTGTAAAGTTGCTCATCTAGGGTCATGTCTATTTAACTGCAAACATGCTTGTCTTTTTCCTTTACTACTTTGGCTTTTATGTGCTTATATTAGAAAAAGTCAATGTAAATAGTGTGTAAATATTAAAAAAAAAAAAAAAAAGAAAAGAAGGATAAAGTCAAAGGCAGAGCAGATGTGCAACATCCTGTAAGACTCTCTTCACCTAGAAAAATAAAAACAGAAATTTGAAAATCTTTGATATTTACCCTTGCAGATATTCTCTTACTCTTGAATATTCCCAAATCCCCTTTTCACCTGATCTTGAACTCCAAAAGTAGGAGAGATGGAAAGAAAGAAGAGAAAGCCAAATGCATAATTTCTACAACCAATAAGTTTTCTTAGACAGCAAAGGAAACCGCAAATATAAAAATGAGTCCTTGTAGAAAATTCACAAAAGGTAGGCAAACACTCGAGTGTATAATTCAAGCTAAATTAGAATAAATAATACCTAGATTAGAACTTCAAAATTATATTGTTATGTATTTTACGCATCTATAAATTATAAAATAAAACCTGATTAATATAACTACACAGGAAAATATAATGCAGTTCAGGAAAGGATAAAATGGTTTTGTGAAGTGTGTAGACTTGGTGCAATGTCTAAACTTGGAAATGGTAAAATAATGTTAGAAGATCTTAAAACCCACAGGTTGTAGTACACCAAGTCCTTCTGTTACAGATCACACCCCCCACAGGTTTAATAGTGCCATTCACCATAACAGTAATACCTCTTCACTGGTGCTGCTGGCCCAGGCCGTGATGATTTATTACACGTGTATTCTGTCATGCCTGAATGACACCTCTCTAGTTCCATTTCAGGGCACCTGTCACTGTGGTATCTGAGCAAAAGCAGGACACGAAATAATGTGAACAGATCAATTACATGATAATTTGCTTTAAGCATTACAGCCATTTTGAGTCTTTTTATACACTCTTCCTAAAGGGCAGCATTGAAACTAATAGTCCTAAATTTTGTTCTGGATATTATGTGGCTAAACTGACATTTAGAGGGAGTCCCATCAGTTTTATTTGAAGATCCAACAAGACCACAACAGCATAAAGTGATTAACATCAGTGAAAGACAGTGCTGGAATTAAGCAACAAGTTACCCAAACCTTCAAGGAAAATTACAGGAAAATCTTATTGAAGGTCAAGATTTGGAACTTTCATTCCCCAGTTTCTCATGTATTGATTCGTGCCAAAATAAATGTTAAATTAAAAATATCTCCAGCATAAGCAAAGTCTTCTGTCTAGGAGACTTTTGACGGTAAACAAATAGCAGTTTTTCACCAAGCTTTCACGGGACAAGAAGAGCTGGATTTTTTATTTCTATTCGATTGCTCTTTCATGAATAGTTGCGTAACTGTGAGTATCACATCAAAATATCTATCCACAAAAGGCAAGGCAGATTGAATATTTCCTCAAGTCATTGGCATTCAGAAGACTTTGAATTTCCTAATTTTATCTATTTATTAAAGTGGTTTTGTAATCACTAGGGATATAAAGGCACATCAATGAGTAATCTGTTCACCAAAGCAAAAGGTTAAAAATGAAGATGAAAGAACCCAGTACTCATCCACATATTCCTCAAGTAATGCTGGGAGTTACAAGGCAAAGGGATGCATTTCATGACTGGAACAGTCCCTACCTTTATGTCACATTTTGTCAAATCACTTGTATATCATATTAACATGGGCACACATGATGAGCCTTTATATATCCAAAATTTTGCTTTGCTCTGTTTCTGCTACACTTCAAAAACATTTATCTTCCTGCAGTGGTGATGATCAGAGTTGTATTGAGTGCAAACATCTAAAAGGTGAATAAAAAATTACTCCACTTCTGTCTGAAGTTAGAGGAACAGAGATGTATGGAATTGGCAGCATAAGCGAAATGTCTTGTCCCTAAGGAAATCCAGTCTGTGAGGCAGAGTCAGAGCAAGAGTTTTACCATAATAGGTCGAGATTTCCAACAATAAAAATTGTAAAAATACTATCCCAAAATTAAAAAGTGAAAAAATATTACTAAGACACATTAATGCTTTGCAGATTTTCTACTTTATAAAGTGACAATTTGAAAGACTATTGCTTGTCAAGCTGGCTACTCCTGTAATCATTCCTTATGCTGTGAGCTATAACTGAATAGAATATAGGAAAGAAGATTCATAATTTCTCAATAGAAGTTATTAAAAATTGTTCTCTAGTTTATATACCTACTGAAAAATGTAGTACAAATAAGGTGTGTCCAAAAATCTGTAGAACTTTGTTTCTCTGTATGTGGTTACAACTAAGCAGTTACCATTAAAGGTATTTTTAAGCCTGCATTCCTGGAATAAATGCAGAGCTGGGATTCTCCTTGTGTTGGGATATTTCTAAGGCTGTACGCCAGGAGGTAGTCTACTTATAAGACAAAGACTAAAGTCACATCAGACATTTGAAAACCCTTTTCTTTCTGAAAAATACTTCTTTGGCAGAGTAGTTGAATACAGTCTGCGGCAAGAACATATCCTTTCATGAGAACACAGATAGGAAATTATCTTTAGTTCTTGATAAATGTAATAGATTTAGTATCCTTGTCAAGAATGCCTTGCATTTAATTATTTTTGAAGTGTTTACATTATGGCAATTGCTCTTGAACACCTGGTTCATTTTTGCTATGTGTAAATACTTAGCCCAAAATTTCTTAAACTTTGAATTAATTAATTTCCAAGAGAACTACTGATTTTATATCCAAAGCAATTAGTAGAGCAGTATAACTTGACAGCCACTCAAATGAGCTACTAAATATAAAGGTCTTGATTCATTCCCCACTGCTGCACCTGGAAGTGACTTCAGTGGCTCCTGGATTTCCTACAGCACTGATTTCACCCACAGCACTGGTCCCTTCATGCTGGCAAGATGCAAGAAAAGTAGTTTGGAAGCACCAAGTTCTTAGAAGAGTGCTAACCTTCAGATAAGTCATTCCTCTTCAATTCAGTCATGAATGGATCAACTTTAGAGGAACTACAAATATTTTTATTTTAATGGTGGATATCCAGCCACTTATAAAAAGAAACAAGTGTTGATAGATTCTCAAGACCCATGAACATTTATTTAAGGAGTCAGAAATTTGCATTTACACTGTTCTTTTTTAACACAAAAGCCCTTAGAGCATCCATGTTGATTGGATAAAATGGCAATGTTATGGGTAGAATAGGTCCCACTATGTCAAGATGAGAAAACAAATCCTTAATCACTTAAATCATATTATTTAAACTGTTATCAGCAGAATCACAGAATTGAATAACTTTTGTTCCCACATACTTAATGCAATTAAATTTCTCCTTTAATCGAACAGTCTCACATACACTTCACAGTTCCATGTATACTCCTACATGGTATAAACATCATACTTAGAGATTTAAGTCAGTAATGAAAATAGAAAGAGTTGGAAAAAATATTCCATGTGTGCAGCAAAATCCACAGATTATATAAAGAATCTCAATTTCCATTCTAGACTAAAAACCTGTGAACAACAAAGATCAAGAATTTTGTGTGTTGGCATTCTCTAGGTACCTACTACACTTTGAGTTTCTCTCTTATGCACACTGAGATTGAATTAGACACTCTTCTGTGTCATTCAGCTATACAAGTTTCATGACCTTAAGTTTCCTGTCAGTTCTCATACATCCTCAGGTTCAGAGTCAATCCTTAGTGTGCTTTTAATATGTTTTTCTCCAGAATTAGGTCTTTCAAAAATCCTACTCTGACATGTAAAAACTGGTATTGCTTATAGAAGATATTAACATCTAAAGAGATTAGATTAATATTTATTTAGCATTTTTACATTTTTCCAAACATTGTAAACACGTTTCTCTGGGCTTACGGGATTTTGTTTGATTGGTTGGTGTTTTGATTGATTGGTTTGGGGTTTATTTGTGCATGCGTGTATTTTTGGTTTTATTTTGGGTTTTTTCTGTTTAAATTGCCACTACCAGACTGTATACTTGGATGTGTAATTTTCTTGATGTGTAATTTCTAAGTAATTTCTGTGTCTAAACTGTCTGGACCTTTGTCCTAAATGCCAAATGGAGGAAGTAGGTCCACAAAGCAGAACATATTTTAAATAATTACGACATTTATATCTATTTATTCAAAACTTCATTCTTGTACTATATTATTGGTAATCTAAAAGTCCTGATTTATCATTCATTACGTCTTTCCTCTTCTGAAAACACTCCTGATATTTCTTTCCTCTTTAAGAACAAAGTATTTTTATGGCACTAATTTCTTAACACTAGTAACTGGTTATTTCAAATCTCCTTATTTCAAACGGCAAAGTACTACAGTGACTGAAAATTGTTATGCAAAGCAGGAAAAATTCAGACTTGATGACAAAAACAGTATGTTCAAGAAGAAATCATTAAAACTCCTTGTTAGAACACAGCGGCAAAAGAAGTAGCCATGGTCCAGCATTAAAATATCTTCTAAGTTCATGATTTTCAACCCCACAAAACATTTCAGAAAAAATAATAATGTCAGAAAACAATATTTTTCCACCTGAAGGTGGTGGCAGTGTTAGGCAGACAGACAGAGAAAACACACATTTTTTAACCATCTCATTCCTCTCTTTGCTCTTGCTTATATCTACTTTTTAACTTCATTTATAACCCAAGTCCAGTGCTGGACAAAGAACTTAAGAAGGAAAAAAGTAGTGCTCAAAAGTAGTGAATTTTGTATATTTTCATGCCAACAGCATCATTATGGAATGATGGCATTTTTCTTGAAAACTTCAAGTTTTCCATTAAAAAAGAACAAATATCAGATTTTTTAATGCTGCAGGTATGGAAAAATACTCTGTATGGCTTGCTTGAAACAAAAGTGACTGTAGATGGAATGAAGACGTTCTCAGGTGTCTCTCCACAGTGAAGTCCTGATCAATAAGAGACAGAACTATGGCCCTTTCATGACTAATTCCTCTATGTGACTGGATTATTGTTTCTTAAGTTGCCCATGTCATAGAAAAAGAGTGTCCTTGGCCATTTCCTCCATTTTCCTGAGTAAGGATTACTATTGATGTTCAATGAGGGTCATTTCCAAATCTACAGGATTATATAGTAGTGGTACTTTCGTAACATACCCACAATCTACTGTCAGGGATAAAAGCAAGCATCATAAAGTATTGCAATGGGCTGTGATGGTCTTCTTTTTTCAGTATGCTGAGATACCATTTAGAAGATGCCAGCACCAAAGGCAAACACAGGGTCTTGCACTGGGGAGGAATAACCCCAGGCACCAGCACAGGCTTGGGGCTGATCTGCTGGAAAGCAGCTCTGAGGAGAAGGACCTGGGGGTCCTGGAGGACAACAAGCTGTCCATGAGCCAGCAGTGTGCTCTGGTGACCACGAAGGCCAATGGTGTCCTGGGGTGCATTAGGGAGAGCTTTGCCAGCAGGTCGAGGGAGGTGATCCTGCCCCTCTACTCAGCCCTGGTGAGGCACATCTGAAGTGCTGTGTCCAGTTCTGGGCTCCTCAGGACAAGAGAGACATGGAGCCTCAGGAGTGGGTCCAGTGGAGGGTTATGAAGACGATGAGGGGATGGGAGCATCTCTCTTATGAGGAGGGACTGCAGGAAATTGACCTGTTTAGTCTGAAGAAGAGAAGATTGAGAAGGAACCTCATCAATGTTCATAAATATCCGAAGGAAGGTTGTCAAGAGGACAGGGACAGGTTCTATTCGGTGGTGCTGAGAAACAGGACAAGGGACAACAGACAGAATCTGATGCACCTGAACATGAGGAAGAACTTCTTTACTGTGTGGGAGACTGTGCCCTGGAAAAGCTTGCCCAGAAAGGTTATGGATCTCTCTCACTGGAGATATTTAGGAACTGTCTGAACAAATTCTATGCAATGAGCTCTATGATGACCCTTCTAGAGCAAGGAGGCTGGACCAGATGTCACCTTGTTGTTACTTCCAACCTTACCCATCCTAAGATTCTGTCAAAATATCAGACCCGGTATCAGCATGCTTCTCCTGAATTTCTCCCACTGGAACAAGGCCAGCATAGCATCTCCTGCTTGTTGATGTTATTTTTATTGGCCCAAGCAGCTTTCTAAGGGCATAAAAATTCTAGAAAGTTTTCCTGCAACATTGAGAACACCTCACAAATAAAATGCTTTCTCATAGCCTTAGTCCAAAATGTCACTGACTTTATTCAGAATTTTCAAACTTTTATACTGGGTCTATGGGAAGAAGGAAAAAATGAAGGAATTGCAGGCTATTGATATTTTAAATTTAAATATCTGTTGCAGTGCCAGAGCCTGACTCCCATGTATAAAAGAGACATATTCTGTTAACTTCAGTTACCAGCAGAAAAAAAAAGGTACTTTCAGGTAAAATACCAATACATTTTTAATCTCGATTTCATAGTATTGTGTTTTGACTTTTCTTTGAAGCCTACAAAAAAAAAAAAAAAAGGCCTAAGGGCATTCACTTGGGAGACACTTTTACAACATAAGATTTTTGTTCCTTTTGAGGTTTCAGAAAAAGTCCCAAGTACAATGAAGCATATTTAAATGGTATGTAATTGGATAAATATTTGCTCTCAGTCTGGACAGTAATCCTGATTTTTAAATACATATTTTATACAAAGATCAGTGTCTTTTTCAGTTTTTAAAAGGAAAGGTAAGGAAAGCATTAGTCCAGCATAATGTAATATAAATAACTTCTTTACCTTGAGCTAAACAAACAAGCAGGGCAACAACACAGGAAGCTAGGCCATTTTGGTATGTAAATATGAAATTTTAGACCACATACAGCTTCTTAATGATTTCTATTAACTCATTTCTGAAAAGGTCTTACATAATGAGAATAAGTAAATATTCCTTTATGGGAAAAAATTCTTTTGAAAAGAAAATTGAATCTACAATGAAAATTGAATAATTAATTCAAACTCTTGGACATTGTGTAATTTAATTTTTTCTTCCTACAAACCTAGTGACACAGACAACTAGTTCCTAGCCAGTGGCATTATCCATGGCCACAATTTGATTGAGAATAAATGGTTCAAGAAAAAGCTTTTCAACAAAGAACTCATCTTCTCCTGATTTTAGTATATCCTTACAACAGAGACGGAAACTCTTTGCTTAACATTAGGCTTCATGAAACAAATGCTTTAACTTACTGAAGCAGTGCTCACATTCTCTATATTTTCCTGTCCTTTCTCTCTCTTTGCATAATCCTAAACCTCCTTCTTGCCAGTTCTTCATGCCTCTTTGCCATCTCATGTAATTCCAGGTTCTGCCTCCTCCATTCTTTGTCTAGTCTAGTTTTGCTCATTTGGGTTTGTTTCTTACTCCTCTCTCTCCCCCTCTCCCTCATCTCTCTCCCTCTCTCCCTGACTCTCTCTCTCTCTATTAATTGCTTCTTTCCCTTAACTATCTCTCTCATCCAAACACTCTTTTCAAGTCATGGAAGACACTTTCTTTCATGCTCCCTGAACACCACTATGGGAGCAATGAAGTTTGAGAAAAATAACCCCTCTGATCAGCCTGGCAACACAACAGCCCAGAGCAGTAACTGCAGAGAAAATCTCATTTTGAATCTCAGGCCCCAAGCAGAGGCCGTCACTGGTGCACGCAGCACCAGACATCATAGAAAAGCTGTGAGGAGCAAGAACACGGTCTCTTTGTAGCGAGAGTCTCTAGAGAATTTAGCTGGTAAATATTAACATAACTCGATAAAGCACATGAAACTACAATGTGTCCTTTATCTCCATGTAGGCAGCATTCCATAAGAACAGCTAAAGGACATACCTGAAACAAAACACCTCCACAAATACTCATGTGCTACGTGTGTAGACTACTGCGAGTACAGACTGAGTGTTCTCACCAAAGTGATTGATGAAAATATTGTAATGATGTATTTCAATTTAACTTTGGCTGATTCCCAGAAATAACTGGAAGATGTTAGCCACAGGAGTGTCAAAAATTTTTATTTTTTTGTTTAAATCTGCTTTAGGAAGACACTTAGAATCAAACATTTTAGTTGAACCTGGCAAAACTGTCAAATTAACATTCAATTGAAAGAAGACCGTATAGTGAAAAATCAGCATGGAATCTCAGCTGCTGCCATTTCTTCTTACATTGCCTAGAATCTTAATTACTACTTAGAATCAGCATGTTGTTTTCACTCTCTCTGAGATCACACTCCCACCATTTAACTCCAATGCCTTAGTTTATGTGACCTATTTGTTGGTAGTACAAGAGAGTCATCTAACAAATCATTCAAATTGTATCAAATAAAATTACTATGAAAGTTTGGAGGTGATTTTGGCTTCATCTTTTTCAAATACTGGATTGTCCTGCAACATGTTTTATTAAGAGGTTCCCATATGTAAAACCCCATATTTATAATGAATTTTAAAAGACTGATCACATTTAAATTTATTTGCCTCAAAAGGGCTTCAGTCCCTGGCACAATTATGATCTGACTAACAGCTCTCCAGACTCATGGCAAACACCACTGGACAGCAACAGATTACTGCTTTTAAAAGCAGGCTTTTAACCTCTTTGCTCCAGTAAGCATGGGGAAAAATATGTAACCCCTAGAGAAGAAATCATACTTGCAGATTAGGAGGTGGGAGGATGCAAGTGTAGTGATAGTAAGTCAATAACAGTAAAAAAAAAGCTGAAAAAGTGAATTTATACATCAGTTAAGGAAAAAACCCCAGTTCTGTCCCATATGCCTGTTACTAAACGTGATGAGCTTAATGAGGCTTTAGACAGAATTAAGAAATAAAAGCAGTAAACACCTTAAACATCAGCAAGAGAACAGAGAAAAGAGCAGAATGTCTTTTATTGTCTATTTATTGTGTTAACCACCAAAAAATTTCAATGTGAGAAAAGATTATGGAAAGAACCCCCCTATCCTAACAGATCATATGGTTGGTTATACTAGACGGACTCATTTATCTCCATTGAAGGAGGACGAGACCTTTATAATTCACTTGTGGCTTCATTGCTTGTGAATTATGAGTCTTGCCCCCTTACTAGTGGCCACCAATCTTTTATCCCAGTAGACTGCTGTTGTTGTTATGCACCTTTTTTTCTGCTTTATTGATAGGTGCCAGACGATCTTGGTTTTTTTCTTATCTGTACCTCACAAATACAATGAAATAAACTTTTCTCTGACATAAGACAAGGCTAGATGGTTATACAAGTTATATCCAGCTGAAGTCCTTTGAGTATCCTCCGTATCTCTTCATATCCTTTAGACTTCAAGTACTAAATCATTTCTTAGAATTGCAAAATCTCTCAATCTTAAAAAATAAGAGTTTAATCTATGAAAAGGACAAAAACATATATTAGTGAGTGTGAAATCAAAGACTTACTATACCTGCTATCCAAGTGTTTGTATAGGCTTAGAAATAATCCCACAAAGATGAATATACAAATATTTATTATTGACAAAAAGGTAGTAATAAGTGTGCCTGATGACTGTCAGCCGTGCAGAAGCAGAGGACTCCTATACTGCCTTCATGCCGTAGCTATTAGTGTCACCTAGTGCATGAAATTATCATTCCCAACAGGAGATATGCACTTAGATGCTGGCTCTGTTGAAAGTCTGGAAGTTATTTAAAGTTGATTATGAAGCACACATGGTAAATCCTGATGCATAAAAGTTGTTAGTAAAAATAGTAACTGGCTGGATAGATTTAAACTTAAAAGTATACAGTTGTGGTTTTGAATTTCATGTCTATTTGGTGATATTTAATCTGCTAGTGAAACTGCTGCAGAAATTTTAAAAGCCTCCACAATCATAATCCAGTATTTGTAATGAGCATATGAAAACCAAGGATTTCCTTTTGCATATTATTTATGGAAGAGATGAGTTTGTGGCAGATACCTTCATGCAACTGCAGTTTCAGACACATCATATTTTCTTTCAATTCTCTCAATTATTTCAAAAATGTGGAGTTGTTGTTGTCAGAAATAAATGAAAAAAAGGCAAACACGCAATTTAGTTTTCATGTCAGAGTTGTTTCTTACTGAGTTGTTCAGTATAAGAAAAGTAAAAGCATGTAAAGTAAATGTGACATGTGAACAACTAAGATAAAGTGAAATGGTTTTGAAATTAATTATTCCTTTCTGGTAAATGATGTCCTCTAGCATGTCAGTGAACAAAGTTCAGATGGCTTGTTCAGTTTTTTTTTGCTAATCACTTAGTAATAGCTCAGGGCAAAATGCCTTGGAAAGATTCTTAGTTTTGTAAAACTGAGGGATTGAACACTAAGCTAGTAAAAGAGAGAGAGACACCAAGGAAAAGTACAGGCTCCTATTATTATTACATTGGACAGGGACAGCAAAAAATTGACAGTTGTCACCTAGTGGTTTCTTCGTTATTCATGGGCTTATATTTAGTCCTTTATATCAGTGCCATCTAATCTTGTTACATCACTTGCTCTCCTCAACTCAAACATTAATACGTCTTCTACTGACATGTGATACACACTGGCTTTGCAGAAAGCCTACAGGCTGCTGATCTGCACCAGTCAAGAGCAGTGTAATTCACACTGGCAGACAGAAATATTACTGCCAGATTGAAGAGTGTAAATAATAAATAAAAAACTTCTTCCAATACTGCACAAAGAAATGTCCATAATAAGAGAAAGACCTCGTCAATCACACCCATTGTGAATCACTCCTAAATTAAAATAGCAATAGACTAAATGCAAGGGTTAAATTAAATTATACTGAGCACCTGTACTCTTTTGATTATACATTGTATAGCTACAGAGCAGCTGTGTAGGTTGTTGTGAAGAGAAAGGGAAGATTGCAAGTAGTTCAGATTTTGCTTCTGTTTCTAGGTTTAAACACCTGTAGAGGAGACCTAACAGTTTAGCTGAAGATACAGATATTTAGAAATAAAGCAAGGTTAAACATACTTAAATTGCTGCTTCATAATATAATGGCAATAATATCAAGATACAGTGACTGGTCTGTGAAACTCATGCAGAGGGAAATAAAAGTGGGGTAAAAAAAATAATTTGTGTGTCTTAGAGTCTTCAGGAAGTTTAATAAAAATGAAATAATTAAAAGTCAAAGTCAATTTAGTGTCATACCAACTGTACTTCCATACCACCAGTGGGTATGTACCATTGTGTAGAGAGCTAAAACATAAACTGTGACCAAGAAAGTGTGTCAGATTTGCTTCTAAATTGAGACAGTGCTGTTGCACATTACTATGAAGAAAGGACAAAATGGGAAAAAAGAAGAGGCACTGATTTATTCACCACTGATGGGGAAAACAGAGTATTAAAGAACCCATCATCAGCTCAGTGGGACACATTCCAATCTATCTCTCAGGTGAAGTAGAAACATAGTTAGATAGAGTGAGATGAAGATGAACAAGTCCAATGGATTGTGAGGACAGGAAAAAAAGAAAAGTGGAGAAAAGGAAATGGAAGATGGGAGATAAATAAAACAACTTGCTAGGAAAGGAAGTAACATATTACGTCTTTCCTGGATTTCTCCAAAGTGAAGGAGTGTTTCTGTTCCAATAATTTCTACCTCTACTATAGAAACCAAACCATGACTTTTCTTCAATATTAGGAAGTGACATTTCGTCTCTCTCTCAGACGGCATTGAAAAAATAATACCCCAATAAAACTCATAAAATGGTTGCATCTAGAATTGTCCATATTTCCTTCAAGTTCAATACAGTTGTTTGTTACCGTATTCTATTATCTGTTACTAAAAACCCAAGATCAGTGAACAGATAGACAGATAAAGTTCAGTGGGAGATGGAGCAGGTACAGCTCTGTTACATGGTAGGGGAGCTCACTGCTTCTCATGCAACAGGCAAAATGAGGGAACAAACCCTGATATCATCCCCTAGGTTTCTCTTACTATAAATAAAGTTGACACACTGCCAAAAGTAGTACAAAAAAAATTGTGTATAAAGATTAATTATATAGTTTTATAATAATTGGTAACAGTTTTGAAGCCAAGACATGAACTTTTAATAAAGACGATCACATAGACTGAATCCCTAAATCATTTTACGAAAGAATGTCTTTAATACTCTCCTGTGTTTACTTGGTTTTTCCCCTGTTTCTTTGTTCTTTGATTAAACAACAGTTTATATTTGCAGAATTTTGTTGGGGGTTTTTTGCTTTTCTTTATTTTAAATTTTAGCAACTACTCAACTTGCAAACCTAATTTTAAGACTCTAGGGTTTCTTTTGTGATGGTATGTTGTACTAGAAGAGTCCATGATAATACCATGTCTTGCTACCTGTATTCTGTGATTTGTAAAGATACCTTGAATGTAAAGTAATTATAATAAAGGCAGTTACTGTATTAGACTAAAAGGTGGAATACATGTTTAATAATTAAAAAACAGGAGACTCTGAATTTACATTCTTTTAATAGCCATAATCACTGTCCATACTATTAAAAGCTTCTCTTTTCATTGGATGAGACAATACTGCTTTGTGTTCTGCTGTCTCTACGTTGCTATTGGATATGAAAATCAGGAAAACTTTATAAGATCCATCTACAGACACAGTCACATAATAAAAAAAGTATGATAGCCTTCAGTTTCCAATGACATCCTGAGGTAAATGCAAATTTAGATACACATTATTTTATGAAGATTGGGAGTACATAAACATGAAGTGGTTTTCTTTTGTTCCATAATCAGCAAAAACTGAATACAATAGAATAGGATGCACAAATGCAAATCCTTCATATACTATTAAATTCTAATTAATTCCTGTCAGTCACAGTTTTTTCATATTTCAGGGCACACAGTAACACATTGTAGGGTGTCTCTTTGCTCATTTGCTTTAACCATATTAGCAATTTGTGAATAATATCAGGAAGCAGAGATAATTATGACATCAAATATTTTTCCTTCAATCATATGATAATTCTGTCTCTTCCTCCAGAACTCAGCTTTCCTGAAGGGCAGAAAGAGTTTCCTAACCAGAGGTTTCTTCAAAAGAAACAAACCAAAAGGAAACAATGAAAGCATGACTTGCAACAGATAATATTAAATAACTTGTGTCCTGCTTGTTTATATTTCTGGTCTTAAAAATTATTTTTATAGCAGAATTTTAATAACTTATATTAATAGTCCTTTTGGTCCCACCACTAATGTTGATAGGTGAATGCAACAGTTTTAAAAAAAATCCTATGAAAATAAAACTCAAGCATAAAAATCTGGTGGTTTTTGTTTAATTCTAAAATTATTTAGAATAATTGCAAAATAAGACAACTGCAGTCATCATATTTTATCTTGTTAAACTTACACCTGACATTTGATAATACACTACTAGCAGGCACTAGTATGATATGAATTTTCCAGATTTGACAAGAGTTTTGTATATTGATATATAATCTTTACATTTCAGTAGTGTATTTAATTAAGTAAGTAAGCAGAAAATTACTAAGCCAAAAAACCAAGACACAGATGTGATAATTCCAGACATACCCAATCAGAAGCTGATTTGGACTCAGATTTATAGGGCCAGAGGAGAGACAGGGGAAGCAGTAGCTGTTTCATATCTGCACTCCTGTGCAGTGTCAAGTGAGCTGTCCATAGGCAACAGAGGCCCTCAAGTCTATCCAGTGGGAGTCACATTTGGCAAACATTTTAAATTGCTCATTGTAATTCAGGGAGATACTGCTCTTTCCTAGATGTATCTTTCAGAATACTTCAGGAACTGGAAAGTGTCCTCTATGCTGTTAAAGAGAATCCATTATATGATTTACCATCAGATGCTTAAGAATATCACCACAAAGCTGAGACTTGCTTTGCAATAAAGATGAATGCTACTCTTTAGTGCATGTTTCAAAATAAATGGATTATATTAACTGATGTACAATTCCTCTCTCTCTCTGATTACTTTTAATTTGTACATTCATAAAGCCATAGATTACTAATAACAGCTATCAATCATTTCCCCTGAAACCCTTTGACACTAAGTATTAGAGATCACAGTGAGTTATAATGAAAACCATGCTTGCAGATAGCATACAGGCACAATTGCACTTCCTCCTCAAGGATTTAATAAAGAATACTACTAGCTTACACACTATCTCATTTCCCCAAAATGGAGTGAAACAGCCTTTGAGCACAGACAGGAGTGTCCACTGGTGTCTTCTAATGAATTCCTAAAAGCTGTGTGCATAACTGCCTTCCATCAGTCTGGCTCTGTCCATATGCTTGTCTGACATCCCATGTCACACATAAAAAAAGAAAGTTAAGTCTAAGGGCTAATATGCATGTTATTTCAATTCCAACAAAAAGCTCACTGATGTTTGGTGTTATTAATTGCAATACATTTCAAAGAAAGACTGTTGGATACTCTGGCTCTGCCAAAAAACCCAATGGAAGAAGTTTCTGTGAGATCTGCAGTACCAAGACATACCAGGCTACAGGTATACAACTCTGGGCAAGCTCCCAGCAAAATCTTTTGAATGACACACCCATAAGGGCTGCATGAAAACTGTCACAAAAGAAAACTGCACAGGCTAATGTAAGAAGCTCTGAGCATCTGCCAGAGGAGCATTATGAAAACGCAAACACCTGAAACAGCAAGATTCACATTCATGCTGTATTTTTTAAGGGCTCAGTTGTGTTGAAATTGTTTGTTTCTTTTCTTCTACTGTTTTTTCCTTCCTTTAGTGAACACTTTCCTCTTGCAAAGATCGCAGCTGTCATTGCCTCTTCAATTGTGTAGATTCCATTAAAAAGCAAAATCTAAATAAAGTATGATATGACCCTGAAGTTTAGTAACTTGTATTTCAGAGGATGCATCCAGTTCAGTTCTCCTGGTGCAAGTCTGGGCCATTTTAATTTTCACAGCCGTATTTTCTTTCATAAGCTGAAAGGAAAAACAGACAGAAAGGACAGTGTGTGACACTTCCCCCTATATAGTACCTTCAGCACCCTAGCCTGGATTAAATGAGGATACCCTTCCTTAAGGAAAACACTGGAAAAGCAGCAAGCAGCAAAGTAGAATGCCTCAGTTCCTTATCTCACTCAAAAAAACCAACAAAACAACCCCAAAGTTTGTTAGTTAGTAATTATGTATTCTCAGTGGTAGAGTAACAATGCAAGTGAGCTGGCAAGCTACAGCACAGTTTAAAACTAATAACAGCTGGAATATTTATTGGGTTACTCAGGTCAAAGCGGTCTGCCACCCAGAACTTCATTAAATGTCATCTTTGCCATTAAAAACAAATCCTAACTTGACTGCAGGGAGTGAGGGGATGTCTCTAGCACAGGCAGAAGCGCCAACCTACTTTGCGTGTTGACTTTCTATGTGTGAGATATATAGTCAGCATTTCTAATGAATCTGCTTGGAGCGGCTGGAATATTATGATTTATAGCACCTTCCCACTCTCTATCATAGCATTTTATTAGATGGATGGGAAGCCAGTAGTAATGAGGTTAGGAATGAGAAAACATCCATCAAGCTTGGCTACATCTTCTCAGTAAAGACAACACACTATCTTGTACGTCACAGGCAGTGATCTAAGTCACGATGGTATAAAATGTGTGATTAAAACCAAGCACTTGACACTAGATAATAGGCATCTAGTTAAAAAATAGCTCTAGTGTTCCTGACTTTTAATTAAACCCAACTCATAAATATGCACTGTGGTAAATATACTGCAGAATTGGTCTTGTTAATATTCCACCACATAACAATTACCTCCAGAACGCACACTTTATTTCACTACATGCTGTTATTAGGCCAGAGAGAGTCCAAGAGACAGTCTAAAATACAAATGTTAAGCCAGTGATGTTAGGCAGGTACACAACGATCCCCTCCACTTCAATTGCTTGCACTCCTTCTCACACTTGCTACTGCGGTTATCAATCTAAAATAAAGCATCCTTGATCATTTTTAGCAATCTTTCAAGGCATCTTTGATTGCTTCAGTAATAAGAGAGAAAGAGGGGGGCTCTTAAATATAGGATGCTAGTGCACTGTAAATCTGTCTCTTTAACAGGTTTATTCTTTTGTGTGTGGCTCATTTACAGAAGATTTTTTTACGTGGCTTTGAATAATGTAAAGCTGACAAATTTGTGTACAGAAGCCACAGACAGTATGTAGGCACTTGTTTGGCAAGCTATTTAACTGCGCCTGACTTAATTGCTTGAGTCATCTCATGGAGGTTAACAGTCAATTACCCATTGATTGCTAACTCAACAATTGATCAATAAAGGAGTAATCCAGTTCCCTCATGGCTTCAAGAGACAACATCCTTGTGCTGAAACCAGAGGCATTGGGGTCAAGTTCTATATGTCAGGGAATTCTTGCAGCAATGAAGGCAATGGGAGTTTTTCAGTGTCACAGATGACAGTACAGGAGGAGATGAAGCCAGCTGTAGCAAAGCTGCTCAGGGTTTCCTTCAGTGGGACATATGGTAAATGAAGGCCCTCTGTTCTAATAGCAAAAAGTATGCATTTCTTGTTTTAAGGAAATCATTCTGATCTACTAAATTAAGTGCATTGGTATCTGCATAGTTGTGGGCAGCAAACCATGAGCCTAACAGATGTGCTACAATTGGTATGTACTTTGACTAAATTTCTTCACTATTTTCCATTGTAAATGAAATAATATTTATCATATCTGATCAGAGTTATTGATATACTTCCAGGGGTGTTGAGACAGAAGGGTGTAAACCTCACATAAAATATGTCCTTCTTTTCCTTCTGTACCTTTTAAGAAATACAGTGAATGTACCATTCTTAAATTGTCACAGGCAGAAAAAGTGCCATTTTACAATGGTGACACATCTTGGTAAGAATGATGAGTTTTTCCATGCAGCTGAATCACTGAACTTTATAATTTGCTTAGAAGGTTTGCAAATTTGTGACTTCTACTGTAAACCACTATTTTTCCCCCCTAGGGAGACCTTTGAAGCATTTGCTAGTGGCCTCCAGGGAGGTGAATATTCATTGATGCTTCTTCTATTTCCACCTGCTACACCAAAAGATATCTATAAATACACATGATATGTTTCAAAGTTAACTTTTCCATATAATCAAAGTCTGCATTGCTGGGCTTTTTTATAGGCAGAAGAAGAGGAAATGGCATTTCTTATTTTCAGAGTAAAAACAGTTGGATCCATAATAAAAGTATCTTTCAAAAATGAACCTGTTAGTTGCTTCAAAATTTTAAGGATAATTTTTTTAAAAGTTGTTGTGTCAATGAAAAGTACTCATTTTTCCTGTGATCACAGCATGGGTCAGTTTGGAAGGGACAACAGGGGGTCACCTGGTCCAAACTCCCTGCTCCACCAGTTTCAGCCTTAGTGCACAGGTTTGCACTCAGACAGTTCCTATGAACAAGATTCCTCCAATGAAGGAGATTCCACAACCTCTCTGGGCAATCTGTCCTAGGGTGTGGTCACATGTACATTAAGCAAGTTCTTCCTCATATTCAGGTGGAACTTCCTGTGCATCAGTTTCTGTGTGTTGTCTCTTGTCCTATTGCTCGACCCCACCGAGCAGAGCCTGGATCCATCATCTGACACCCTCCCTTCAGATACTCACAGACACTGATGAGCTCCCTTGTCTCTCAGTCAACTCTTCTTGAAGTTAAACAGATCTCTCAGCCTTTCCTTGTAAGAGAAATGCTCCAGTCCTATAACCATTTTTGTCACTCTCTGCTGGACCCATTTCAGGAGCTCCATGTCTCTTCTTGTCCTAAGGAGCCCAGAACTGGACACAGCACTCCAGATGTGCCTCACCAGGGCTGAGTAGAGGGGCAGGATCACCTCCCTTGACCTGCTGGAAAAGCTCTCCCTAATGCACCCCAGGGCACCATTGGCCGTCTTGGCCACCCCAGCACACTGCTGGCTCATGGACAGCTTGTTGTCCACCAGGGTCCCCAGGTCCTTCTCCTCAGAGCTGCTTCCCAACAGGTGAGCCCCCAGCCTGTGCTGGTGCCTGGGATTATTCCTCGCCAGTGGAATGCAGGACCCTGCATTTGCCTTTGTTGAATTTCAGACAGTTCTTCTCTGCCCATCTCTCTTACTTGTCAAGGCACTTCTAAAGGACTGCACAGCACTCTAGGCATTGATGTTCAGTAAGAGAAGCACATGAAGGGTTTCATCCTAAACAACAATCTTAAAAGAACACACAAAAATTCAATAACCTACTTCCCTACATTATTAGTGTTCTGCCAGGGCATAGTCCTAATATAGCCCTTCCCAATACCATGTATTTAAGTGATTTGTCTTTTTTTTTTAATGTCATTATTCTTATTTTAAAAGTTAAAATATTTTCGATAGTTTCAGAATATTATGGATGTTTTATTGCACAGAAATGGTGGCACCAGCAATAAAGCTCACTCTGTCATATAGTGAGGCGAAATATATCTTGATGCTATATTAACAGCTTACTATTTACAATGAATTTTAATAATAGGATTAATTTGCCTCAACAGAAAAGATAAACTTCAATGTTAATAAAAGGTGGCTTATGGTGCCATCTAAATGCACCACTAAGACTTTCATACAAAACCAAAATTGTTTATTGGATGAAGAAAGCACTGTTCAAATAGACCATGGTCTGTCTATGCAGTCATCATAATCCTTGCAGGAAGAGATTTATTATGTTGGCTTTTATTACGCATTCATTTTTCAGAGGAATAAATTACATGCTCCTTTTGCTGTGTTAATATTGCAGGCGACCATGGCTGCTGTTATACATTCCCTAGGAAACACATTTTATACAGTGCCAATTAAGCAGGAGGTGGGAATGTTGGCAAGAGGATTCCAGTATCTCAGCTAAAGGTCAATATGGCTACCAACCAGCCAGAAATTATTAAGTAATGGCTTGTATAGTCAGCACTGGGTTCGAGCCCGGCTTCTGCTAAGGTGTTTGTATATACAGGCTTCAGAATGAGAGCAGGTGCTATGAAAGGAACCATCCTAGTATTGAGAAGACAGCTTAAAATAAATATAAATAATTTCCATGACCTCCCCTGAGCAAGCAAGCTTTTGTATTTTTTCATCCTACGTAGTTTTAATGTTTCAACACAGAGCTAGTACAATTTCTGTATTGACATTTAGCCACTAATCTGCACACAGACTCAGTAATGTTGACTTCTTCCTCCCCTTTTTAGTGACTGCAAGAAATTCTGACTCCACTCAAAAACTACATCGGGTAAGGTAGCTTGGATACTTTCTGGCATCCAAGGAAAAAAGTATATCTTCTTTTAAGGGTTATTCAGAAAATAACTGCCAATCTAATTTTTTTTTCTTCTATATTTAAGGCTTCTTAGTGTTGAAATGAGATTTTTACTTAGTTTTCTTCACATACTTCCATTAAAGAACTATTGAGACTTTATTGTTGTCTTCATAAATGCCCAGGGAGGTCACAATTAGCAAGGTGAGGTCTGGTATGGTCTTTAATTTAAGACTAAAAATTGACCTTGAATTGAATTAAATTTAATTAGGTGACAATTTAGCTTTAGCAGGGAACAGGTAAGTAGTTATTAACTTCTTTTCTTATATTCCAATAGAAATGCTGATACTCTACGTTCTCTATAAACATAGTGACCACTGGGAAAATCAGTACCAATATTTTACTGCAAACGAATTTCAGTATAAAAGGTCTCACCAACATTGTGCACAATGACAGCAAAGAACCACCTGTACCTTTGGAGGATGAGATGCAAGCTGGACTATCTCCCCCTCCATCCCGCTGTTGGTTTTGCTCTGCCTGGTTTTTGGTAGCAGGGAGTCACAGAGGTGGCTTCTGCGAGAGGCTGCTGGAAGCTTCCACCATATCCAATGGAGCCAATCCATGATGGCTCTGAAGATGGATATACTGCTGGCCAAGTCTGGGCCAATTAGAGAGGTTGGTATCATGCCTCTGTGATGACATATTTCAGAAGAAAATCAAAACAAAGTGGGCACAGTTTTTCTTCTAGTCAGAGAAGAGGAGGAGGTGAGAACATGTGAGGGAAACAACATGGAGACATCAAGATCAGTGGAGAAGGAGAGGCAGGAGATGCTCCAGGTGCAGGAGCTGAGATTCCTCTGCAGACCATGGTGAGGACCATGGTGAAGCAGCTGTGCCCCTGCAGCCCAAAGGGAAGCATGGGGGATGCCGAGATCCACCCGCAGCCTGTGGGGGAGGAGTCCAGGCCGGAGTGGGTGGATGCCTGGAGGAGGCTGTGATCCAGTGGGAGACTGATTGGAGAGAAGGGTTCCCTGCTTCCAGGCTGGAGCAGCCTGTCCTTGGAAGACTGCACCCCGTAGAAGAACGACCCACGCCGCAGCAGTTTTGGGAGAATTGTGTGCCTGTGGGAGGGACTCACATTGCAGCAGTTTTGGCAGGACTGCTGCTCGTGAGATTGGAGCCATGTTGGAGAAGTTCACAGAGAATTGTCTCCTGTGGCAGGGTCCCCACAGTCTCACAGGGGAAGGACTCCTCTCTCTGAGCAATGGAAGAAAAACTTGAGTGACAAACTGACCAAAGCCCCACTCCCTGTTCCCTGTGGTGTCAGTGGGAAGGAGGGACGAGTTGGGGAAAAAAAGGTGTTTCTAAAGGCTTATTTTACTTCTCATTATCTTCCTCTGACTGTGTTAGTAATAAGTTCACTTTGTACGTTTAAGTTTGAGCCTGCTTGCCCTTAGATTGTTTTCTCCCGGTCATCATCTCGACTCATGAACTCTTTGTTAATTTTTTTCCTCTCTGCCCAGCTGCAGCAGGGGAGGATGGGAGAGCGACTTTCTTGGGTGCCTGGCCTTCAGCCAGTGTCAAATCTCTCTCACTTTTTCCTTTCCTCTGTACTTTCTGGACGCTGCACATTTAGACAGTCCTTGCTCATTAGACAGATTCCCTTGCCACACTGGATTTGCACAATTAATAGTAGTCTCATCCTTCAAGACCAATCTCAAATTCTTCACAGCCTGAAAGAAGAAATTTGAAGTCTGTAATTTTGTCCCCACATGACAACAAGGCATAGATGAGGAGAATTCATTCTTTGAATTCTTCCCTTCTGAAAGTCACCACCTCTCATTAATGTATTTTAATCCACAAAAATTCAGTCAAGTTCTCAAAGGAAAACTTTATTTTCTCTTTAATTTTACTATTAACTGGGCTGAAATAAAAACTTTCATTTTCCCCCACAAACTAGGAAGAAGAAATAATTTCATATTTGCTTATTTCCTTGTATTTTTTCTATGTCAATAATATTTCTTCTCATTTTATCATTGCTAATAGAAGAGTCTCATTTTTCCAGCAACAGCTGACACGTTGCGGGCACGTCTCTCATGTGACATGCCTGGACAGAAGCTGCAGGTGACCCTGTTTCATTAGACCATGTGGCTCCCCCTGACACCATAAATTCTGATTTATTAGAAAATTTCCAAGTGACTCTGACAATTACCTTTTTGTTATCTGTTTGTAAGGTGTGACATTTATCCTAGATTTCTGGAAATCAATTCTTTAAAGAAAGAGATGATTTCTGCTAAGGTCATGTATGGCTTGGACCTAACTCTTATCTAAGTGAATAACTTAAAGTCTGCCTGTCACCACCCACATAGTCTTTACTAATCCCTTTAAATTCTGAAGCACAAAGCAATAAAGCAGCAAAGAAAATGACATTTTCTACTTATTCATGTCTGTAAACTTTGTGCCTCTCTGGAATGAGAGTGTGAGGGAAGTATAAAAGGACATTTGAAATTTTTAGTCTGTACTTCTTTTGATCATAAACCATCACCCAACTCCAGTCATGAGTAGGAGTATTTTGATTTTCTAAATTTTCAGAAGCCAAGTCTTTCTTGGATTAGGGCGTAAGGATGAAGGAGTTAGCTGACAGCTTTTCCACCCTGCAGATTAAAACAAACTCTTCTGGAGACCTCCTACGAGTGTCCTAATACTCAAAGTGCATTGTTGCTATGTATAAACTTTGAGAGTTCTAAAAACTAGATTAAATATACTTAATTTTTTCCTCCCCACAAGGGGTTGCTATCTTGGTGGTGCTACAAGATCAATGTAAAGAGGAATCTGTTTGTGCAGATGACAGTATTAAATAAAAAGCAGCTGAGCTGAGGTACATTTCTATCTGCAAACCCTGAATATCTAAAGGATATTACCTCTATTACAACACCAACAGCAAACAATATTATGATTTTTCTTCCATTATAATCTTTTGGGAAAAGACAAGAAGAACAAGTAGGCTGAGCAGCATCTTCCTTGAAAGAAAACTAGGCTTTTCTATGTGTCACTTCTCTAACAAGAGTCCCCACAGTGTGATCGTGTTTACTTTCTTTGCATAGAAAAGCCAAACAGTGAGAACATTGGTGCATAAGCTCTTCAACTATTGAGATATTGAATTCTGATCTTTAATAAACCAGCACTGATTTACTTCACCGCTTCTGTTTGCATTGTTAAGCTCCACTGGCATAGGAAAAGGCACACATAATTAAATCAGATTGGTTTTTTCATTTGATTTTTATTAATGCAGTAAGGAGGCATTGAGCTCAGTGAACTCTCTCAGTTCTCAGTTCTCACTTCTCACCAGTATAATATACCACTTCCTTCTTGACCGAAAGTTTCAAACAACAGTAAAAAATCCCAAAGTACCAGAGCTTATGTGGAGTTGACATGAGGTCCATTGCAATGGTACAGGCTTGCCTCTTGCAGTCTTGTACTAAAAGTATACTTTGTGGAATAGAGAAAAGAGTAGTTGAAGAGAGCGTTAAATGCTGTCATTTCTGTGGGGTTATGATAGACATTCCTTTATGTTTTCTCCTAGAAAAATCCCACCATCCTGGGATTCCAGGATATCTATGCAGCTGCCTTATGCCATCCAGCAGCCAGCACAACCTGCTGCTCTTAGCATTAGATATTCTAGGTAAATGTACTACTGTTGAGCTGTCACAACTGGAGACACACAGATTTTCATATTTTGCAGTTCACAACGGCTGCAGACAAATTTTTCCAATTTATTTCAGGGTCAAATCTTCAAAAAGGCGTTTGCATTCATTTCTCTGTGCAGAATTGTCATGCTGAATTTAAAAAATAAGTGTAAAATAAAGCTGAGCATGTGCAAGGGTGATTCCATGCTGCACTTTTCATGAGCTCTGAGAACACTTGCACTTCTTGTAGAGGAGAGCTGATGGAAATCTTAGAGTTTTCATTGTTTAGTTGCCATTTACCTGTTTTCTCACCAGCCAACATTGTTTATTCTGTTGTATTATTCACCTCTATCATATTTGATTGTGTTCCATCTTGTAATGTGAAGACTGAATTGACACACATGTAATATTATGAATACCTATATCTATATATTCTTATACAGATATATATACGTATAAAAAAATATTTTAAAAGTTGCAGCCTCTCAGAAGCATCTGTGTGATTCTATTTTTTATTACAATGTTAAGATATCTGCCTTCATTGAGAAGTAAGCAGCTCATCTGCTTTCTCTTTTCTCCTTGAAAGAATGTACAAAACAGTGATATTAATTGTCAAACTAATACTTCCTCTGTGACAGCAGAACTTCACATTAATGAAAAAATCTCACAGACAAAACCAGAGAAAAATGCAGACATTATACCTCTTTCTTGGTGTGGATTGTTCTTTACAAAAAATTGTTTGGAAAGTGGCATTATTACTATTATTATTGTTGTTGTTGTTTATTATTGGTAGTAGTAGTAGTAGTAGTAGTACAACAGAGATTACTTTTCAAGTAAGACATGAACCCATCTTTCCAGGGTAACTTCCATTCCAGTGCTACTAACTGTGCTCAGAAAAAACAGTACAGATTCACTATATTCTTTATCACATTCATGTCAATCAGAGTGCAAAGTGAGTTAGTTTCTGCTAGAATTGAAGGATGACACCTCCACGTCTCTCAAATGTTTGTAACACTGCTCATATTCTGTTCTTAAGTCTATAGAAATAGTTGTGGTTTTGGCCTCTTCTTATGACAGACCTCTTCTTACTTTTCAATCTATAATTATTCTACTTCAAAGTCTATCTGTGCATGGCATACAGATTGCTGGGGTTTGTAGTAATTCCACTGAAAGCCAGCAAGACTTTTATTACCTATTTCCCTGAGTAAGAGTATTTGAAGAAACTCTTTACTTTAGTCTGTCTCCATGTTTATATTCCCAAGTACTGAATGACAAATAAGGTAAAGAACTAAAAATTAATTAAAATGCACAGCAGCAAAAGTTTGTAACCACAACTTTCAAACTTAGGAGCAAAATAAAACTATAGGTAATTAACAATACCTAAGAAATTTTAAGCACCTGGGGGGTCACAAGATAGTTTGCATTATTCTGGTTTTTTTGAGAAACTTTTATGAATTTCAAATCAAAATGTTTAATGTTTCCTGAAGCATGATAACACCTTTCAGTTTTTCTAAATTACCACATAACTAACCAAAGCAATATATTTTTTTTAATTCATAATGTTATTTATTCCTTACTATTATATATCCATTATTGAGATCAAGATTTCAGCCTTTCAACATGTTAGAGATAATGCCTGGAGATCGTCCCATATATTTTTACCACAAATCATCTTGAAGATGCTTTTGTGCTCTAAACCAATCATTTCAGAGACAAAACTACAAACATTTCCATTAATTCAAATGAACAGTAAAAAAGCCCTCTAGTTCCATTCAGGAATATAAGAAAATTGACCAACACTAAGCTTCATTATCCTCAGTTCATTGATCTGTGTTACTTATGAAATGCCTTCTGCCACAGAGCTTCTGAAATACCTAGCTGTGTGGAGACATCTGCATCAATAATGTGATATTAGACTGACTTTTGTATCAAAGCATCAGTTTCTTGAGTTTTTACATGTGAAAGTAACAGCTGTGTTCTGTTAAATCTCTAAGTTTTATAATTGAATTTCATATGAAGCTTACAACAAAAGATAGAGTTTCAAAAGCAACATTGGTGGAAGGTGGTACAATGGAGAGCTCTCCAGAAATACTCAGCTAATGCTATAATTTGTAATCAAATGAAAAAAAGCCAATTTAAAGCACCCTAAATTCTTTTCTTTACTCCGTTTTTTTGTCTTGCCACCAAACCATATACAAAATAGAAAACAGTTATATTGAAACATTTGCAGGAACTTGCTCCTGTCATGAAACTAAAATGTCATCTCTCATAGCAGACAAACTGTCACTCCCTTCTAGCAAATGGCTCAGTTTTTGGTCTGCTTGTCTGCCCACCTAATGACATAGCAGAATATTGCTACAATGACATCCCATTTGCATTCAAAATCTTGTCTCCACGGGTACTCCTCCAACCTGCATGCAAAACATTCACTATTTTGTTCTCTGGATATTGTCCTGAACAGTGTAATGTGAAGTCTTTTGGCACTTTACTTTTAACTACTTACAGACAGACTTTCAAACATATATATTTACCTAAATGTATAATATTCAAGGGGAATGAAACATGATGTGTTAAGTGTTTGTAGGAAGGTCTGGACTATAATAATTCTTTAAATAAAGTGCCCACAACATTTTCAAAACAAACCAGTAGTTCCCACTAAATCTTCTCAAGTAGATAAGCAGATATCCCAATAAAAGATTCCACCCTTGGGACCAAATTAGGTGTTGCAGCAAATAAATGTTATCTCTATTTCTTATGACTATGTTTAAAGAAATTGTAATAAAATTGTTTATAACTCTTTGTGGTCTGGGGTTGTATTTATTTTTTTTTTTAGATACAGATCTAAAATTATCTGTTAAACACAGTTTATTTTAATCACAAGGAAACCATGTTACACACATAGATTCTCAGTCTTTAATTTGCCATTCTCTATGAAGCATCCGTGTGTAGTCCCTCAGTCTCCAATTCTGAGGCCTAATCCCATACAAGTACAGTATTAAGTTCCATGGTAAACCTGCCAGAGGAGTGCAAAAAAGATTAGACTGAGGCAGTTTAACAAAGATTCAGTGAATGTGTCACTTTAAAGCATGCCAGGTTTTGACATGAATAGTTACTTGCAATCTAAATGTATTACTTATTTAAGTATTAATTACCTA
>VZTJ01006146.1:41415-79874 GCA_013397795.1 Orthonyx spaldingii | reverse complement strand
ATCCCTCAGGAGAAGCCTGAATTTTACAGTATGGTCATTTGTAAGTAAATTTGCAAAGCTGTGCACAGGGAGCTAAGGATAAAACCTATTAGTGAATAAATGGATTTGCACATTTTATAATTGTATGCAGCTTGGAAAATGTACCTTTTCATGTATTAGCCTGAGGATCCAATAGCTGCTTTAGAGCTGCTGCCTGCTAGTACCTGGAAAAGATGCTAAATATCTACATTGCCTCTAAAATATGACCCAATGTACAAATTTCCAAAACTAAGAATATGTCAAATTGGTTATTTGCTAAAAGTATAGAAGACACCTCTGAGGTACAAAATAATGCTAAAGGAGAATGAAAATAAGGGTGCCTTCAAGTAGAAAACAAGTTACTAGAGGGGAAAAGAAAAGGTTCCCCATTTTTCAGACATTTCCATATTTTTGAGAGACTTTTTGTCACAAAGTCATTTCCATTCCTCCCATTTCATTCAGTTTTTGCATTTGTAATTTAAAGGTTCTTATCTGTTCCATTGTCTCAGTATCATTTCCATTTCTCTCCTTCATGAATGTATTTTGATGTCCTATAACTTCTGTCTAAAATGTCAAGACTGTGCTTAAAGTCTCACTGAAGCTTTCATAGTCATTTGTTTATCTTCTAGCAACTTTCCCTCCCATTATTATTTTCCAAAAATTTGCTCTGCCAGATATCTTCATTCCTTCTTACTCCATAGGCCAAGCGGAGTACTTTTAAACTCTATCATCATTCTTCTAAGATCTATTTATCTACATATTCCAACTAAAAGAGCGCTATTCAATTGCACCAGTTCTGTCTTTCTCAGGTCCCTTTCACAATTTTTCTTCTTTTCTTGACAAGTCCACCTTCTACCTCAGTCAATATCATCCACTCACTAGATGTATTGTAATGGCATTTTACATCAGTGCTTCTATTTTCAAATTAATAGAATTCCCTCATTTTTCCTCTCTAATGTCACTACAATTCCCTCTTTCATCCTCAACCTCTCTTTAGCACTATTGTCCATACACCAGTCCTTTCTCCCAATAGTCTCTCCTCTGTCTCAAGCTTCTACCATCTATTCCCTTTCATATTTCTTTAGCCTCACTGTTTTTTCTTCTCTCACTCCCCTTCAATCCTCTGCAAGCTAGTTTTTAGTTCTCCTCACCAGTGAAATGACTCTCACTAATGACTTTTTACGAGCTACAGTAAATAATTTAGGGGCAATGTTAATAATGCACAGGAAAGAAGGAGAGGAATTAAGAGATACAGGAAAAGAGAAGTTTCAGCAGAGAACCACAACATTATTGAGAGATACAAAATACATTTTTCCCTATTACCTCTTCTCCAGAGAAAAATGCCTCATATTCCAATGCTGATATATAAAAGGAGGCAAGATGAAGCCTGATGCTCAATAAATGAAGGACTGAGAAGTGAGAAGAGGTTCATGGATCAGGAGAAAGTTAGAGAGGAAAATCTTGCACAAAGTCAAATGGGATTTTCTTTACTAGAGCTTGAACAGAATTAAGTGTGACTAGCAGCCTCGAGAAGAGTTCATGGTTTCATAGTACTTAGAATAAGACAGGTAGCCAGAGATCATTATGCTCTTTGAGTGCTTCCTATTTTTTAAGTCCATACAGTTCTCAGATACCACACACACTTTAACTGACAGCAAAAGTACTTTGTTGTTTCATCAATACAAATTGAAGCAGCTTGATTTAAAATGCAGTGTTTCCAGTAGTAGCTCAAGTATTGAAAAGCTGTGTATGACTTAGCCTAGGCAATGCTTCTGAGAGGGGCTAATGAAATACAAAGTGGGTAGAGACTGTTTTCTTCTGTAGCACAGGGACCAAAAATCAGAACTGACCAAGTAATCCCTAGAAAGTGTAAGCAAACCAAATATTTTCTTTGGAAAAACTTACTTTTCTGAGATGATAATAATGCCTTTTTCCATGAGATAAAGTTTGCAACTTTTCACTCCTGTGAAAGTGAAATTTCTAAGATCCTCTCACAAAAAACTGCTGAACCAAGTTGCCTGCTCCTGAAAGGATGAAAGGCAAAAAGATATAGTGAATTGATCTAGTCTTTCACCATGAACAAGGCTGGAAAATTCCTGCCAATATCCATTTACCTACTAATTAAAGTTTTCCAGGTGGCCAACCAAAAAATCAAGCAGGTTCTTTCTCACAGAATAATAATTGTCTTTAAAACCCCTTTCCACTAAGTCTTTCAGAGATCTGACTTTATTTTCAAGGACTGGTATCAATTCCTTCCACTCCTCTTTCAAAACAAAAGCCAAGACCCAACTTTCCATGTTTCAGTCTGCTAGAGATAGCAGAGGATGTTTTCCATTATAACAAGTGGGTTAAAAAAATGCAGGATGCTTATCAAACTTTTCATTAAAATTTTGCCAAATAAAACAGGAAGAACCCTTCCCAGCCTCACCACATGAAAGCCAGTGAAAGTCTGTATCTTTATTGTTAGCTGCAAATAAAACATATGTAGCAATGTCATAATTTACCCTGCTTCTGGAATTAGATGTCCCTTTTTTACCCACACACACGAGGCAAACTGAAAATACTAAAAGTCTCTAACAAGGTCTCTGTGCAAAAATATTTTGGTTGAAGCCTTTTCCCCCTCTCCCTAAATCCCCAAGGTATTGACCATACTGCATCACATATGAACTCAAAACACATAATATGAAATTATTTAGTCATACAATCACAGAATCATAGAATATGTTGAGCTGGGCGAGACCCACTAGGACCATCAAGTCTAACTCCCAGCCCTCCCCCCAAGAGTCACACCCTGTGCCTGAGAGCAGTGTCCAAACGCTTCTTGAATTCTGTCAGGCTTGGTGCTGTGACCACTTCCCCGGGAAGCCTGTTCCAGTGTCCAACCACAACCCAGGTAAAAAACTTTTTTCTGATATCTGACCTAAACCTCCCCGAGTCAGGCTCATGCCATTTCCTCAAGTCCTTTTCTAGTCATAAGAGTGAAGAGATCAGTACTTGCCTTTCAGCTTCCTGAAACTCCATACTGCACTCCACTACAGCTCCCTTTAGCATCTCCACAAACCCACCAAAAGAATTGTAAAAAGATTGGTTTTAATCCCTGAGAAATACTTTATTTTAATCCTTTCCTAGGTGTGGTTCTCAGCTGCCATTTAAGAATAAATGTTAACTGGCTTTGGGTTTCTTTTTTTTTCCACACCATATTATTAATGTATATTAATGTACTTAGTATACACTCCTTTTCAACAAGATGTTTTGTGGAAGAGTTTTTTAAAGCAGCTATAAAATAACCTTGATTATTTGAAAAGTTTCTATGCATAAAGTTTTTAAACAGTCTTCATTTTAGGGAGTCAGTTAAGAGAACTGAAAATAGTAAGTTTTCTCAAGTTTGCAAACATTTTCAACTTCTGTTGCAATTTCATTAAATGTTTAAAACCATCTCCTGCTTCTTTGCTTGTGTGTGCATCATTTAAATGTTTAAAACCATCTTCTGCTTCTTTGCTTGTGTGTGCATCATTCCCTGTGACAGTGACTGAGATGGGATATCTCACACCTGATTTTTCTGACACATCTCCACAAGGTAGCTCTTTGAGCTGAGAAGCTTATCTTTCCAGCACTACAAAAAAATTAGTGTATTTTTGTTTTGTGGTGAGTATTGCTAGTGCCTCCACACATCTGAGAATGCTTCATGGAAACCAAGCTTGAATTTGTCTTGACTTCCATATAAAAGCACACGCTAGAAAAAGCATTTCTGAAGCTTACTTGAGTTTCCCCATAGCACAGCAACTCAGTTAAATCTTGTCTCCAACCATGCTAACCTTCAGAGAAGCATCTCTCTTATGAAAATATTCAGCAAACCCAGGTTGACAGATACATCTTTTGTTAGAAGTATAAACTTGCCACCATGTCACTTCAGTAAAAGCAACCTAAATTCTCGTAAGAGAAACGACTACTTTCTAAACGTCATCCACTTGCCAAGACAACACAAGCCCTTAGTTACTGTGTGAACCTGCACAGCACAATTAGAGAGAAATTCCCTTGGAGTAGAACATTTTGGTCAAAATTTCCCTAGTGCTTGCCTAAATTAGTCAAAGTGTGCTGAACTGAACTGCCTTGGGATATCATGTGTTTTGTATGGAGAAGTAATAGGCAGAACTGGAGGGTCACAAAGGTCAGAAGGACTCTTGCTGGATTAATAACAGGATAGACAAAGGTCACAGAGCTCTAGAGCTAATAGTGTACCTGAATATCAGCTATGGCCAGTTCCAACATTCCCCTAAGCTGCAGACTTGAGCACACTAATGAGAGAAAAAACACTTACAAAATAAGTCAAAGACCCATGCCTGAAGAGGAACACAGAGGCAGACTGTGCTGCAGTCACTGGGTTTCCAAGACCATGCCCATTGTGGCTGTCCAGAAAACCGAAAGCATTTAGCTTTCTTTCACATGTGCCTGGTGAGCAGGGTCAATGGGAGAATTTGAGGCAGGGGCTAAGAGCAGTGTGCTCTTGGTTGATTCAGTGCTTGTGCTCCAGGTTGATTCAGTACCCATTGAATCACACCTAGGCAAAAATCCTCATATAAAGCACAGACATTCTTACAACCTTTCTAGTTAATATATCAAGCACTCAAGAGTTTTCATGTTTATTTTCTAAGGTTTGGTGTGAATTCATTAATTAACACAGTAAATTTGCTAATGAATATTTTAATAGTGTTAATATGCTGCATATGCAAATTGAGTCTACAGAGTGTCACCTGGAGAAGAAATACTTCAATACTTGATTGATTTGGGATGCAAGTTCTGTTTTGCCACTCTTTCCCTTCCTTTAGACCAGCCAGGTGACATTTCAGTTATAATAGTGTCCTTAGCCCAAGTCAGCATGGAAGGTGATTTCACACGGGTAGTGAAGGTTAAATATTTTTAAAATGCAAACAAAATGAATTTTTAAAGCTTCAAAATAGCTTTGGATTCAGAAAGCCCTTTACAATTCATGGGCAGTTCTCTTTAAGAAAAATGCTCTTAAGTTATGTATACTTCTCATTTGCCTGTTCAGAGATTTCTCTGTCTCCTCTACCACATAGTCTGTATAATTTAAGGTGACTCACTGTACAGGAAAGTTCACCTTCCATTAAAATGTTTTCTTTAGTAAGCACTCTCCTGGAAGTGCTGTAGTGTAAACATGAGTGGCTACGAATACGAACATTTATTAAATAGTGCTGATGAATTTTTCAATACCTAAGGGAGAGCAATTCACAGCTCAATCATTCGAGCCATTTTAAGTGCTGCACAGGACAATTCCACTACATCTTCCATTAATATTTAATTGCCCATTTTATTCTGTTTACCTTTTTGGTTAATATATAATTTAAAGCCCTTCTACTAAAAAGGAGCAGGGAGGGAGGGAAGAGAACAACTGTTAGCTTGCTTTTAACAAATCTCTGGTGAGAGCTTTTCCTTCATTTAAAATTCATTGCAAAGAATTTTTATTTAATATCAGTAACACAAACCCCAGGTATTAAAGCAAAACTTGGAAGCAACTGTTGCATAACAGTCCTGATATTGACTTAAATTTGACTGACACCAATTTCTGACTGGCAGCCTTTCACAAAGCATCCTAGAAGACTGGGAGGATGCCACACAACCTTAGCACGGGAAGGAGGTCCAAAGAGTGTGAGACAGTGTGACAACCCCTATTGAACAAAGGTTATTCCACAGGAAGTAATATTCTTCAAGGTTTTGGTGGAGAGGGAAAAAGGATTGGAAAACATAACATTTGTCTCACAATTACAAATACAGGGACTGTTTACAGACAGATATATTACATTGAGGTGATTTGGAAGTAAACTGCTAGATTAATGGGTCTGAAAGTACTTGGGTACTGTGAAGAGGATAAACAACCAACAATCATGTGAGAGTGTTACACTTGCTCTTCATTGCCAGTCATTGGGACATCACAGGTCATCACAATAATGAATCTCATAGAAAATTATTTATTTTTTAAAAACAGTATACAGCTGATTTTTGAATGTGGAACAAAGTTAATAGTAGCGGTACTTAGGCTTTGGTCATTATTTCAAGAATCACAAGCAAACTTACATGAGCTTAAATATTGACATAAATGTGGTTCTTCTGAACTTTTCAGAGGCTGTATGTTTGATCTTTGACTTTCTATAGTCTTTAACACACATAAAACAGAGCTATAGTCTTTAACACACATTAAAAAAAGCTATTTAATAAATTCATTAGCTTTTCTGGCTCACCCTCTTCATTTTCTTTATCAGTCAGGATATATCTACATAGCATAATATTATGCCATGGAAGTACATCTAGATGTGGCAATTGAAAGTTGGTGCATTAACCAAGCATTTTCTCTGGGTCAAATATGTCTTATTTTTCAGAATTACGTACAATATTAAAGGCTAGCACACACATAATCAAAAGATCAGTGCTCAACTTACATAATATCCTAATGAAAATAAGAAAATGTGAACATACTATTCAAAGTTAGCATGACTTCGGCAACCATACTTTTTTTTAAAAAAATGAAAGGAGAAACAAAAAGCATGAAGATAATTAAACAGCTTATCTACAGTCTATAAGACATATCTAGCACAATGCATAAAAGTGGAAAATGGAGAAAATTATTCTAGGAGGTATTGAAAAACACCTGAAAGACAGCACAGTCATTGGTCTCAGCCAGCATGGCTTAATGAGATGATAATCCTGCTTATCAAGCCTGATTTCCTTTTATCACAAGGTAACTCACCCAGCTGATCAAGGGAAGCCAGTTATCTTTTTGGATTTCAGTAAAGCCTTCAATACCATCTCTCACAGGATCCTTCTGGACAAAGTGTCCAGCCCACAGCTGGATAAACACATCATGGGATGGGCAAACAACTGGCTCACAGGTCAGGCACAAAGGGTTACAGTGAGTGGGATGACATCAGACTGGGGACCTGTCACTGGTGGGGTTCCACAGGGCCCCGTCCTCAGCCCTCTGCTCTTCAACATCTTCATAAATGACCTGGACACAGGACTGGAGGGGATATGGAACAAGTTCACAGATGATACAAAACTGGGAGGAGCTGGTTACTCCCTCAAAGGCAGGGAGACTCTGCAGAGAGACCTCAACAAATCAGGGGCCTGGGCAATCACCAGCCATATGAAGTTCAACAGGGGAAACTGCTGGATTCTGCACCTGGGATGGAGCAATCCTGGATGTACAGACAAACTGGTGAATGAGATGCTGGAGAGCAGTGCCGCAGAAAGGCACCTGGGGGTCCTGATTGATGGCAAGTTGAAGATGAATCAGCAGTGCCCTGGCAGCCAGGAGGGCCAAGTGTGCCCTGGGGTGCATCAGGCACAGCATCGCCAGCTGGGCAAGGGAGGGGATTGTCCCGCTCTGCTCTGAGCTGGAGTGGCCTTGCCTCGAGTGCTGGGGGCTGGTTTGGGTGCCACAATTTAAGAGAAACGTTATTAGAGAGGATCCAAAGGACAGTAACAAAGATGGTGAAAGGTCTTGAGGAGAAGTTGTGTGAGGAGTGGCTGAGGTCACTTAGTCTGTTCAACCTGGAGGAGAGGAGACTGAGGGGTGACCCCATTGCAGTCTACAGCTTCTGATGAGAGGAAGAAAAGAGGCAGGCACTGATCTCTTCTCTGTGGTGACCAGTGACAGGACCTGAGGAAATGGCCTGAAGTTGTGTCAGGGGAGGTTCAAACAGCGTTTGGACAATGCTCTCAGGCACATGGTGTGACTCTTGGGGATGGTCCTATGCAGTGCCAGGAGTTGGACTTGATGACCTTTGCGTGTCCCTTTCAACTGAGCATATTCCGTGATCCTCTGAAAATATTTGTATTTGCTTATAGCACATGTTCATCAACCTTACAGATTTGGCCTATACAATGGATTTATCTGTTCCCTTGTTTCTTAGAGTTAAAACCTCAAGATAACAGGGCATGCCTCTTCACCACTGAACTAGCTGAGAGCAATTAGCATTTGTAAGAGCACTCCAGTAAGAGTGGGCAAGGACAACATGAGCAGGAAATCTCCATGTTTAATCACCAGATCACAAACAAGCACTCAATAAGATCATGTGCAAGGTCACTCAGTATTGAAATCTTGAGACTTCATCATTGTCTAGAAAACTAACCCAAGTCTGGGTGAAGTTTAAGGGAAAACCCTATCTATTAAAAGCAAAACAAGACACACAATCCTACCTCAGCCCCACCCACCCCTTTCTCTGAGCTTAACAGACTATATTTTAAATCTTCACAACTTCCAAACAAAAAGGTTTCAAGCAAGTCAAGGTCAGGAAACAGTAATTTCCTCATTAACAATACCAGCCATGAGGAAGATTTTCCTCCTCTGCATGATCAGTGTGCTGTGACTTGCTTGTTAAGGGCCTCTCTGCATGACTGCTATTTCCTACAAACTCAGGGAAACAGTCTGTGGTGCCTGCTTTTACAGCTCTTTGGTCTCTTTTGCATTTGTACACAGAGTAAGTGCCAGCCACTTATGGTCTCATTTTTCTTATCAGTTAACCTAAAATGCTAATATTCTGCAACATGAAGGGCGTGCATTTTGAGATGTAGGTCTATGCTGTCTGAACTCATGAAAATTATACTTAAGATATATACTTAATTGTTTAAATAAAATGTTTTATTATTGACTTTGATACAGCCTGAAAATACAGAAGAATTTTTGCTCTGTTGTAATGTGGTTTTTTATGCCACATACAGTTTCCTGCTCTACACAATAAATAAGTAGATCCTATTATTTTATTTACATTTAGCTAGATGGTAAAATGGATTTACCAGCTACAAACTACTTGCAGAAATCAGAGTAACCTATATTATTTGAGAAAGGTTAGTAGTCTTTATCCAATAATCAGAGATGGTGTTTGCATGTTAAAATCCATTTTAATCCTTGAGCTGATGAATTCATAGACGCTGCACTACTTTTTCACCTCAGAAATAGTCTTTCTGGTTTGGTTTATGTATATTTATCTAAGTTTGTCTGAACAACACACAGGCAGTACCCGTTATCAGTCTTCCCACTGTCTAAGGCTGTCTGCAAACTGAAGCAAGCAGAAATAGGGAAAAATTAATTCTTCTAGTTTGGTGTCCATTCGCGTTCTATTAAATGATCAAAATTTGTAGTCTATGAAATTAACAGTCTATTATTATCAAAATTATGTTTGGCTATTTATTCTGATTTTTTTTGTTTGTTTCCTTTATTGCACTGTAAAATTGCTAAAGAGAGATGTATAAAAGCTGCTTCCCATCACTACCTAAATTTCACAGTCCCTCACACTTCCTTTCTAGACTTAATATGTCACTAGTTAAATATAGTCTGTTCATTGCATCCTCCTATTAAATGCATTCAAATTCTACTCTCTTGCTCCTAGAAAGCTAATCCCAAATGGGATTAAAAAGCATCACTGCTTTTTAAAATATCTTTAAAATCAGATGCAAATATTTTTAATGTGCCCATTATTTTCATTCTCTTGTCTCTATTTTCCCTGTCATTAGAAGTCATTTGATTATCAAATCTTATAGTTTTACTGGTAGATGTTCTGAGCCAGTAAAATGCTTTACTTTTGGAATTGATAGTATGTTTCATTCAGTACTGATTACACAGCAGAAAATCTTAATTCCTGTCACATGCTTGTAGCTTTTCAGAATTTCTCTAGTCTTTTCCATGGACTAGATGAAAATTTCCAGTACAGAAGAAGATCATTTGGATCACTTCTGCCATGTTGTACAATCTCAGCTAAAAGTAAATTGTTAAAATAATCTGAAAATTGCTTCTGTGTTCCCAAGCCTAGCACATGCAGAATTGTTTTCTGTTTTCCTCTCCCAAAAGAGTGAGTACTTTGACTGCATCCCATCCTTCAGAAAATCAGCTCACTCTAAGATATTTACTTGCCCTTGTTCTGTGCTGGCCTAAGACGACAAAAAATGAAGATAGGCAGAGTTGGGCTTCTCTCAGGAAAGTGGTTAATTCCTTTTTTGGGTATGCGGAATACACAAAATGCAGACAACAGTGCAAGTTAGAAAGTAATCACACCACACTCCTTACTTCCTCCTCAGGAGAAGTCTTGCCAGTGCTCATAGAAATCAATATGTTGGTCCTATTGCATGTAAAATCTGTTTGCTCTTTGTTAGACCCAGACAGCAATCCTGACACTGTCAGACTGGGTGCTCAGAGAGAGTTCTGTCTTCACCTACTGTTCCACTTCACCCTAAGGGTAAGTAGGACATTAAATTCAGTCCGCACACATAATAGTAACAACAGTACGATTCAAAATACATTTAAACATTTGAAATGGTTAAGTCACAAATGTCAGCAGAAGACTGGATCTGCAAACTTGTAGCACACACTTGAGACAACATTGTTTAAATATAAATGAGAAATGATACTTACAAATGTCACTAGAAATGGGTTCTGTTCTTCAACTGTTGACTCATCCTATGCAAATACATTACCTCCTTGAACTACAATATGCCCATATGTATCCTTCTGCCTTTGTGGTAAGATCACACTGGTAAGTTGACTGTAAGCAGCAATTAACAGTGAAGGTCAAAGTCCCTTCATATGAATAGAAACCTCTGCAACAGTGTGCAATAAAAAATCACATTCTTTGTTCCTATATATATGCTAGTGCACATCTTTATAGCAATTCCTACATGTAAGCATCATAGTTTGAACAAGCAATAGTTTTGAACAAATTTGTGGAAGATCAAGATCAAGATGATCTTTCTAGCAGATCTTTATGGAGCGTTGACAATACTTAGGTAAAAATTAGTTTCCAAGCCAGACTTAGAGGTAAAAAAAGGAGAAATAGTTAAAGAAAAATTAAAGGGAAAAATATTAGCTTTAGAGAGTAACCAGTCAAAAATTTTAAAAAATAATCAGTTCATTGTCTAAACAAAAATAAAGTGTAGTTGATGCCCTCAATTATTTATTGAGTCAAATAAAAACTCAATAAAAATTCATGCTTGGCCTGGTTTCATTTGAGGGTATGTTTGTTATTTAAAGTTGAATTTTTTTGTTATGAAAAGTGTTTTCTCTCAAGGAGGATTCTTCTACATTTTTAAATATTACTGAATAGTTTAGGAAGGTTTCTTTGCAACAGCAAATGTTCAACACTTGAAGGCAAAACGGGAAGGGGATGAGTTTTTGTTTTAAATTATGTTAATCTAAAATCCTGGGTTGTCCAGACTGATAATCATCAGAACAGTTTTTTCCTGACTGCAGCCACAATTAATGCTGAGAGGATGAAGAGATAAATGTATGTATTTTTTCCTTAGAACAGGACTAATAAGAAATAAAACTATAAAATGTATATATATCTTCATATGAAAATTGCACACACATGTTATTTATCACTTTCTATGCAAATGCTGCAATGGCTCTCCTCATATTAGTTTGTGTATAGCCTTATAAAAATACTAGAGCATAAGGTATATGAATTAGGATTGTGGTTTAATTTTTTAAACTAATTTTTTTATCTATGTATCCCTCATATTCTATTGTGTTTATGACCAGTGACATAAATACATTACGATGATCTCACATACATTTCCAAGAAGAAGTGGAAAAGTATTAAAAATTCTGAGATTTTAACTTAATGATTTTTCTCATCTAACTCATATTTATGCATTTATATTAAGTCACTCATTCAACACATAAATATATATACCTATGCCACAACATTCACTTATGACATTATTTATTTCCAACAGACCAAAAACCTGTTTCTTTGCATAATCTTGAAATTATCGTTGGAAAGAAAATCTATCTCTGTACTAAACATTTTTTTGAACTGATTAGAAATTCCCTGGTGCATCTTCTCTCACCAATTAAGAACAAGGATGCATTTTTACAGATAATTCCAAAGAGTCCACTTGGCTCAGATGTAAGTACTGAGCCGCAAAAAGCACTACACAGTGCTTATGACATTTGACATAAAATGTGTAGTAGCAACACATAAAATGTCTGGTAGTGGGATAAAATACAATTAACAGCATGGGTACTCTTCTTCTGCATCTGAGAGCATCTTAGAGCAGTGAAATACACCTTGTATGTCTCATACAAATTAAGTTATGGAGAAAATGGGATACAATTCAAACATATTTATAATTTCCAACTGAGCTTATATGAAAAAGAAATGGCCTTTCTTACTTTTCAATACTTTTATATAGTTAGTTTGTTATTTCTAATACAAATCTTCATTTTTGGCAATGTACATTCTTTCTTACTCTAAGACTCGTGTTTCACGGCTTCTCAGTGATAGAGAACAGAAGCCAAAGTATATTTTTCTGTACTTAAACAGCATGCATAACAGGCATGTCAACAAAACTTATAGAATCATGAAACAATGTTTTTTTTTTTTAGTCATCTGTCTCTTCACATCACTTTCTTTAATTGTTACAGTCTCCTTTCAGTGATTCATAAGAAACAATATTAGGTAATATTAATAACAGTATTTAATCAGATGGTTTAAGATCAAGTTTGGAGTTAGACTACAATTCATTTTAAGACAATTGGAGGTATGTGTGTGTCAGAGGAGGTTATTTGTTTTGCTTTGCTTGACTGGCTGCTAACGGAGAGGATGATGTGCCTCCCCAGCCCTGTTACTTACCACCTTTGCTTTTTCTTCCAACTTCTCCTTTCCCAGCCCCCCCCCTCCCTGCCTGTTACAGCCAGTGGTAATTTAGATAACATCTAAAGCCTTGTCTGACAAGGTAAATTCAAATTATGAAGCAATCCTTCCACATAGAAAAACCTTGTTTGTTAGATTAGTTGTGGATTGGCTCTGCATGACAACTTGTTTGCAAAAGGTGAGCTATCTGCATTTCCAATGCAGGCAAGCATCATTTAAGAAAAAAAATAGAGATGTCATTTCTCTTATTTGTCACAGAGTTCATGTAATATTCCTTCTCAGTTTTCTTCATTGTTTACTTCTTAGGAAAATAGTAGCAACTGCGTACCTTTGAATGAGACACCTAATTTTGTTATGGATGAACATAGTGTTGTGACAAAACAGTGGCACAGCTGTCATAACAGCTGTCACACATTAATCATGACAGTGACAAATAGCATAATTACTTTATCTGGAATGTCTAGCATGCAACTTAGTATGCACCACTGCAGTGTAAGCATATCAAGCATGGTTTAATTAAAAGACATCAATATAGGTTAGTCAGACATGGTCTTGGAGACACTGACACAAAATGAAAATGAAATTATTTATCAGTCCCTTTTTAGGAACACTCAAAGACCAATCACTTAGTCGACAAAGTAATTTGAATCTCTTTTCCTAATCAGTCCCTTTGATGCCAATTCTGCATGGTGAATTGAGCTACTGGCACATAGGTGTTTCAGACCCAAAACCTCAGCTATGTACCATGTTCAGTGGTTATCTGTTCTTCCAAGATGGCTTAAATGTTCACATCTGTCCCACATCCTTTGACTGAACAAAATGTAGCAAAATAACAAGCTTCATTGTATGCTGCTGTGTAAAACTTCTTTCCCACAGACTTCACAACGGAGATAGAAAAGTGAAGCTTGTGTCACAACTTGTGCATTGGGTTCTGCAGTTACACCTGCCAAGGCTGAAGTATTATGTAGCAAGAGCCCATTATAAAGACAACTATAACTGAAAAACACAAATTCAGCTCAGGCTTAAATTTCAAACCAGCAAAAGCATTAAGAGGTAATTTATTTTTTTTTCTTTCAGAACCCTATCTGGTTCAACGTTTCTTTAATATTACTCTGGGTTCACATGTGTACACAAGTTTGCAGCTGTTTTGTTGAGGCTTTTCTGAAGATAAAATACACACATAAAATCCTGTTGCCAAGGTTCACTTCACACAGCAAATTCCACTGGTAATTACCAACTCATAGTATTTTTACTTTTTGCTCCAGATTTGTTAAGCTCTGCATCTTATTGAATTCACTTATTGAATTTCTAGGGGCAGTTCATGAATTGTACTGAAGCTGACTCAATGAAATATTAATGAATCAATTTCCATAGACATGGATTCATTATCTCACTGGATGGCATCAGAAAACACAGTACTGCAGGCAGTATCCTTCCACCTGCCTGCCAGAGGATTTCATTTTATTATTCAATTTTTAAAGCCCACACTCAGTCTTGGTAAGTTTACACTGGGAACATTTCAATCTCTTGCTGTAAGACAAAATTAAGGGGGAAACATTTTAATATTATTTAGATGAACCTCAGTAACCCATCAAATGTGATTTCCTATTAACCAGCAAAGCAAGATTTTCAGTGATTTGTTCTGGATCACAGGAATCAAAATTCTTTTAAACACAATAAATTCCTTAAAAATATTAAATCTTTATTTTTCCTTTCTTCAATAAGAAGTATAAAAGGAAAAATGGTAAAATATTTTAGTAATTGTTTTCTGGGATTAGAAAATTTACATCAATGAATCTGGGATTTAATGACTGGATTGAAGATTTCTATGCTTCTGCAGGTAAGCCATATGGAGCTATAGTCTCCAGAAATGCATCTTGAAATTATTTCAACCATATAGGTTTTTAAGACACCCCACAGGTAGCCTGGGATGGCTTCCATAATTACTCATCTGTTCTTTTAATACTCACATAGCTACCAAAATGAACTGCTTGCGTGTGAATGTTTCACCTGCTTCAGGTTTGTAACCAAGATCATTGAACTGATTTCTCCTAGGTTAACCATGGAGGAAAGATAAATGGCTTATCTCCTTTGGTATCTTGGATTTGGTGGAGTAGCACAAGAGGTTCTGCCAGGCTCATAAAGCAGAAATCATATCATCAAGGTAAACAGCTTTCTTTAAGTCTGTTTTCAGTGGAGTTAAACTTTGAACTTATACTTGAATTCCCTGCACAGCCATGTTTTTAGGGTATCTTTTGGCATAACCAACTGCAAGCTAGAAGATGAAATTCCAAAATTCTTCCTCGTTTACCTAAGACAGTTACCAAGGAGGTCTTCCTTCTTCCTCTATTTGTGTTCATCAGATACCTAACAGAAGTATTCTCTTTCCCTAACAACAGGAACCAGCAGGCTTTTGGTGTGAAAATTAGCAGCTGCCAATTGTATTTATCTCTTTGACTAAGAGGTTTATTATTTATCTTCCCTGTTGCAGTGCCCATGTGGCAGCACTGATATTGAGCAGCTGGACAGATTGCACCCTGGAGCCACATCTGCAGCTGTGTAGATCAACACCACTTTCATTGCCTCAATGCTGGGGAAGTTTATCTTCTGTCAGTTAGATTTACTACCTACTTCATGAATTGTTAAGGGTTTTCCCTTCCCCTCCTCCAACCAGATTTTGCAAACATGTTACTGTAATCTGGTACTGATCGTTAACAGTCGATTAGTTAAGTATTTGCTTATTTTTTTTCTAGTTAATAGGGATTTCCAGTTGGGTTTGCAAAGATTAGTCTGGAATGGTGAAGAGAATAAACAGTGACTGCCCAATGTAACTGGGAAATGGCTTTAAAAGACTGCAAAATACAAACCAGTAAAAACTTTACAAATACGTGAGTCCATCATGGATCATAGCTGTTTCAGTCATTTCTTAGTATTTGAACCATCTAATTACTCATATTAGGCTTTGTTCCCTGAGAAAGTCGAGTACTAAATTGCTTTTCATAAAGAATAACAAAAAATGCATTCTGATGCCAATAACAATCCTATTCTAGTGATATTCTGTATGTTTTTCTAACAGTTTATGAAAGGAACTACAACACCCATGCACCTACACAGTATTATCAATCTTTTTATCCTGCTAACTGTCATAGTAGCAAGGCAGATTCAAGAAACAATTTGGGCTAGTTTTGGGGCTAGTAATGGCCAAAAGATACTTTTTCTCATTCAGATATTGTAGAACCTGCCAACTCAGATCCAGCAATATTCAAGAAGTAGGCCATTGAAATGTCTTACCACAGCATGTATGCACTCAACCTGTCATTGGAACACAGCTTTCCCCATTTTTCTCATTGGCATCAATGGTCTGCAATTATATGAGAGCAGAACTCTTGTTTTTCCATTTCACCCCTTACAAGATGGAAAAAAGTTATGTCACTTTCGCACTTCAGAGGACTTTAAAATAAAATATTTGAAAATCAAGAATTCTCAAGTTATTTGAGTTCAACTCAAGAGGTAAAAGTAGTGTTTCTACATATGCCAGTTGAGATCAGTATTCATGTCTGTTTACAGACCAGAGATGTTTTGTGTAATTCCTATGTTTGTTATGTAAATCTCCAAAACCATTTTCTGTCAAGTGGTGTCTCATCAACTGTTGATTATGTTTGTATCAAGTTAACGTCACATATATTGGATTCCTGCAGCTTCCTTCTCCAGTTAATAGCTTTGTGAACCTAAAACTGGAAGTCATGGATCCTATGTCCCACCATTTAAGATAGCAACATAATGACAGAGTTCATCAATGCTCTTTGCATTTCCGTGAGATCAGATCTCCACTGCAGCATGACGTGTTAGCCCAAAGGAGAACTCCAGGCAAAATCTGACTATCTGTACACAGTACAAAAGTGTGCTGCAATAGATTTGGAAAACAGAAGCATTTTTAAAAGGAATGAAAATGATCAGAGTATAATTTGATGTGTAGTGAACGTATCCAAAACTTTTTTCCACTTGGTGTAGGCTTATATGGAAAATGCTGGGCAGTAGTACACTAGTAATAGTGTTTCCAAAACAGAGCTTAGAAGGAAGATAGGCAGAAAAAAGAAGTCAAACTCTCTGCATATTTAAACAATAAACTAACTAATGATGTGGAAAGTCCCTTCTTTCCTGCTCCATAAATTCTAAGTATTAAAATAACTCAGTTTCATCAGTTCTTTGAAAAAGATACTCAGATTTCAAATGACCATTTGCAGCAGGTTAAGGCTTGAGGGTTTGTTCTTCATGTTTGTAACTGCAGTTCTAACTAAATTTTTTATCAATGTCCACAACTGAGTCGCTAAAACAAAATTTGACAATATTTTATGACAACAAAATAGACAAAATAAGTCCTTGTTTAAATATCTTTGTGTTCAGTGACATCTTATTTTTCATCATGGCTAGCTGAGATTTCATTCTGGCTGTCTGGAATGTATATTTCCAATGTTTAAATTGAGCCCTGTGAATTTCCAAATTAAAACAGCACTGTGTTTTTATACTATAGCATCCAGTCTTGTGCATAAAAATGCAACATGAAATAACCAGGAATAGATTTATTCATCTAAATAAATTAAATAAATTCAGTGCAGGGAATATTTCTAATGAAGTAGGTATCAGATTACCTAGAAACCTTGGAAAAAGTTTAGCACTTTCTTTTAAGTATCCCATTGACTTTTATGAATTACAGTTGCATTCTGTGTAAAATGACCAGCTTTAATTCATATGATATTAATTAATATATCAAAGGTATACCCACAGAAATATCTATATAAGGAGAAAACCTTACGTGTGACCTATTCATATTCCTTCCACAGAGATGATAGTTTTAATGTCATGGTGTACATGTATGCTTTCGTTACACTTCACACTGCACAGAAGGACTGGGCAACAACAGGCTGTTGAAACAGTCACCTTTTTAACAAGCTTTAGTCAGATTCACCAACCCTTATATTTGGCAGATTGTGGCCATATGGATCTGCAGACATGATTTCCTGCTCAGCCTTCATATCATCTTGTACATTATAGGGTGACATGACAGATCTAAGCCATGTGCAGGACTCCATATTCCTCACTGAGATTTCTACCACCTGGTCTGGACTACAAGAGCTACAGCAAAAAATTCTTCAACTTTTTAGAGCAAAAGTACATTTAGGCTTTCTTTGGACGTGAAATGTTTTGAGAAATTGAGAAGCTACTTTGAAGTAGATATTCTCCAGCAACTTTTCCTCATATCTAGCTATGTTTCCTCTCTGATCATGTTGTAGTGGTCAGTCTACATGAACTTGTAATCTTCTCTAAATATATCAGTGAAGATGAGCATGAAAATACTGGGTTTTGCTGTGTCTGCAGATCTAAAATAAAAATATTAACAATGTTCATCTGCAGCAGGGTATATTTTTTTGTTAGAGCTGTGAGTCATCTTCTGGAAATGAGGGTGCAAGTAAAGACCAGGACATCAACAACACTGATGCTATTGTGTGTGCAAAGTTTCTCTAAAGAGAATATTCATGTGGGTCAGCCTGAATAGTTTCCATTGTTTGAGTAGCTAAATTATTACAGAGCAAACAGACTGAGGAGTATTTTTAAAAGTGGGCCTATTTATTTTCCCTCACAGGAATATGGATCATAATTTGAATGTTTTAGGGAACAGGAGGATAAATTTTTGAGAGATGTGTTGTGACCTCTATTTTCAAATCTTTTCATTAGAGCTACCAAATTCAAGCCTAATTAAATTATTAGGTTTTAGAAAAGTTCTTCATAAGTGTGTTAAATGTGCATTTATTTTTTTAGGGTAATTCTGCAAAAACTCTACTGAAAGCACAAACTCAGTTTTGCTTCACGTATGTCTAATGAAGAGCTCACAGACATAACTCATAGACTCACACAATTAAATGAGGGTTAAGTATGTACAGGCTAGAGATTTCTGGCATGGCTTATTTTTGGGTGGGACTTGTGTTTTGTGGTGTTGTTTGTTTGTAGGTTTGTTTTTGTTTTATAAATTATTGTCTGGGCACAGGGTAATGTAAATATACCCTTATGGTTCCAGACCTAAACAAGTGTGAGTTCCTCAACAATATAGATCACTCACTTCATCGCTTTTAGTTTTGCTAACTCAGAGATTTCTGCTTTTTTTGGGTGCTGCATTCGTGCTCTTGGAGTCATCATCAAAAGCAGCAACAAGCACTCTGAATATGAAGTTGCATTCAAGATACAGGCCTGAGGCTTTTAGGTCCTTTGAAAAATTAGACTATTATATTCTATTTTGTCATCTCAGCTTGATGGACACCAGAATGTATCACTAATGCATCATGAACAAAATACAAAATTATGTTATGATTAGACATTATTGTAGAGGAAGAGGAGATATTTGGGGATAAGTTTTAAACTTTGGGCAATTTTCATACTACCACGTCCTATTTATATTTCTATACCACACAAAATGGAGGTGTCACAACCAGATTCTGAATATTGGGGTTTTTTCTATAATGAGAGACATAAGCACACTTAATATTTGAGGATATCAAATATTCTCTGGCTTAATGCCTAGGTAGATGGTTTAAATGGATACACTCTTATGACATTATAACACATGTTCTTTCTCTTATAGCCATATAATTGTTATTGTAAACCATATTTAATAATAATGCAATCATAGTAATAATCCAGTGATTATTATTAAGGACACTAACAGTATTGCCCTTAGCATAATAATGATTTTACAGTTCCGTACTGAGTCTCCTAGCAGAAGGACATAAAACTCCAGCAAAAGAGAATAAGAACTTTTCATCTGAACAGATCACTGACCTCTTTATTATCTCTCAACAGCAAAAAGAAATATTGAGTAAAATTTACTTTGATTAAGTAAAATTTACTTTAGTTTAGGAAAGAAAAATGTTGTTTGACTTTGTAGAATAAGATTATGCCAAGAAGTTAAGGTGACCGTGACTATCCTGGGAAGCAGTTTTGCTGAGCTTATGCTTTATATGATCTATCCCATAGAAAAGCCATTATTTTTTTCTAGATAATTATTTGGCCTCCAAACGTGTTAACTAGTCAAAAAATATGTCAGAAGAGATCAGGTCCCATCTGCACACATAATGTGTAGGTCCACACAAACTTTTTATATTCTGGTTTTTTACTGAATTAATGCTGAAACTTCTGCTGTTTTTTAATTTCTCTTTAAAAACACAGGCATCTGTAGTAGTCTTAAAATAATTACCATAGTAAAAAAAGTTCCCTTAAGCTACACCAATTAAAACTTTGTTAGTGTTTACCTGATCCTTACACTGTGCTGAGAAGACAGTATGCTGCAGAAGTGATTATTCATTCAACAGAAGCAGAAGATTTAAATTGGAGAAACCGGGCTAAAATTTTCAAGCACCACACATCCCTGAAACAAATCCCTAAATTTTGGATGTAATGACAAAAACTAGCTAGATACCTGTATCCACATCAGGGAAAGAAGGAGGGGGTGAAGAAAACAAAATGGAGAACATCTCTGGAAGATCTGATAAATTGGAAGCATGTGGCTTGGCATTCTTGGTATGTAAAGTAAAAAGTCAGCCAAGGTCCAGAGCCAACTGAGAAGGAAACATGCATTCTGCATAGTGTTACAAGGGAGTTTTGGAAAGCCAAACACATAGAGAGGGAAGTTTGTTTATAGCTAAAATAACCATAACAGATGTCTATAAAAGAGCTGCTTGTATGAGCCATCACTGCTAGAATACAACTTGCCTTGCTTGGAAAAACATTTAAGTGGCATTTCCAACAGGGTTAAGAAATTTAATACCTTCTCTGAAGATGGAACATAAGATCTACGTCTGAGGAAGCTCTAACTATTATCAGCCATGCTGACACCATCCCATGGACAAATCTCCCACCTCAATGTACTGGACCAAGAAGGCAGTTTTCAGTGGTCTGAGTGGCTTGAGAGGTTGACCACTGCCCCAGATGAAAACATGGCTAGAACAGTGCATTTTATGACCCTTCATACTAACTACAACAACTTCTTTTCCTTCATTTCTCTCCACAACCCTGAGGCCATTAAACAATAGCTTATAAAAATATCAAGCTATTTATATCAATACTTACTATGAATCTGGGAAATTATGTTGAAGGGGTTTAGCTTGTATGAAAAGTAAATGAAACATTAGAAACAATGACAGGCTGAATGGACCAATTTCTTTAAACTTGATTCCCAGGGGTTTCAAAGTATCTAAGAGAGAAAGTAACCATTACAACTGTAAGAATGCCTCAGGAGTTTTCAGAGAAATACCGCATACTAACTTTAGTCTGGCAAAGAAACACTGACGGATGAAAGAGGTCCATTTCATTGGGAATCTGCTACGATCCATGTGTTAATAAAAATTGTGCAACTTCTGCCGCTACTACCTGAAAAGGATAAGGAATTCACATAGCTCTCTTTTGTATGTGCTGCACAAGATAACTGAACAAGAAGAAACAACTAGGACATCTATTAGATACGCCTTTAGATGAATGGATGAAAAGTTTATGCTGGGCAGCACTTAATATCCATTAGTGATTATACGTAATTTTTCAGGAGTAATATCTAGTACATTAAAGAAAGAAATTGAAAACACTACGATGGAACCATGAATTCAAAAAAGCCATGCCAACCCGTTACCCTTGGAACAAAAGAACCTCTTATAAAAAAGAAAAAAAATAGCTGGGAAAAGAAATTGAAAAGGAAAGGAAATTACTGCATGTTACTATAACTGGGACAGATTGTATCAGAGGATTATTAGAATCTGGAGGAAAACATTATTATTTTCTAAATTGAATTGGATTATTTATTACAGTTCTAAGAAGTATTGAACACAAGGAAGATTCCAAGCAAATATTAGATTAGATTAGACTGGGAAATAATATAAATGAAAGAAGTGGCTCTAAGATAAATCTCTATACAAACATTACAAATATTAAATTCTCCTTCATGTAGCTCTGATCTGATAAGGATAGCTTTACATTTTCTAAATACCTAGTCCTGTAGTTCTAGTCACTACCCATGTAGAAAAACTATTAACCACTTTCTGATTGCAGGCAATCCCAAGTTCAGTAGAGGTACTACAGAGAAGGGATATTTTTCAGTCCTAATCAGGCCCCACCCCACACTTGATTCATACTTCACAGGCCTTCTGTATGAACCGGTTCTGTATTTCAGTAGATGAGAAAATGTCATGCAATGATACCTCCTTTCTAACATTATTCATTTTCCCAGTATAGACATCACTTTTCCAAAACTGGGAAATTGAAAATGTGGAAATGCTGTTTCATTGTCTGCTGCTGAGGCCAAATAGTATTTCTTTAGATCTTTTCTGTCTTTAATGCTTTCTTAACAAGAACTTAGAAGAAATTTATAATAAAAGTTAGAACTGCACCCTCATGGTGATCATTAAACGCATGTCTGCAGATGAAAGATCATAGTCATGTGTGAATGTGATTTCAAAGACATAAAATATACAGTTTGCGTCCAGCTTTTGTTACTAGTATTTGGCTCCAGAATAGTCCAGACTTACCCTACTTACACTTGCTGGACGCTTGCCATACATATTAGGAATCAGGGAATTTGAAGTTTGAATAAATCCTCTGAATTTATAATAATAATTAGTAAGTGAATGCTTTCCTTTTCTGGATTTTGCATCACATATCAACTCATTATTCAAGTAATTTATAATCATTTAGAGTTTGTAAATATTATCCTCCTTATCTGATGAGAGCATTTTTTCTCATATACTGTATTTGTGATTTTGTTGTCACTCTTACACCATAAAAGTGTTTTGCTATTCAACACAGGCCTTTGAATCAATTTAGGTTAAAATTGTCATAATCAGAGGCAACATCTTGACAAGAATGAGACCACGTGCCAGTTAAAAATAAAGGGTCCATGCTACTTCTGGGTACATTTTGGGACACCACCCCAAGAGTGTGAATTGATGACACAAGTTAAGCAGCAAAGCCAGAATTGTACACAACGAAACCAGAGAGAGCTACATTCACTACTTTCCCTTCTTTACAAATTCTACCCCACTCCTTCTCTATCATGCTGATTGGAGACAACTGGTCACTTAGAAGCAAGAGAGGGAATGTAATTTTGATCACAGTCAAACCACTTCACACAAGTCTTGAAGTTATGGTAAATCAAGAGCTTCAGGACATGGGTGTTGTAGTACTGGAGTGGGAGGTGTAGGGTTGTGGGTTTCTTGGTTTTGTTATGTAGAAATACAGAAAGTCTTTAAATCTCACATTGGAACTATTCCCAGGGTTTTTGACAACAAGAAAAAAACAACAATGGTGAACACATACTTATTTTTAAATTATTATTTTTAAAGTGCATTCTTCTCAAACTAAAATGCCTCCTAACAAGGCATTTAAAAAATCAAATCTCTTTAACTCATAATATTTGTATTAAACATCAAATCAGTGAATAGATGAAGCCAACTCCTTTCTCCCTGGGAAAGACCACTGAACAACAAGGATAGGGCAGACTAGCTGCCTTAGCCAGGGCAGACTAGATTCAAGGGCTGTGCTCAAGGAGGACAGCTCTAGGTAATCCACAAATTCTGAGATCTAATGATGAAGAAGCAGGCACAGTGTCACTGCACAAGCTCTTCAGACACCACCACTAATTACCAAAAAGGTACAGTGTGAGGGCCCTGCAGGTGTGCTGTATCAGCACTGACAGCCCACCCTGCTTTGTAACCTGCCTCTGTCCTCATCAGCACTGTCAGAATCTGAGCACCTCATTAACATCTGTGAATTAATTTAATCTCTGAGCTAAAAGAACCCAACTTCCCCACTGTGCAGACAAGGCTGCTCCTACACAGGGTGTAAGCAAGGATCAGTTTCATACACACAACCAGTGTTTTAGTTAAGGCAGTCTCTAAATTTCAGAAGAAAAATATGTTTACTAAACAAGCTGAGTACTTGCTAGAACCTGTGTCCTTACTGACCTTCCCTAGGGGGACATCTCTTTGTGTACTTGTAAGGCTAGAAAGAAGCCTCAGGAATTGTCTATGTGCTACAGTTTGACTGTATACTTTGGTCCTGTCCTGATCAAAATTGTAATGGTCATTACTTAGAGAGTATATAAGTTGATTACCTAACATCCATAAAACATGTCAGACCCTCAGATGGATGCAGGGAATAGTATCCTGACAGTGGATCAAATTTTGTAGTTTTCTCCTTCTGAGAGTTTCCATCATTAGATAATCATATGCATGTAGCTGTTCAAGCAAGTACCTGAACATACATTGACGAGCCAATGCTTCTACAAGGCAAATTTCTTGTGCACTGGTACAGGACTGATTAACTCAGTTATTACCTGAGTTACTGGTATTTTACCTGAGGAACCCTTTGGTGGTTCACATGTGAATAAAGGTTAGAAAAACGGATTAAAGTATAGACAGTTATGACAGAAGAAATATCTACAAATTGCATTTTTATTACTATTTACAAATGTGTGATACTTATTTGCATTTTCCTTTTACAATGAGAAAGGCTTGTTTCATCTGTCTGGGATACCTAACAGCCCATTCAATGAACCTTTAATTACTTCATGCTTAATCCTCACAGCTCCAACTTTTCCCTATATGTACCACATTGTCCTTTATTGTCACATCTGAAACATAGATGGAAATTTCCAAGAACATTAAGCCACACAGAAATCCCAGAAGCTTTTAGCTTTTGGTATTTCTCAAAATTTTATAAAAGCTCTGTGGTACAAATATAAATCTTACTACATCTTATATATTTTTGACCTCATAATTGCAAATTGTAACCATTTTTTAAAATGGTTATTATTATTGCACACATATTCAAAATACTGTCTCCCTAGCAATCTACAGCTGTTCAGCACCAACCAGGATCATGTCCATTGACAAAAAAAATTTTATCTCATTATCACATTTTTACTGTGATGAATACTAGACAAGAATGTCCTCACTGATCATGAGCCTCAACTTTCAAAGCTGACCTTTAATTCACTGAGAAGAAACAAGAAAAACTGTTTGCTACTGTCCAATTACTTCTATTATGCAGTTGTATCAGTCAATCAAATACCAACTGGCACCTAGGAGTGTTATTACCAGTGGTAAATTCAGGGGCTTCCGACAGGCAGAAACTGACAAAAGTGTTTGCAGAAGATGGGGACATATGGTGGAGAAGATGCTGATCAGGTTTTTTTTTCAATTTTTGGTAAGGTACATCTTGTTCCAGACTGCAGCAAGGTGTGCAGCATATTAGATTAGAGGGACGGAACACCTCTCACATGAGGAAAAGATGAAAGCTTTGGTGTCGTTCAGCCTGGAGAATAGAAGTCTTTGGGAAGACCTCTCTGAGAACTTTCAGTGCTGAGTTAGAACCTATAAACATTTTAGCATGGCCTGTTGCAATAGGATGAGGGGTGATGACTTTAAACTGAAAGAAGGTAGATTCAAGTATAAGCAGGAAACTTTTTATGAAGGGGGTGGTGAAACACTGGCACAGGTTGTCCAGAGAGGTAGTAGATATCCCATCACTGGGAGCATTCAGAGCTCTGAGCAAACCCTTCTAGTTGAAGGAGTCCACTCCCATGTCAGAGGGATTGGACTAGATGACCTCTAAAGGTTGCTTCCAACACAAACTATTCTATAAGTCTATGAAGCATTTCCCTGGATAACACTGGAAGTGACCCTACCTCTATAATTTCTGACCTCTTCAGAGGGACTCCTGGACTGTGCTTCACTACTTATTTACACTTCAGTTTGTTCTTGATGGTCAGACAGAAAGAGGATGCTTTTCATGGCTTTTCCAAAACATGGAAAAAGGCTAGAGAAAATGCACTTTGCAGATTGTCAGACCTGAAAAAAGCTGCTCAGTTTGAAACCGTTACCAAGAACACATTTGCCAAACATAAGATCTGTTTCTTACAGAGTGCTACAGTATCAAGAGTGCTACTGATGGGATGCAGTTTATAGTAGGAATTTTATAAGACAAATCAAGAAAAAATGAGGCACAGAAATAATGCATCAGGGTGAATGTTCATCCTCTGCCAGTAGGGAGGACTTCAAAACATGAAACATGCTGGTTAGTTAAATCCTTTCATCTTAACTCACATTTTTCTCAGACAGACACAAAAGTTTCTGCTTCAGTCTAAGTTGATAATTTCTAGAAAGGCAAAACCACAGACCTCTACAGGACCAGAAAAATGGATGTGGTCAGTATTCTACTATCAGTAATCTAAGCCTTATGGGAAACTCCACCTTTCCAGTTTACTGTCCACTTCTGCAAAACTCTTGTGCTAGCCTTTAGAGGTTACTGAACATCAATTTACTTAGATCAATGGCCTCAGCAAGAGTCAATAAGAATAATGGTAATAACATCAGTGTAAATGTACACTGATTTACTCAAGATGAGAATACAACATGCAAAAAATAATCAGCATGGCACAGGGTCCCGTGTAAGTCAGGCCGATACTTGATTGGAGAATGGGAAAAAATCAGTTCCATAAAGTAGAAGAAAAATTGAAGTGGAGTGTGATAAACTTCAATAGTTGTCTACCAGGAAAACTCTTATGTTAATCTTACAGCCATTTCTGATCAAATATTTTCAGACAAGACCAGATCTTTCAGACAAGATCTTATTGAAGTTGTATGTGAAATACCCTCTTGTTTAGAACGGTTTTCCTCTATGACTAGACCTGAGACTACTTTTGAGAATAGTCCCTTTGTGACACATATTCATCTTTCTATAACACAGTACTTATACTTTAGAAAAATGTGTTTTCATTTTCTTCTATCTATACTTATGCTTCTATTTATATATTCAAATTATGTATATTTACATTTGATATTTTAGGTGTATTTAAATATGCATGTATCTGTTTATGTCTATCTTCTACCTATGGACCACTCTTATATTTATTCTGTACTCTGAAGGCTGAAACATTACTTCCTCAAAACTTGTCAATTGGAATTCGCTTGACTAAAAAGCCACTAAATGGCTAATATTTTATTCTTGATTCATTTCAAAGTATCTTGTGCCTGGAGTAATAATACAGATTTGTCGCCTAGCACCAAAGATTGCCTGCTTTCAGAAAAGTGAAATTTTGTGCTTAAAAATAATCAAGCAGACTCATAAAATCTTTCTTTCTAAGCAAGATAATGACAACTATATCACAAACCCCTGTGAAATTATATATGTATATAAAACAACTTTATCATAGATTTAAAAAAATATATACAGATGAACACTATTTTTCTATAATACAGCTTCATCTTGTGCTTTTAAGCAATTGAGGGTATGAACAGGCCTTCAACAGGGGCTTGAATTTTACCTGTGTATCTCCAAGGCTTTCAATACAAGGTCAGCTTCTCCTCAATAACTCTTGTCTTTCCTTTTCCTAGTACTATGTGACATTTTATTTGTAGACTGAAGCCACATCTCCACTCTCTGCTATTCCATAGGAAATACCTAATATGACACAATGTTTTTACATGCTGGTCTTTCTCCTGGTTTCTGAATAAATTAGAACATTTAAAATCCATAGTAAAACTACATTCACATGTCTCCTAACAGAACCATTGTAGATAAAAAATGTACAATTAACACATTTTTTGCAAAGTCTAAAAATAAACATAGGCTTGCATTTAAACAAAAAATATTGTATTGTCTTATCAATTTCCATACTTTTTGCATCAGATAATATTTGAAATTCCAGTTCCATGCTGCACAGAAATTAGAGAGTTTGAATCACAACTAGTGTGCACAACATTTAATTCAAGAGTAATGATGTGTTTGGCAATAATGTAAAGAACAAGAACATCACATTGTTTGAGTAAGGCCAGTGAACAAGATTTCTGAAGCATGATAGGATAAAATTAAACGTGTTAAGAATCTGTAGGGTTGTCTATTTCAGGTTCTCTCCTCTGAAGCAGTCTTCTGACTTGAGGCAGAAAGGTGGTTTCAACTTGTTTTGAGCTCTTGTACAATGATAAAAGTTACAAATATATTTACAGTTATAGACTATAGAAAAAATTAGGTTCTGTTCTCACAGGATCCAGAGATCTCTGTTATTACTTATGGACCATTAATATGTATCTCAATCCTGAAGAAGGAGGGAATAATACTCTGCTTTTGCAACATAATCCTGAATAAGAATCTCATGATGTTTTACAAACATTAAATAATTAATCCTCCCAGATTAATGATTATAATTATAATTATAATTATAATTATATTATAATTATATAATTATATTGTGATTGTGTATATTATAAAATTATAAATATAACTGTTCAGAAAGCAGTTACTTTTTCCTCCCCATTGTTCAGAAAGCAATTGCTTTTAATGTATTCGCAAGCAAACTGAGAGCAAACAGCAAGAAGAAAGCCAAAATTTTGCAATGGGCTAAGAGAAATGAGGGACAATTTCTCTGGTCTTTTAAAAGATGTGCCAAAGATCTTGCAGGAACCCTTCTAACCATGTGATACAGAACATTCTCATCTTACAAGAGTTAATGTTGCATGACACATGATCCATGAAGCTAGCCTTCCCTGATGGCAGAAGAAATCTAAATATTGAAATAAAGTATTTACTACCCTCACAATTTCACATAATTTTGTGAGCATTTTGAAGGACTTTCCCAAATGTCTTAGCTGCATAATAATGTACAAAACAGAATTTTATCACTTCTACAACTAAAAGGTATTTGTTTTCTTGTGGTTTAGTTTCGTTGAATATATTCCCCCACAATATAATAAGTAAATTTATCCAGCAAAACATGTATAATTTTTTATTGCAATAAGAGGTAGTAGTAGCAGAGCTGTGAAAATTAAAGGATTTAAACATTTTTCAACAGCAAGTGGTTGGTTTTATCCATATACTAGCATATTTTTCAGAATTGTAGCCATTTAATGCTTTTATTCTAGCAATTTGCACTATAAAAACTCATACAGACCATGTACAGAAGTCTTGGAAAATTCACTGCCATTCCTCTGCTGTTCTCCAGAAGAAAATCAAGACATAATGCTGCTGTGAAACATACCAGCCTCTGCAGGTCCATCTATCAGCAGCATAGAAACTAACATATTAAATCTCTTCATCACCAAAATGAGGTTACACAGCATTTGGAGCATGATCACTGTGTCAAAATTTCATTTTACATATGATTTCCTCAGTGTGTTCACATGTGACCAGAATGCAGCTACAACAACAGTTCTAATTCAAACTGTTTTCCTATCCTTGAAACATTAAAACAGGTTATACTATTACTTTTGGCTTTTTACTATATGGAAAAATAATTTTAAAATTAATCTTAAGCTCTAGAATTAAGAAGAAAAAGACAAAACAGCCAAAGAAAAGAATATTAGCATTATATTCCATATCTCTCTCACTCAATACCAAAATTCCATACCAGAACTATAGTTGTGGAAACTGGGAGAAGAGTTGGATGAGGATGAAACAATAGACCACAGATCTTTTGATTTTAACTCAAACTATTTAAAAAGAAGGAAAGTGTCAGTTTTTATCATAGTACAGATCACGCAGCTTGAAGGAGCAGCTCTGTGATCTCACATGAAAAACAAATCAACATGTTTAAGTACTTAATTTTTTTCCTGAACCAGAGCTATTTTCACCCATATCCCAATGGTTATCTCTCTCAGCATGTGGCTGTTTTTTCTCTCTCTGGAGCATTGCCAGGATTCATCCTTGCCTTCATCTTGCCTATGCAGACACTATATTAGTTTCTTAATGGTTTTAATAATTTACTTCTTCCTGTATTCAGACGTATATTCTCTGAAATTACCCATGAGTAAAAAATCCATTTTTTCCTTTTGGAAGAAGAAAGAAAGAAGCAAAAAGCTAAATAAGTGAGGAGAATGGGAGGGTGAGGGTTGTGTGCTTGTTCAGCCATCCCTCAGCAGAGCTGTGGACTATCTGTGTAAGCAGGACAGGTACCCATAGCTTCCCCTTAATTCATTCTTCTTTTCTTGTCCGTTCAGTTATCCAATTTAGGCTGCTACAGAAACTTTCAATTCCATTTTTCTGAATGAAAATGAAAAATTTTAAGGGTCTTTTTCATTTCAAGTTAGGTGCAAACACCTACATTGTTCTGCTTTTAATGGTTTCCATGACTGATGATGAACAGATGGCAAGATTTGGTTAAGTCTGAGAGAACCAGAATTTTGATTAATAATAGAACAAATCTGGCACAGACCTAACATCTAATTTCTCTTTGCTTTTTTACTCAACTGATTTATCTTATTTCTAATCTACCTTTTGAATCTCTTTTTAGCTTTCCTCTTTCTGATTCTGAGCAATCAATTCTGTTCTGAACATTTCCCTGTCTTGAAATTTTTTTGCTGTAATGTGTTACAACATCAGAGACCAGGAGTTGGACATAACAATCCTGATGAGTTCCTTCAAACTCAGTATATTCAATGATTCTATGGTCAATGGGAAGCAAAACCAAAATAGATAATGAAAACAAAACCCACAAAAACCCACAACAAATCAACCAAATAAAACACCATCAAAAATCCTTCTCAGTTGGTATCTTTGGAAACAACATGGACATGAACACTTGCACACCCTTGCAAACACCTCGCAAAGCAGGACTCTGCTGATCTTCCTGTGTCATGCAACTCTCACAGTACTGATATTAGCCAACAGATACCCAAAATAACCCTGGTCCCATATGTGATCCTTTCACATGCTGGATATTCACATTTATTTCCATATTTACCGCATGATATCACCCTCCTATTTGACCTTCCTTTTATGTTGATATTATAAAGTTTTCCCTCAGATTGAGCCTAAAAATGATGTTTTTTCTAAATATTAGTTTAAAAATGCTAATATTAAAGGGCAATGAATAGGAATGGATTTCAATACTTTGGTTCCTTGTATACCACACATATTTCTGGTCTTTCAAAGTCACAGTATACTAACTGTAACTGCTAATTTTTACTGGTTGTGTTCTTTTTGGAAGCAAAACAGAGTGGGAGGAGTAAGAGGGAAGACTGGAGATGTGCCAACTTCCTTTGAAAACTTTAATGTAAACCAAACACCTAAGAGAACTGCACCCATTTAAGTTATCTTTCAGACTTCAGGAGGTCTTGTCCTCATTTCCTCAAGTGCAAAGAATTCCCATAGTTATATAAAAGGAATCATAAAGTGAATTTATAGATAAATAAATGGTAGAATAGCAAATATTTGAGGACTTTTTTTCTCATATGTATTATTAAAATAGAAATATGAATTAATTGCAAAAACATTTTAATAGGGGATATATATGGCCAAATATGGCTGTAAATTTGAGATCAAATCTGAAATGTATGCCTCCAGCTGTTTCACAGTAGTAGTGGTAGGTTGGTTACTCAACCCTGCAATTAACTGTTCAAATCCACATCAAAATGTTTGGAGCTTGAAATAATTACCTCAACATGACTCACAGAAATTAGAACAAGTATTGTCTCTCTAAAATTTAGTACAACTGCCAGAAAATAAGAGGGTAAATTAAGAAAACATTGGAACAAAAGGAATAAAAGGAAAAGTGCGGGAAGAAGGAGGAAAATATTTAATATTGTTATTACTTTTCTTCTTCATTACTTTCTTCTGCTGCTGCTTCTTTCCTACTCTCAGTAATGTCCAAAATATGGATCTGAAAAACTAGCAGTTTTCAACATATCTACTCTTCAAGAAGGCACTACATGGTGCTTTCAATTTTCTAACTCTTTAGGAAAAAACATGTTTTCAGGACAGATTATAATTTTTTTTTTTTAATTAAAAAACGCAAACCCATGGTCTCATAACCTCTATTTACTCTTTATCCAGACTTCACCACTCTCCTGGGTATAAATTACAGAACCAAGCCCATATTGAATATATTACACATGTTCCAATCTTTCTAGATTTGCATGTAAAATATTTAAAAGGTGGGTATCAAGACATTAAAATCAGAACTATACCAACAACCAACTGAAATTGGATTTGTTACTGAATTTGATTCAATTGTGATGCCAACACAAAAGTCATATACAGACTGTTGCTTCCTGTTACAGAATGAAATTTTGTTCCAGGTGGAATATTTCCAATTTGTATACAGGTTGTATCCCAACTTGTATTCATATCTAATTCACAATATAGTGTGAATGCAAACACAGTTCTAGGAACCCCCAACTTGGCTTCCTTTTTCTAATTTTTTTCAACTTTTGTCTGTGAAAGATGAAAAGCAGTGACGACTCAACCTGAAAGAATCGACGACATGAAGACATTTTGTAGACTTTTAATATGCTGGATCAGATTACTGGAAAAGTGCCTTTTAAAAGGTCTGGATAATTTAAAGAAATTTTTACTGCCATTTCAACCTACTGTAAAATAACATCAGGGAAGAAATAATCAAGATATTTCTGCTTGAATATTTAAAGAAAGTTGTTAGGTAAAGAAAGTTGTTAGGTATCTGTACATAGGTATGCTCCTCACCAGGAGAGCAGGAACTTCACAGATTAATTGCTTAACTTGGGCGGACTTCCCAGAGACCTTTATATTCATCTCCACAGACTCAGTCTGAGCTTTCCAGTTCTATTTGCCAAACTGAACTTCTAAAATACTATAAAGAACTCTGTGCATGTATCCTCTTCTCTTTGATGGTACTTATACTGCTACATCTTTTTCTTCCTTTATAATACAATTATTATCATTATATCAAAAGCATATCTATTACAGACACAGCTTTTATCATATGTAAAAGTAACTCTATGTCAGGAATTGCTTTATATACCACCATTATACCATGCTTGGGTTTGGGTAAGGGACTCCAAATATAAACAAGCTAGTGTGAACAATATGTATTTACTAGTGTGATTTTTATCTACAGGTTTATGATCAAATCCTCACTCCATATTATTTTAATTTTTGTTACTTTCTCTATTTTCTTACACATACAAATAAAATTTGATTTCATACACTCTAGCATTTTCCTCTTACTACTCAGTTTATTGTCCTCTGTATTTGCACAGAGGGATTGGAATATGACTACCCACAGGTCCACAAAATAGCCAAGTGTTCCTTTTCTCTCATCACATTAAAACTGGTTAAACAAAATAGTGGGGGGCCACTAGTGAGAATTAATGGCCTTGTAGTCATTTTCCTTTCCTTTGATTTGGGCTCTAATCCAGGATTTGGTGATTCTGTAGTCATCTTGCGCCAGTGGATTGTCTGAAGGAGACACATAAAAAACCTCTGAGGGTGACTGAAAAACCTAGGTAACACCCCCTGGTATTTACTGTGCAATAGTGTTTTTAAAGATCATTAGTAGGGAGATCTCAGGGTAGTTATTTAAGATTAGAATTATTGAAATATGAAGTACTATGTTGATCTACTAGTCAGCAAAACATGTCAAATATTAAACAGAATTACTGAGAGGAAGACAGCTGTTTCTTTGGGGGTTTTTTGTTTGCTTCTTTTTTTCTCAATGAAGAAATAATTTTGTAAGGAGTAGCAGAAATGGGCTCCCTTTAAAAAGTAAGTGTGATGATCTGGCTCTGTCACTGTTTGGTAACAAGAGAATTTCAGAATTTATGTTGCAGAGACCAATCCATGCAATAATCCAAACATCATCTTCAATTAAGCCCAAAAAAACAAATTTTAGGGAAACAGCTTTATCAAGCCAAGACTTATACCTTCTTTTCCATTTTATCCTTGCAATGACTTTCTTCTAGTTTTTATTCTTTTTGTCTTTTTAGATCATAACACTATTTACTGGAGAGAATATAATAAATTATTTCAGATAATTTCAATACAAACCTAGGATGACTGACAGTTTTTTCTGCTGTGAAAGGCCTTTCACTTCTAGTTAAACTCCATTTCCTACTCTTACAGGCTATGCCATTATCCATCCTTCTATATGCAAATGCCTCAAATGCATCCCACAAACAAAAGTCTGCAACTGAGTCCATTGCCAATTCTGTCCCACAAGCTGAAGATTACACACATCAAGATAGGGTTTGAGTTAGTCATCATCCCCGTTTCCACCCCAGAGATGTGCTGGAACACAAGCAATTAAAAAAAAATGTAAAATATGCAGCATGACTATGGAGTGATTTTTTTTGGCTTTATTTTCATAATTGTTGTCCTGTATTTGAATTAAAGATATAATTAAAGATAATTTTATTATAGAAGTGCAAACAAGAATTCTCCCAGCTGTAAGTAATTATTGTCCCTTCTGAAATACACCTGGCTAATAAGATACAGTATATTAACATGGAAGAGGAAGTACAGCCAGTTCCCTTTTTTCTCTTTCACAGAAGCAGTTGCTCATTAGAATTATGTGCAAAACATTTGTTTGACCTGAGGTTCCATCCCTCAACACTACTTCTAAACATGTAGTCTTCAAAAAAAAAGTGAGGAGTTTAATTGCCCTAGATGTTCTTCTCTTGTCAGCCCAAATTCAATTCCATCTTTCTAATCTGAGAGTTATGCAAAGGCATAGGTTCCTAAACAGATCAGCTTTGGCACGTGGAGTACAGAGAGACTTGCCACATTATTTTCCAGGAAAACTGGGTGGGTAAACCTATAATTAAATGCTTCTTAGAAATTGTAAAGATGTTTTCACTCCTCTTCATGTTGCCTTAAAAGATCACATACGATTCTAACAGTGCATTTTTTGTAGTGTATGAACCACAGAAAAAAAAAGTATAATTATTAATGAATGTATATTTATATAATTCTTTATAATGGAGAGAAGTCTCTTCCAAATTTTAGCCATGCTCTGCATTATAAACGCTAGGTCACGCTGTTAGCAGAAACTCTTGAAGGGGTTCCAGCACACTTTCCCAGAAATGATTCTGCCAGTCTGAGTATCAACCTTGTCACTCTTTGTCACAGCAGAGAATGTACTTTTCCAAGGAGACAGATATTTTGGCCAATGAAGAGCTGTGAATCGAAGGCCTGGGTTTTTATTTCATCAGTCCTTCTGCAGAAGCTTTTCACAGCCTGCTACTGTCAGCTGTGCTAGCCAAGAGTGCTCTCCACATTCAGGTGGACTGCTGCCAGGCACCCAAAGGGGAAAATAAGGTAGGATTTCTCTTCTATTTTCATGCAGCTCTATGAAATTAGAAATTTTGATCTCAGTGTTCAGGCTTGATACAAATCTAGCTGGATATATGAAAAAGATGTGTTTTAGCTGTATTTTCCATCTAGTTTTAATAGACAAAGTCTTTTAAATTATTATTACAATTAAAAATACATATTTAACTTGAAATAAATTCAAAACAAAGGTAAACAGGGAAAAGAACAACATTATTTTCTGTAGGCATTGGCTGTGACAGAGCACTTTTGAGGCTCATCATGCCTGCAAGGACTGAATATATAGGATTGTCCTACATGTGCTTCCCAGGATGAAACTCTGGAAATGTTTCCATTTTGAATAAAACAGTTTTTATGAGAATCCTTGGGTGATTGTGCTGTTGCTCAAGAGTCAACTCTGCAACAGAAATTCAACACTGCAACAGTGACGATTACTAGCCTGAAGTTTATCCTGTCATCTAACAGAATTCTGACTTACACTTTCAGGTTCCTTCTGAAGAACACAGCAATTTATTGATATCTACCAACAACATTGACAACAGCCACTAATCTGGCAGAGAGCCACTTAATTTAACCAGATCTGTGGCAATACCAGAGTCTTCAGTTTTTGCACCAGAACTAGATATCAACTCCATTAACTCTTAGCTGTATGAAAGTAGCTGTCTTCCTCGCCACCCACAGGTGGTGAATTCTCTCTGTAATTCCCAACTCTAGAAAAAAATAAGTTAGAGATGGTAGCAATGATTCTATGTCCACTAAAGCACTTTACTGAATAATTAAAAAAACAAAACCCAGTTTCAAATCCCTCACTTGCTGGTTTCACGGTATGAACCAATAGTGAAGATATACCAGATAATACTTTGCATCTTTTGTATCTTTTGCAGGGTAGGACATACTCTGCGAGACCTTAGCAATCTGTGCCCAAGATCCCCTTGAAATGCTGACAAGCACAAAGATCATCAGAAACTAAACTGAATGAGGTTTTGGATAGCTCTGACAGTTTTCAGGTCCATCAGTAGTCAAATACCTGAAGATGAGCCAGTTGAGTCTCTCTGCCCTTCCTCAATGATGGACACAAAGCTCACGTTACCCTCCTCCAGCTAAGAGGTGAATTTTAGCCTGTATGAAATACAAAAAATTATTACAGAAGTCATAGTTGAGATGCATAACTATAAAAATTTGGGGTAGACAGCAATCTCAGTGTTTTTAAAACTATTATATGAAGTTAAACCAATATTTTAATAGATTTGATGCAAGTTTTATGTACTTTTGTTAATAAACTTCAACCAGATTCTTGCTGAGGCAAATTTACACTGGTGGTTTGAATTTCTCTATCACACCCTTCAGACTTATTTTAGATGTATAAATACATGTGTGTAAAAGCAATATTTTGACAGAATTGACACAGATGTTTTCCAATATTGTCATCTTCCAAGTCATTGGTTATGAAATGAATACTTAGAGAACAGGAAACTTGTGTGAAATGTTTCTGAAAACAACCTTGGCTCCTTTATGGATATATACTTTTTCATTCGTTCATATGATCTTTGTTTAAAATATTGCTAATTATTCTCAATTTCCTTTTTAAAATTTAATCTGACATTTTATTGAAGCAATAACTCCAGTCTGAAGTTGAACAGGGAAACTAGATGAGTTCTGATAAAAATAAGATTGAAAACCACTCTCTGCCAAAAAAAAGAGGAGATTCTGTCTTCCTGCATTTAATGAACTTTGTCTCTCAGAGCTGCTCCGGGAGAATGTCATCTACTTGTAAAATAATCCTTATTCAGATATCTTTGTCCAGTTAGAGATTGAATGCACCTTATTTTATTTGCTCAACACAGATATTGAGCAAATTGGGTTAATATAGCTTTTCTTCTGAATCTACTCTCTTAAAAAAATGGATAGCAACAATACTCCTTGGCCATTTTGCCCTATCAGCTGTGGAGTGTACAATGAGCAGTTGCTGAACAGTATTATTTTCTACCCATCACAGTGCAAAAAGCTCTGATAAATTACAACAATAAAGGCTTCAAGCATTACAATCAATACTTAATGGAATAATGTAAACCCAGCTTGGGGATTCTGTTCTTTTGCAAAGAGCAAAAGATTAATGCACAGCAGTAGAAGTGCATCTTTTTTTCCCTGCAGTCTGAGCTATGAGAGACAAAATAATGTGCTAAAGTTGCTTGACTTGTACTGTGGAGTTATTACTTTTTTTTTATTTTTTACCCTACTTTAAAAGGAGACAGAAAGACATTGTGTCTCCCAGAGCTCTGTAAAAACCAAGTTAATGGTATTCTCAGGGTTTAGACACATTTACACATCCTCCATCTGGCTGGGAAGAAAAAAATCCCCAGATTTCAGTAACAAAAATTGTACAGATCTGCCTTCAGGCAACAGAAAGTGCATGTGATAAGGGAATAGCCATGAAGTGTAAAGGAGTATTTAGGTCTTAACGCTTATTGACTGGAGACTGTAAAGAAGATGTGAAGGATGTGTGAAAAATCTTAAATAAAAGAGCTGGAATAACATATAATGTGGATAAGAAAATGTGCTTCAAAGGAATGTAACTGTCTCTAAAGAACTTGGTCAGAGAAGGAGGTGGGATGGAAGAAATAAATGACAAGAATGAAGATAACCAGCATTCTGCATCCAGGGTTTGTTTCAGGAAACATACTGTGTTCCGCAACTCAGTCACCTGGGTATGTTACTGACAATAATAACAACACTCAGCATGCACAAATTCAGCTTTTTACTCTCCTTCTGTCTCTATCATTTTACTTCAGGTGGGGAGAGTTCAAACTCAAGAGGCAGCAAAGATGTCAGAAATAGCAAACAGAAATCATATTTTTACTGTCCACTCCATACATCCAAGGGATACACGCTGGAAAACCCATTTGACAAATTTGGCAACAATAAAGTATATAGTGTTTGTTTTCAATGTTAAACAATGGAGAAGAAAGAATGAACAAAGATTTAGTTATAACTTGATTTTTTTGGGTGCACATAGGGTTACTGGAAGTATTATGTTTGGTCATGTGCATTCCAATATGAGGCCCAAAGACTCTTGGAAGGTTTGGGCAAAGTTCTTGGGGGTTTGGGGTCTTTTTTTCTTTCTTCTTTTGCTGTTCAAACGATCGCAAATGTCATCTTTCCACTTATGTGAGTTGAAGGCAAGGCTAGATGTTGTAAGGCCTCGTTTCTTGCTTCTTCAAGAAGCATATGAGAGTAATACCTGTCTTCCACTTCTAAAGCACAAAATGAAAATGGGAATTTTCCTTTTCTTCTCACTATTACCACTGGTAACCTAGTAGTAATAAAGTTAGAAGTCATCTAAGTCCTAGTTCAAAATTTATTCATGGACTGCTGACACAAATTTGAGTTTATGTTAATGTTGACCTTTATCTGACCCTTAGCTTGGCAGGAGTATCCTCCTAGGTGTTTGACCTCAAAATATTCTTGTAGAGAGCAATCATGCCTCTTTTAGGCTAAACAAGTCAGAATACTCCAATCTTCTAAGAGGCTCTATCTTTATTTCAGAAGCCTTTCTACACACCCGTTTCTGAACAAGTCATCTTTCTGGAAGAGAAGCAGCTAAAACTGTCACTTCTGTATTCCAGACAATAGGATCAGAAAATCTGCACTGAGATATTAAAGAGT
>VZTJ01006146.1:0-41401 GCA_013397795.1 Orthonyx spaldingii | reverse complement strand
AGTAGGAAAAAAAAAAAAAAAAAAAAAAAAAAAAAAAAGGTCAGAACTGTCTGGAAACTTCTGTTTATTGCTGATTCATAGATTCAAGTCTTAACTGTGCATCAAAAAATAAATTAAATCTTGTAACTTAAACCTGACAAGCCCTAAAGTCTGATTTGAGCTCACTGCTACTACTCAGAAATGAGATTTATGAGAAAAATCAATACTTCCATGAAAATTTTAGTTCAGTCCTTGATAGCACACACACAAAAAAAGTAAATGCAATGTTAGAAATTATGAAAAAGTGGTAAAGAAATAATAAAACAAAAACCAGAGAAAATAAGCCACTGTATCAATCTATGGCCTGTCTGCCTCTTGAATACCACAGGGTATGAAACTTTCCATCTCAAAAAGTGAATAGAATACCTGGAAAATGTTCAAAGGCAGCAAGAAAGCTGATCAAAGCCTGCAGCATGGAAGAACAATTAAATAGGCTTATACTGGTCAGCCTGAAAAGGATGACAATTAAAGTGGCAGTGGTAAAGTTTTATAAAATTATGAGTGTCAAAAAGGCAATGGAAATGAAACTGCTGGTAATGAAATAGGAGCAAAATTTCTTTCTGTTTGGGGCAAGATTGCGTCCTGCAGATACACCCTGCATACACCAATCTTTGCTATGTTAGCATTTCTCGCCTTAGAGAAATGTGTGACTATGCATAAAGTGAAATGGGGTACAGAAAAGCAACCCAGAGTCTGCAGAGAAAAGTTTATGCAAAAGCATTCTTCTACTACCAATACCATATTCAGTCAGGGCATTAGATGACTACACACGCCACTATGGAGCTTCAGAGATGAAGCTAACTCTCCACACAGACATCTAAGTGGTATTCTCTAAATGTCTGAAAACAACTGTGTAGTTAATATAGTAATAACAAATAAAAATTAAAATATCTCTTGAATATCTGCAGAGAAGTCAGAGATGTCTATGGTCAGAATAAGATCTCTTTTTAGATTTCCATCTTAAAATTGTTGAAGAAAAGATAATTTTTCAAGTGTTAACATTGCCGTATTTCTCAGCAGAGGAGTTGACACATGTCCTACTTCAGTTGCTGACCTAATTTAACAAAAAGTCATCTCATGGGACAGACTTTTAGTGACTCAGAGGACAGAGCATAAGAAGGAGATGAGGAATGAAATCCTGCCATATGTTATAACATATGTACAATAACACTGAATGCTTGCACTGCAGTGAATTAATGTCAACATCAGGCTCTCCAATTTAAGCATACCATGATAAATTGCAAACTGAGTTTTACCCAGAGAACAGCCACATTTAAATATAATAAAGCAAAACTAGGAGAGTTTTTCAGTATCATCACTCTTCTTAAAACCTAAAAACACACCTAAGTATTATATTTTAATTTTAAACTCTGACTGTTTTCTGTTGCAAATGACATTAATGTTATAGCATCTAATGGTATAAACTACACTAGATAAAATGCCCCCTATCTCTTTATATGACTTTTGGACTGGATAAAGGGCCTAAATGAATTATTATTATTTGCCACTCATACCCAAAGGCTCCTTCTAACCTGGATAGATTCTGCTTTCTTTCTGTTATAAACAGTAGGCAAATTCTAGTACTATACAAAAGGATTTACAATCATTCACTATTCAAAGACTTTACATGGGCTTAAGATATAGTTCAAGAGGTTCAACTGACTTCACAAAAACTACAGATATTTTCAATATTAAGTTACAGAAAGATCTTTGTGAGACTAGGGTCTAAAGTCAGTCTGACACAGATCTTTTGGGTTTGTTACTTTAGATCATCACTCTACAAAATCATGCTACAGATACATACAGCATGAAGTGGGAATATATTTAAACCTCTCTGGAAATGAAAAGAAAGAGCATCGTATATACATTTTACAGAATAATGGTGAAAGAACATTTCTGAAACTGCTCCTTGTAGCTGAGTTTCTGTTAGGATTTTGAGAACTCTTAGAACCCTAACTTTCTTGCTTTGCAGCAAAATAAAATAAAATCAAAAAGAAAGCCCAGTATGCCATTTTTTAAAAAAATTGTCAGTTTGTTATGTTCAACAATCAGGGTAAAGAAAAGGTAAACAAGGTAGCTAAGAATTCAGTGGAAAATAATTCCAGAAGGCTGGGTTTTATTTCTATAACCATGACTATAAGTATCATGGGAAGTCAGCTATAAGTACTGTATGAAGTCATACTGAAACCATAGTAGACTAGTATTTAGAAAAGACGATGTCTCTGTAATAAGGTTTTTCTTGGAGCTGATTTAAAATAACTTCTAAGATTAAGGAACAGGGTCAAGGCATGTGTACAATCACAAATTTGGACAGGAATGTGTGGGATGGTGAGTGATAAGAGGAGCAAGAAGCTGATTGCTCCTTTATGTCCCCATTTTTGATAATTTTTCCTGCCAAGTCACTTAACTCCATTTCTCAAATACAGAATCAGCACAGTTGTACCAACACAAATGAGATTTTGCCAACGTTGCATCAGGCAACAAGCTGCAGAAATAAGAGCAAAAACTGTCCTTCATCTAACTTACAGTAGCTTACACTGAGTTTGCATCTCTGTGTGTCAAATCTCATAATATAAAATATGTATTTCTCTATATTTCTCTGCATTTTAGAAACTGGTGACAGTTTTATTTCTTTGTCACTACCAATGTGCAAGAAAGACAATTTTGTGCAAAATGTACAAAGAGATAGGTACACATTTCAAAGCCTGCTACATATAAAAAGCAAATTGACAGGTAGCAGCATTTGCTGCAAAACACAGAAAAGAGCAGGGGCTCCAACGTCTTAATTTCCAAGAACAGTATAGTTCTACGCTCACTCTTTGCCTCATTGTCCCTGGTTGTAAGCTGTATTTTCTGTATTAATATTTACAAAATCTCTGGTTTGGTGAAGGTTAATTAATTCTTTTGCAATGTTATGAAAGTGCTAAGTACTCTTACTAAGGGTTCAAGATAGGAAAATGCAGTATATTTGTCCATGAGGGTCCCCTCCTTCACATGGATTTAACATAGTGAAAACTGCCCATATGTTACAACATATGGCAGAATTCCAGTATCTCTTCATATACCTGATTCTCCATTCTCAGTGCAAACAAATGGCTCTTTCACAGGGGGATACTGAATCAAATTGGGCCACAGAGTGAATGATTTTGTCTTTTTCTAGAAGTGATTGACAAGGGAAAACTGATAAACCAAAACAGACAACAAATACTTTTTCATCTTAAAAAAAAGAAAAGCAAACAAAATCTACAATCCACGGTACAGTTATGATATATAGGGCATAGACATTTTGAGTTTTTTAGTGTATTTTAGAGATTTGGTTTTTGCCCCCTCCAACAAACCAAGAACATTAAGAACATTAAGTGACCAGTAGAAGGCAAGGTTTTTATTTTTATTCTGTTCTTTTTTTCCTCAAATCCTTTCAGAAACTGAACTTTATGGCACATATTAGAATACTCAGTTTCAAAATTACCTTAGGTTTACCAAGCAAAAGTCTGTGCACAACACTGGAAATACAACCAAATTTTCAGTTCCATTTCATCTCATCTTTTTGGTGAAATTTAAATGCTTCTTTCATGGGAGCTTATGATTCTATATATCTCTACACCATAATATCACAAAAATACACCAGAACCTCTATTACTGCTTTACAAAGAGAAATACTGGAGACTGGAATAACTCTGTGAGCAAATGAAAGTAAAATTTTGACATGTGTTGGGGAATTACTTGCCACAAGGACATGTAATATTTTCATACTTGTCATAAAGAATGGGTAATGAAACCTTGACCAGGTTTTTACATGAAATGAGAATGGCACCCAGGTCAGCTACAGAACTGATTTAAATTATCATAAGCCTTGATTTATGCCCATTGCATACACATACGTTTTGAATATCCAAAAACACAGTCCTATGGAAATGGCAAATTCAGTAGACTGCTATCCTGACCAGGTGTCTTTTCCACAATCAACTGTGCATGTTTTGCAGCCAATAATAGATTTCAAAAAAGAATATGAAGACAAGTCCTCTGATATGAGAAAAATCTGCACAGAGAGAAATCAAGATCCCTGAAAAACAAACAGGGAAAAAGAGTTAATTTCTACTTGCTTTCTCATTTGCTGACCTCTCTCGGTCAGCTCTTGGTGCTAAAGCTAGTGCAGTGAAAACACAGCTACTACATTTGCACCAGGCTGTAGGTCCTCCAGGGAGATAAAATTGAAACAAAAATTGGAAACAGCATCACAGCAAAAGCACTTCATATTGAGTTTTTAATTTATTTTTGTTTCAGCTGTACACCAATGTATAGTGATACAAGTCCAGTTGATCAAGTCAGGTTTCTAGATGTGATAGGACAGAACAAAAGTATCCAGGATAACAAAGATTCTAGAAATTTTAAAACATTAAATACTTGAATTAACTCAAGTAAATTTACTTAGAATTAACTATATACGTATATATAAAGTCATTTTCAAGACATGTGAGACTTTTTTACAGCGCTCTTTTAGCCAATAATACTTCCTTCAAATCAAGTAATTTGTGATTGAATTGCAGTATTTCTTTCTGAAATTGTCTTCATTTCAGACGAGAAAGAATCACAGAAGAATGCTGGTATTTTTATTTCAAAGACTGTTAACACTTGAAAATTTGCTCCTCAGGTTCAGTACAGGGGTTTTTTTTAGTTTTTTTCTTTGGTTTATTAGATTCATTATGGCTACTGTGTAAAAAAAGAGAGAGGCCTCTCTTTTAGTGTATACCTTTCCCCATGTAAAGAACTACAAAGTAGTATTAAATTAGCTTTCAGTTGTCATTCTGATGAATTAAAACATTGAATTATTTATTTTTTTAAATTTATTTCTGTAAAGTATTTTTTGGGTTCCTTGGATCTCTCTTCTGACTCTGTGCTGAATCCCCTCCAAAGTTTCCATGAACTTTTTTTGGATTAGGAAAAAAGTACTTAAATTACATTGGTCTTAGTGTCTGAAAAACATAGTACCAGCCACTTCAGTGTATCACAGTAGTTGTATGTATTTATAGAAAATAGGATAATGGTAATCTAGTCATTTTCCTCATCATAAAGTTCGCTTTATTGTATGCATACAACAGGGTTACAGGAGTGTAACCAATATAAGGCTGATGGAAAGGAGCCATTAGTAAGTGTTTGGCATCAAGGTGTACCAAGAACGCATTGTTCATATGTTGCTTCATGTTACTTTGGACTGAAAGCTAGAGGTACTTCTATTACTTTTAAAAGACTTGTGTTACTACAGCCTAAAATCTTCTTAACCGGTCACTGAAAAGAGTTTTCCATGGCCAAAAGTAAGTTAATCAGAATTCATCTTCAGATGTGCAAAACTCTCCCAGAAATTAAGTATTTAGCAAGTTTGAAGACCTAAAGCAGTGCAAAGCTAAGCCATATATACACATTTTCAACACTGACTTGCTGTGATTGACAACCACTGTCTAAACCAGCAGCACAACCATAGCCTAAATCTTCAGGAGTCAGATTTGCAGAGCACAGAGATAGAATGAAAAACAAAGGCTTGTTTGTAATAGATTTATATGTACGTAGATATACACTCAATTTACTTAGCCACTGAAAGGTTTGTCTTGAGTTAGGCAGATGAACTGGGATGAAACAACTAGAGTGTACCCCCCATATTTCAGTCAGATTGAAGCACAGTTATATCTTCCTTAAATGAAAAAATAGTTCATTAACTCTTTTGTTTGTTTTGCATTACAAGTTCCCCAATAAACTATTGCTTAAATATTATGAGGAAAGGCAACAGCAGGCTAATTTAGATAAGCATCAAAGTTTTGCCCAAACTTTTTTATCTGCCAAATTAAGTAGGAAATCTTGAGAAAAACTTTTCTGGTAGATTTTCATGCCTGTATAGCTGAGCAGAAAAGAGAAGCAGGCAAAACTGAATGAAACTAATAGTTCAGCAGTATCTTTGAAAACTGAATGGTTTGAGATTCACTGTAGGAAGAGCTGAAATCAGTTAGTGGACAGTGTCTGACACCTGTAGTTTTCCATATGAAATCCAAGTCAAAATGGTATGTTTCATGTACACACATGCAAATCCTTCTTTATGGCTTGCATAAGTACAGTTTTGCTGCGTAGGTGACATCCAGCCCAGGTGCACAATACAAGCCATAGGAGTCCTATTAGCGTGTCCACTCAGCCTGGGTTTTTGCTCAAGCAGCTTATGTTTTGTATCATGCACAACATAAGCTGCATCTGCAGACCAAGCCCACCTTAATGCGTGTGAGACCTGTGCACTCCAGCATGCTGAGATGACCTAGTCTTTTGGACAGAACAGCACCAGTTTCTGAATCAAGATGAAATGACCATAAATATGCCTTCCTAAAGGACCATTTTCTACTATCACATCTACCTTTCCACCTGCATCTAGGAAAGCTGGAAAGACTTCAGAGAAAATCAAAAATTCTCATGGCATCAAGAAAAAAAAATCCCAGGGAAAGTGGCAGGAACAAAAAAGTCTTAAGTAAAATAAAACTACATTTCAAATGTAATATGATGATAAAGTAATAGATAACACATTAAGTGATTGCTCACAATAGCAGAAGAATTACATTCCAGGAACTCCCTTTCATCCCTATATAAATGAAATTTGCTTTAATTTAGCCAGGTAAGAGGGAGAAGTGCAAGTAGTTCATCAATTGGGTGTCCCTTTCCGAGTTTTAAGAGTTTTTTCTGCATGAGGTTCATGCAGGCTAGTAGCTAGATAATATTTTTGTGCTCCACTTTGCAGAGAGATATCTGGAAGCAGAGACACTGCTTTAAACTTTGAAAATTAAAATGAGATTATCTTTCTCCCTGTTTGGAACATGGTAGGGGATACTGCAGGCTTGCTGGCATGGATCATCTTTTACTGATTTTCAGGGCTTTTTCCATTACGAAGGAATAGACTTCAATGGCAGTATTATATATTTCAATATTTTTTCTGTCACAAATACTTTCTTCAAGTAAGAGAAATAACAATGTCCTGGTTTTAGCTGGGACAGAGTTAATTTTCTTTTTACTAGCTGGTAAAATGCTGTGGTTTGGATTTAGCATGCAAATAATGTTGGTAACACACTAATGTTTTAGTAGCTGCTCAGTAGTGCCTACCTTAAGGCAAGGACTTTTGAGCTTCCCATACTCTGCCAGCCAGCAGGTGCACAAGAAGCTGGGAAGGAGCTCAGCCAGGACAGTTGATCTGAATACACCAAAGGCATATTCCATACCATGGAAGTCATGCCCAGTATATAAACTAGGATAAACCAGCCAGGAGGTACCAGTTTCTACTGGGGGACAGGTTGGCCATCATTCAGCAGGTGCTGTACAGTTATATTGGGCATCAATTGTTTCTCTTGGTAACTTCCCCCCTCCTCTTTTGTTATCTGTATTATTATTTTTATTATTATTATGGCTGCTCCTGGATAATACCATAATATTTTACTTTATTTAAGTTAGTAAATTGTCCTTATATCAAGCCACGAGCATTTTTTCCCCCTGGTTCTCTTCCCCTTCCCACTGGAGAGGGTTGCAGGGGTAATGAGTGAGCAGTTGCATGGTACTTTGTTGCCGATTGGGGTTAAAGCATGACAGACAGGCAAACACTAAGTCTTAAAACCACCATAGGGAGTCTCTCTGTATATCTTTCTGATGTCATAAAAGCAGCAGGAAATATCATCTTGGATTTAGTGTTTGGCAGACTAGTGTTTCTGTCAGTAGTATGAAGGCTGTAAATGCCTGTTTGAAAAAATGCATGAAGACTTAAAGGTTGTATTTACTAATGAGATGAAAGCTACTTCTGAGAAATCTAAGTTACAAAAATACAGCAAGAGTGAGACAATAACCAGTAGTTTAACTCAACAATTTCAGAAAATAATACAGTAACAACCATGAAGATTCATTTTGATAATATAATAATACTCCTCCTCTTTTTATTTTGTGTATCAAAAAAATGAACTAAGTCCCTAACTAAATAACATGAAAAAAGAATTCTTGTGTTTAATCTGAAGAATAAGGAAAGCCTTCAGCTCTGATATGAAATGAGATGGAAGTATCCTTTGCTCAGATTCAGCAGGCGGTACTGTCAAGTGAGGAATCAACTGAAATTTTTTATGTTCTTCTTTTACATGTAAATTTGAGAAAAGGTCAGGTTTACCTCACAAAACAAAACTAAACACTTGGGCCAAGTTTGACTGTGTATTGAGTTCTGGACTGTGCAATGGACCTGCAATGTTACAAAAAGCATTTAAGCACAGGATTAAGAGTAGCTCAGGCTTCAGCAGTTACACATCTCAGTTTCAACCTTCTGGACTCTCTGTCACTCACTAAATATTTTTATGACAGATCCACAGAAAATGTGCTCTGGAAATTATTATTAATAATGACTTTGGTGGTGTAATGACAGCAGGGTCTACTTCTGCTCCTACTTCATCCCTGTAGTGAAGAATCACACTTTTTATTTATACATTTTAGCAACAGCTTTTGTATGCTTTGCTACATTTTATAATTTTTTATTGCACTTGAAACTCCTTGGGGTGTCTGAATCCGCCCAAGAGGGGCTTGCTAGCCATTTGGACTGCCATCCTTTACTGCCTATAAACCCAATCCGTCCTCTGTAACTTAATAATTTAAATAGCCTCTTCTTAAATACCTGTCTCATCTACCACCAGGTATCTTCTTATTGGTTAAAATGTCAAGACTGAAAAATTCATTAATCATTTCTAAAATGAGCTGCAAAACCTGAACTACAGTTTATTACATTGTCTGTAAGTAAGAATCTATTTTATTTTCTGCCTTTTTATCCTTTCAAATTTTGCATGTTTCCTGACTCTGTACTGAGTGAATCTTTTTACTCCTACATTCATACTGCCAGCATCTCTGTTTTGACTGTTAATCACTTTATATGTCCAACAAACCTCTACTGATCTATCCCCACTACACAAAAATTTGAAACTTTGTATCATGAATAGTTAAAATTCTTATGCATATATATATAAATATATATGCAATATAAAAATGTAAAATTCAAAAAGAAAAGACTATGTCCCTTTTACAATGAATGAGCTTTTAATTTTTTAGTTTTAAATTAGCAATCAGCTTCTGTGGCTGAGGGCTAGCTTATTGTGTTGGTGTTGGCTAGTAAAAATCCTTGGAACATAAATATATGCAATAAGCCAATAATTCTGCCTGTCTTTCTGCTGCTCTTGAGGGTATCTCAGTTCTGGCAAACAGACGGGTAATGGGAATTAGAAGGAGGGGAAAAAACAGCAATAAAAATATAAATCACAAAAGGAAGGAAATCCATTTGGTCCTTGGCAGCAAAGACACCGCTCAGCTAATCCATGCTGAGTGCAATCCAATACTCCTTTATATAATCCTGTTCTTGTGGAAGAAAATTAAAGTTTAATGCAATAAAGGCTGACACAAATCACTTTTGTTGCCCAGAAGCAGATTAAAGAACAGTTAAAATCATACAAATCTAATTTATTTTCTGGTGTTGTTGTTGTTTTATTTTATCCTGTGATATATTTATTCTTTAATTCACAGCATCAGTTTTTGATTATTAAGCATATATTCCCAAGGTAAGAAAGATTTTGTGATGCAAAGAAAGGAAAACAGTGACAGCCAAGAAATTATTAGTTTTTAAATGGTACATGTTAAGGTTCTTTCAAAATTACATAAGTTTTCTATAAATTCATATGGGTCCTTGCTTTTAATCAATCTGTGTCCAGAGGACTTTAAAATAAGCATAAAGGAAGTGGAGAACTATCACTTGTAATTGGAGCTGTACAGGTCACTCCTGTTAACTAACACTCTTGGTACGTACACATTTGTTATTCTGCAACACAAGTTCTGTCAACAATGGACAATCTGAGAATTTCTGCAAGAGAGACAACAATGTAAGAGAATTGTGACCCTGATCTTCCATTTTATTACTCCAGTCATCAGCCTCAACATGTCCTTCATCAGTGAATTGGACTGAAAAAAAAAACAGCAAAACAAAACAAGGTGAAAACAGACCCTGGGCGTATTACGCTCCATACAATACATTCTTTCATGACAGAAAAGGTTACAATTTATCTGCAATGTTGATCAGACTTATGACTGTGTTGAAATAGGATCAGGTTTTTCATTTTCTTTGCCTTTGTCCCCAGCTCCAACATATCCTCTGTCACAAATTCCTTTGGGAAATTTCCCTTCCTACACTTCATATTGGTGGTACAACATAACTGCAGTATGTGGAGAGAATGCAGGAGACTGTGAACAGTACCATTTCTCCCAGAAGAGCTACCAGAATATTACCCAAGGCACTAGAGAAGTTTGTGAAATACAATATGGAAGTGGAAAGGTTGCATAATTTCTTCAGTATTTCTCTTCTTCACGAGTATTTTTGCAGCAATATCTCTGCAGATGTATTCTTAGAGAAGAAAGGGGCTAGTTCTGAATAGAACTGGGGCTAAAAACACACCTTAAAAATATCAAAAGATCTATTTCACTTTCAGTGTATTATACTGTCCTCACTCAGACTGTAGGTAAGGAAAAGCCAATACCTCGTGGCAGTTCAAGGCCCCATTACAATTAAATTTAAGGGATTTTCCAGGACACACTTATAAGCAAGCTATTTGCCCTGAAAACGCCACTTTGCCAGGAAGAAGAGAAAGGAAACAGATGAAAATACCCTACAAAATCTGATATCCTGAGAGTACTCCATGGCAAGAAAAGAAAATTAGTGGGGTTTTATTGTGTCTCGGTGACATCCAGCTAACTCTTTGACAGAAGTTATTTCATATCATCTTGACATACGTCCCTGCCTCATATCTGTTCTTAACTGTGGTAAGAGTTTATCCCAGTCAGCTGCACCAGTGAGGTGAAAGTAAAAAAGGTAACTTAAGAACCATCTCCTTTCTGAATTTCAACATGCATGCCTATTTAAAAGTGGGGGTTTCTCAAGCTGATTTATTCACACTTTTTTTAGTTCTGTTTTAAAATGATGTAGTATGAAATTGGGCACATTTCTATTGTGGTTTTTTTTTTTTTCCTTTTTAAAGCACCGATTCTCATTTTTGGCATGTGAAAGCAACTCTGTAGACAGTATATGGCAATATTTGTATACATGTAGGGGGACATGGTTCTAACTATAAATTTTTGGTTAAAGATGATACACTTCAAAAGACCAGAATATTTCAAGTACGGAAAATACTAGAGTCTTATTTTCCTTATTTACTTCTTTGGAATATATGTGAAGAATGCCACAATAGCTTATTATATGACCCTATTATATTGTGATCTACTCTAATTAATTATATGGGATCAGTCAGCAGTGACAAAACTCAGTCTCTGGCCTCTGGAGTGCCATTGGATATGTAGGTCAAGTCCTAGTTTGCCAGACCACTTGTATTGGTTTCCTGTGCTTGGTGGAAAAGTACTAAATGCAAAAGTGGGGGATGGGGAGGTGTGTTTGCATGTGTGCGTCTGCATATATCTGCTTCCTAATCCCTTTGCAGCTTGCCAGTCTTCAACTGCAAATGTCATCATCACGAAGGCAGTAGCTGAATCCAACAGGTGGGGCAATAAACCATGACATTTCTAGCAGGTTTAATTGTGGGGGGTGTGCTGGGATACGTTTCAGTACAAACATGGTTTCACTTGATGTCAACATCAAGACCACTGACTTAGTTTTTACTCCAAGTCCACATGAACTAGGCTGTAAAATTCCCACCCCAATACACTTTGTGACCTTTCAGGTGCCTAAACCTCTGACCTGTATCATTCCCATCTTTGCTGATTCAGCTGCCACATGGTGACAACCTGCTAGACTCTGTGTCTGGTCTAACGTTGATTTACTGCTCAGTAGATTTAAAGCATTAGCATGGTATTCCTGTCCACCCAACCTGAAAGGGCTTTTTGATGGTTGTAGGAGAGGCTCCCTGGAGGAAATTGTAATATACAGGGATTTGTTGTGAGCCTATTACTGCCTAGTGTGAAGACAGTTCATAAATTTACGTCTATGACATCTATGATCCAAATTTTTTTCATTACAGCTCTTCTTTATGATAATTTACTAGCTGCATTCCTCAATAAAGAGCTAGCCTGCTATTGAAAAGTAAGACACAGACTTCATTTCACTTACAATTTTTTCCTGATTCTAAAGTATAGATATCTAAGTTAGGAAAACAGGTGTAATTAAAAGACAAAATATATTTTTAAGACTCCAAATTAGCATCTCATTTAGATCACAATTGTTTTGCTGTCAATTAATTTATTTTGCATCCATATCAAATTAAGAAAAAAAAGACCAAATTTTGCCTGGCTTTCTTTTCGAAGTAGTATAACTACTACTACTACTGCTACCACTAATAATAATAATAATATAAATCTTTATTCTATAAAATAAAAAATTTATAAAACTTATTCTATTAAACAATCATGTACCAAGGGTTAGCTTCTTTTAAAACAATCACCTTTCTTTCTAAGATATAATCATTATTATTGCTTTAATGTGACTACCAAAATGACATTAGTACTTTCATGTAAGGTAGAAAAAGACAAAGCCAATATGCTCTAGCTGTAGACAGCTTCTTCTGAACACTATAAATATATAAATGGTGAATTTGGAGAAATGGGGAAGTAAAGAAAAGGGTTAGACTACTGGTTTAGAAGAAGAATAAAATTAACATGCAAATATTCTAGAAAAAATTTCTAGTAACATGTTAGATGAAATAGTAGTCTCTGCTAATTGGATAAGAACAGCAGTAATTTCAGCGTATGCTAAGGATTATACATTCCTTTCTTTTTGCTGATACCAATATTCAGGGGTTTTTTTCTGGAATTTTACTTAGAATGCCTATCTTGATGCCTGCAGTATTTTAAAATAAAACTTTATATATGTGTTTGCTACTGAAGCTAGATGCCAGTTCTTAATTATAAAATTAGTTGAATTCCTTTCAAATTTCTTCATTTTCTAAGACTCTTCATACAAAAGCATCCATTTAAGTAAATAATTTTTGCTCACCCGGCAAAGTTAATGTCTCTTCCCTGTGTTTCAGTTACTCCTGTCTAAAATTTTCTGTCCTGCCAAGATATTCCAGTGTGTTCCTCTGGAAGAGATTAAACACTTCCTTCCAAAAATCATGTTAAATTAAAAATAAAACCCATGTTTAGGCAAGTTTAACTATCATTTCCGTTGATGTCAGTGGCAAGGATTTTGCTGAATTTATTTTAAAAAAAACTTAAAAATCATAATTATAAAGTGAAAATGTTTTCAGTACTGCCAATCTTTCCCTTTGGTAAGGGCAAATCCTTACAAAATCAGAATCATCAGAAAACTAACAGAAAATTCCCCATGAAACTTTATAAATCAACTCGAGTGCTTACTATACGGCAGACTACCTGCACAAGCCTCATTCGCTTTCAGCTTCAAAATAGGCATAAGGATCTATCTGTGCAGTCTTTTATTGCAGAGTCATGTTAACTTCAGTGTTGTCTAACAGAGCTTGATGAAGAAAAACTCTGGAAATTCTATATCAAACAAATTGCAGGGACTGTCTGCTCCAGGTTGGAGGCAGCCTGGCACATGGTTATAAATGACACGAAACTTTTCAGGTGTGAGAGCCAAAAAGTCTCTACTACTCCAGACATTATCCTCCTGAATTCTATTTCTCCCCCTTTTCCACAACCCAAACACAAAAGCCTAACCAAGTCCCTGGCTTCCCACTGACAAATATAAAATGAATTTGCATGTTGCTATTTGAGACTACTGCAGGACAATGATAAGCTGAAAATGTAGGGACTTCACAAATATAGCAATTACTTTTTAAAGCTCAACAGTAATTGATAATTTAACAATATTAATTGATTTCAACTAGCATATGTTATAAATAAGAGAGCTTATATTTGTAGAAGGTCTCTAAGAATATGTGGACAGAGTACTGACTGGATGCCAGTCTTACATCTGAGTGACTATGTGACTTCCTCATATCCTTGTGGCTCTGATCTCCTCCAACACCAGAAGCCCTAAGCAGCTCACCCCACACTAGGTCAGAGTCACCTCAAATTCAGTGTTGCCTTCACAATGAGTGTACAAAGTCATCCATTCATCAATGTGAAGAGCTCGCCAGTGACAGCTTAAAATGCCATCCATGCTCTCACAGGACCTTACAGAACCCAGAAAACAAAAAGCTTTGAACAGCCCCTCAAATCTCAGGCACACAGTAGGGAATGGCTTTTTGATGGAGACCACAGGAGCATGGCAGCACCTGCTGTTTAGGCCTACTCAAGTGTATTCTAAAATTGGCTATTACTCAAAGGCAGTTTTACTGACTAATCCCATGCCAAAAATGTGTTTTAACTAAGAGGTAAAATATTAACTGGTAAGGAACACGGGGAAGAATGCAAAGAGCATTGTTTTATGTCTGTTTTATCACATGTTTTGTATTCTAGGTGTGCTGTGTTCTTCTTTTACAACACAAACATATATTATATGCTCAACCAATTCTGTTCAGTCATTTTTTGGAGGGGGGTTATCCTGATATCTATATAGTTTTTGGAACTGAGCACCTACTGAGTAGAATAAAGTTGGCACATTTTTGGTATAAATCCTAAAACAATAATTATGACTTTTTAATTAAAGCCTGACACAGTACTTTCCTTTTGGTATTTTTAACTATGCCAGTAGTACCAGTTCAGGTACAGTATTACAATAATGCAATAACTATACTTCCTTATAGTACAGAGGCAAAACCAGAGCACAATAGTTCTTGGAGTGTATTCTTCGAAATGATGGAGACACAATCAACTGTCATATAGTGTATGAACTCCATCGGTTCTACTAGGTGAACAAGAGAGTCATTTTTAAGGTAAACACTGCCTGTTGTTTTGTCTTCATATCTTAGCTTTCCACTGAATCCAGTAGATTTTCTGGTCTGCTTTTCTGTAACCTTGAGTGTTCAGTAGCAATGCAGATATACCAAGGTACAACAGACACAGCCTCCATCAGTCACCCTGTATTCCTTATTCACAACCATAAACTAAAGAAGACCCTGAAAGTTTAAGCATTAGTAGAAACAATCTTTGTTTAGCTGCTTAACTACAGTGATGCCAGTGACTTCTCAGATTGATGACACTAGCATGAGCAACAAGCTATGGGCGTAAAATATTCCCGTTGCAGAGCTTCTTTTTCAATGGTGAAAAATTTTAACGGATACTGCTGATATAACTGTTTCTTCTGGGTTTTTGTTGGCAGCAGTTCTAGTTATAAATTTCACGTTACTGCTCCCCTGATCAGCATAGCTGTATTGACAGTTTTTATGGTATAGACATAGTCCTTAGTTTCTGGTCCAAACTGGAATCTCTTTGCTCTGGTGAGACAGTGAACCTGACTCCTAAATTACATGAAGCTAATAGGCTAGTTTCCATCAAGACACCAAAAATAAATCACGAGAAAACTATCAGATGATTAATCCAATCTGCCATCAAAATATGTCTGGTATAATCCCAGTGTTATTGGAGACCTGAACTCTACTTTTAAAAATGCGCTTGCAAGTACCGCAACAATTTTAGTTTTCTTTACTGCATGTTTATCTTAACTCAGTGTCGATAAACAGACTCCTGTGCTGTGAATAAAAGAAAAAAGAAAATAAACAAAAAGATTCTTTAAAATCTAGGTTGCTTTAATATGTATTTCAGAGAGAAACAGAATGTAATATGCTGAGTTATGAATACCTGGCCAGAGTCCAATTGGTATTAACCGAACAGATTACCAAGGAAGAAATGAGGGAGAAAGTTCCAACCCTCAAAAAACCAAAGTTCATCAATTTAAAAATAGATGTTATATGAACTGTCAGATATAAGGGTGCTGTGAGGTATTTTAAAGAGCTTGATTTAAGCTCCCAGTTGAACTCCTTAGGAATTTTTTATCAGGCTTAAAGTTGTTACAGTAATAAACATTCTTGTCTATTGGTTTCTGTGTGCATAATACACAATGTTTTGAATAATTCTTTTAAAGTGAGGTTGATAGGTCAGGACATGTCTCCCTTGTTATTACATAAATGGGCCACAAGGCCATTTCAAAAAATCTCTTACTGAAAATCTGCATAGAAGGGCCCTTTTTAGCACAACTCGTCTTAGTGAACTCCAGTTCACAGAAGGAAGGACAACAGACATTACAAGTCCACACAATTTAAGCAAAATTTTTCCCTAGCCAAACTTGCAGATAGGATATGACCAGGAAATAATTGAATATGAGAATGCAATATTTTTAAGTGTGGTATTCCAGAAGCAAGGAAACAGTATCTTAATGTCCTCAGATTACTTAAAATGCATTATTTTCCAGTGTCAGGTGCTCTGCCTCTGAACTGCAAAACTTCAGGAAATTACTTTTCTACTCCATGGACATAAATACAAGCATATTCTTTGCGTCAAATGAATTCAGACTGCAGCTGTGGAAAGACATGGACCTTATCAGGTGCTGAACAATCTTTCTGATGGCAGAATGTCAGCCAAGAACCTCACATATAACCTGATGTGATAAGGCAGAGGAGCAATAAAATTACAGACAACAGCTAAGAAAATTTGGTAAAGAGCTGTTGCAACCATGGAGTAACCAAACGAACACCTTACAACAAATGGGAACAATGATTATACGCTACTGATTCATTATAGCAAGGTTTGTTACATTTCTAGGAATGTGTCATCTGTGATATGCTGTGATATGTTGTTAAATTTCAACTTGCAATAATAATCTAAATTGTAATCACAATCTGTATTCATTTTAGTCTATGAAGTGTTCCACAAACCCATCCTATCCTAAAGAACTACATAAATATCATTAATCTCTAAGTTATAAATAGTAGTATATAAACAGAAAAATGAAGAAACCTGGTGAAAACAGCAGAAAACAGCCAGACCTAGTATAAGAATGTAACCACTTGGCATGGGCTTAACTCTGTGGCTACTGCTGAAGTCAACGGAAAAAACCAGTTGTTAAAAATCCCACCCCGAAGTTCATAGGTTGTGAGGCCTTACATTCAGGCTTCTAAAAGTTTCTTCAAAAATTAAAAAAAAAATATCCAAAGGTGGGTGTTTGTTTTGTTGTTTCATTGTTTTTTAAGGGAGGAAAGAAGTTAAAAATAATGTGCCAGAGAACACTATAACACCACAGACTATGTAACATTTCTTCCAAGCCGATGGTGTGTAACTGAAATACTGCTTGATCGTCTTGACAGCATGGAACAAGGAATATCTATTAATAGTAGCTATGTAAAGACAGGTATCCAGAGTCTCTTTTAAAGTTACTGATTTGATAGAACCCCTACCCTCTTAATTCAGAGTCTGATAAACTTATTGCAGAAAAATACACTCAAAATAATCAGCAGTGAGGAAGAACGACAGACTGCAATGAGAAAATGTGCTTCAGGCCCAATAAATCTCTACTTTCCTTCTAAGGCTTGTAAAAATTTTTAAGTCATAAAGCCATAAAGAAGGGCTGTTCTGTTTTTCTAGACATGAAATATCCACATTAGTTTTTTCAAAGGGAAATTATGCCTGATCATGACATAAGCTTAACCTGCCATCTATTGTTCAATATTGTATGGAGCATGAATTCGGATTTCAGATAGTGTAAGTGTTAATACATATTTTATCTATAAATCCATACTAGCCAGTTTTGTAGTTCTCACCCAGACAAAACACAGCAAAAGCTGAAGTGAACAACTCCTAAGTAAAGGCTGCAGGATTTGGCAACTTTACTCTTACTTTCTTTTCTGGTTGAAACACCAAGACAAACAGATTTTATTTGATTTTATGCAAGCCATGGGAAGGAACGAGGAAAGAACTGAGAAGAAAAGAAATTGACTTTAAGGAAATAATTATTCTTATCCTTCCTTCATAGGCTCACACTACACAAAATCCACACATCCAGGGAATCAGTGGCAAGGATGAGGGTGCAGTTCCTGGGAGACTTCAGGATATTCAAGCGGTCAGGAGGTTTCTTATGAAATTTATTCCTTACCCACTACAGTGATGAAACTGGAGTCTCACAGGTCCTTGTTCAATACCACAGTAAGGTACAAGATCATCAGTGTGCACTTCCAAAGGCACAGCCAAGCTTTCCTGTGCCTGTTGGGGAGAAGTATGAGATTGAGACTACACTTTATTGCTAAACAAAGTGAAAGTCTGGTATTGGTCTGCCACTGCCACTCCAATAATCTTCAGTGTTAAAATAAAATTGAGATCTTTCTTTCAAATGAGTTTCAAGGAAGGTGTTTTCTGAAAATGAAATAGCTAATCAAGAAGAAAATGTGTTTAGTAATTTATAAAATGGTAAGTTTCACTGTAAGACATATAATACCAGTGATTTATTAAGCAATATTATTCTCATGATTGTAGTGCTGTATTATTGTTACATTGTCAGATAATCTGTAGAAATTTGTTCTGCTTCAGGCAATCCTTACCCTTGCCATACAACCATTGTTATGTACATTTTTCTCATCATGATAAGTAGCTTGATCTCCCAGAAAATGTTCAACATCTTATAAACTGTAATATAAAACCTACACAGAGAAACATGATGACTGAAAAGATCATAACAATCACAACTGTAGTTCTCAGACAACCCGAAAATACACAACAGACAAATAAGGGGGGAGGGGGCAAGACTTCTTTTGATTGTCAGTAGAGACTTAAATTCTTTTAAGCATCTGATTATTTTCTCTTTCAGACATGTCCCTTGGAGATCTGATTTTTACAGTCATCATAAGCCAGATTCAAGTAAAATAGTATCCCTGTGAGAAAAAAGCAGCCTTTACAATTCAGAACTCTTCTTCCAGAGAGCACTAACCACAACCCACATTGATTGAGAATATACCTAACCAAGCAGTCATGAATTCATAAAGCCTGTATTTCAGTGCCTTTAACATTACATTCTGCAGACAGTTATCAATTTGAAGCACAAAGTTTAGTACGATTTATTGTTAGCTGTAGGTCAGCCTTTTCTATTAATACAATAAATATGTATTCTCATAGAGAAGACGCTCAGAGTGTAGCCAAGATGTGGGTGTGTGAGGTCCCCAGGAAGCAGCCCAGTACCTCAGTCGTTCTTCCATTATTTCATTCATTTATTTTCTTTCTGATAAAAGAAAATCATTATTCTCCATTGCAATGCATAAAAATTAAGTTGGCCCAGTTTGAGCAGGAATCTCAGAATTAAAGTAGTTTTCAGAAAAGTAAAACTTGTTATAAGATGGCAGTCAGCTTCACTGCTGTGCAAAAAAAGGCTTTGACTAGGGAAAAGACAGGATTTCTCTGTGCTTATAGTTTAGCACAGTCTGGGCTTGTTAGATACATGGTTAGAATTTTCCTTTGGAAGGATATTTCTTTCCTGCCTGTCTTCCAGCTCCCTGAGTTTTCCCTCCCTTTTGATGTCTCTCATCATTTCACTATCAGTAGGTATATCCGAACCCTATGCTTCGCACAAGCTTTTCTATGCAAAGGAACTCAAGGAGGGCCTATAAGCACATGAAAAGAAGCTTAACAGACACAGGCAAGAAGCAAATGCTGATAGATAATGAGGAAGTTAGTAAAAAAAGGGGAAGGATAAATACCATTTCAAAAGAGGGAAGTGCATGAGTTTTAACATTTTGCCTGTAGTGTTTTACACATGGAGAGACAGTGCTGACACATACTAGCAAAGACAGAAAATTACCTAACCAGCATAAAAACAAGAAAGAAAATCACTTTAATCAGAAGTTATAGTGTTCAAGAGCAAACCCTCTAGCTTTATAAATTGCTGTTAGCAGGGACACTACAGTGAATCACTTCACTTTTAGTAGCAGCTACAAGGTCTCAGTCTCTTTGAAAGGCAGTGATGAAAACAAACTGCAAATTCAACACATACCATAAAGTGGCCTTGGCTGAGCAGCTCAAGCTTGAACTGTCACCTCAGAGGTGTTTGAAAAGGCCATTTTGGCTGGGCACCAGCTCTGTGACTGTGTATGGAAGATCATCTGCTTAAGTAATTTCTTTATGCTTTTGCTGCCATGCTTGTCACACCAGACTTGACCGCTAAATACGAGACACATTACTTTAGTTAATGCAGGAAACTGCTGGTAACAAATATATTTTGCCTGCTATTCTACACTTATTTTATCACAACATTCATTATGTTTATCTGAAAGCAAACTACTGCCATTTAATTCTGTTGGGGAAACATAAAATTTGACTGATGAAAATGCTTATTTGTACTAGTCTGCTATATTCTTCTATGCGATGATTTTCTTATAGAAAGGCTAAGCGTTTCTCAGATCCACTATTTTTATTTATAGGTTAGTGAATTTGGACCATAGTAGGAACATGGTTAATAATGGGGATCTTATACAATTAAGTAAGGATGAACAGATTAGCTTCAAGGGCAAGCACCAAGCAAAAGAAGATATGTCAACATTTGCAGAATATTACTGAGGAATCTATTCCCCAGTGAGACTGGAAAATGCTCCATATTTAATGTCATTGTAACATATTCATTTAATTCTTTTTTTTCACATCAGAATCAGTATTATATCATTTCATAAATTGAATGCAAATATATTCTCCCACAAAGTGGAGGAAAGAGTAATGAAAATAATTGTTAGCAGAATGTCAAAATGGTTAACGTACAACATCGCATATGTTTACTGTAAGGTCTTCCCACAGTCCAGAATCTGGTCTTCATTACCATAATCCTCTCAGTGTGCATTATGTTGGTGTTATCTTTACTTTCTAATTTCTAAAAAGACCTGCAGTGACCCTCTATGCTCTCTGGTTTGGGGTTGCTTTGTTTTCTAATCTGCGCTAAAAGTACTCCTAGTTATTACTATTAAAAATCAACTTTTGCCAGCAGACATGACAACATCTACCCTTCCAGGAACAGGAAAAGACAATAAAATTTCAAGTAACTATCTGGCTGTAAACTAATGAGTTCATATTCACAACCACTCTCAAATACATCAGAGGGAAAAAGGGATAAATTTTCTTTAATGTTTAGAGAATGCTTTTGAGACCTTAAAAATGAGTGTTAAAGACACACACACACATGTAGCTATGAAGGATTTCAGTCTTTTCTAGATGCTGCGTCACACAGATCTCTATTTGGCAGCTGTAGTGGGTTGACCCTGGCAAAAGCCACTCTATCCCTCCCTTTAACAACAGAACAAGGGGCAGAAAATGTAACAAAGGGTTCATGGTTTGAGACAAGGACCAGGAGAGATCACTCACCAAATACCATCAAGGGCAAAACAGACTGACGTTGGGGATATTAACTGAATTTATTAATAAAAAAATCAGAGCAGGATACTGAGAAGTAAAATAAATCTTAATAATACCGTCCTCTCACACCTCCTTCCCTCTCAAGCTCTACCTCTCCCTGCAGTAGCTCAGTGAGATAGGAAATAAGGGTTATGGTAAGTTCATCACACATTGCTTCTACCACTGCTCAGGGAGAGAAGTCCTTCCCCTGCTCCAGCATAGGGTCCCTCTCACAGGACATAGTTCTCCATGAAATTCTCCAATACAAGGCCATCCTGCAGGCTACAGCTGCCCACAAACTAGTCCCCTTCTCTATTAAAAAAGTAATTAAAATAGGAATAGGTGAACCAGAAGCTTGGGGTTTCCTGAAAGCAAAGTGGGCATGAAAATAATTTCATAGAATTAAATTTAGTGTAAAAAGGGAAAAGAAGTATGCTCCACAGAGCAAAGAAAAAACTTTCTTCCTATTCAGTGGACCAAGGCAACAAACAATTCACAAATTCTCACCCAGTGCAAATTTCACACCCAGCCTATACATTCACAAAGTGCAAATTTCTCACCCAGTCTGTACATCTCCATTAGGGACACACCTATGCAGCAATTTACAGGCCAACATGAACTTGCCCTGCCTATATTCTAGTCAGCTTAAAGCCACAATATACATTACCAAATCCAAACTAGAATATCAGCTCCACCAGAGCACTTGCTATGTTCAAACTAAGTCTGTACTAACAAGGTTTCTAGCTGGTTTGGAGCACAGACAAAACAAGCTCATGCCTGCCTGAGAATGATCAGGCTCAATGTAACCCATGATTCAGAAAAGATACCTCATCCTGGAGGACTGCTTAGGTCTCTTTGGGACAACACAGGCAATTAAGGTTGTGGAATGGCAGTGAATTAAATATCTTATTTGGGAAAGGCAATAAAGGATCTGAAATAACCTCTCAACTCTTGAGTACTAAAGACCATGAAGATGGTATTAATCAGGGTTCTTGCCAAGGAACACTAGATTTGAGGATACATATGTGTTGTGTTTGAAAAATAAGGACAAAAGGAGCTTCAGGAATGTTTTAATTAAAGGCAAAAATCATATAAAACATAAAAAATACACTCTAATATTAGTAAATAGGAATTCTGCCACCTACTCACAAACATGCATGCAATACTTAGTATCCTCTAAATTAATCAGATGTGTCACCATATCACCTGCTCAACTGTGTTGCCCAGCTGGCAGAAAGGCAGTACAGCCAGCCCTGCACACGCAACTCACCTGACACACACAGGGAATGTGCTGTAGACAACATGCCTTGAGCACCACAACCCCTGATCAGTGGGTTTCAGCATGTTTCACAGAGTGGGGGCTGACTATTGAGTAGGGTGTCAGGTGGCTTAGAGCCCTCCCGCTTCTGCAGCCTACTAGTCTGTTTAAGGCACTTCGATCTGGCCAGCTGATTTCAGCTGTGATTTTTACGCCACTGTGTAACATTTAGAACAACCTCTGGGCCAGGAAGAGTTAACTTGTAAAACAGTGCTCTGTGAATTAAACCTGGCATAAGTTCATCATGCTTTCCTTCTCAGGGATTAGATCTTTACTATGCAAATTCTGCCTGTAGACAGGCAAATGGATATACTGAAATAAATCACACTTCAGCACTTACATTGCTAAGAACAGTAAGAGAATATAATACACCAAGAAGATTTATATCCTGTTGGGTAATCCTCCAGGACTGCCCTTGCTGAAAAGTCAGACCCAGTTTATGTCAGAAGCAGTCAATAATGCAGAAAGCTAAAATATGGAATTGAGTGAGTGTCAATTTCTTAATTCATAAAGGGGAAAGGTAGCTTTTCTTTAGTAAATTCACCTCCCTCAGAAGGTGGTGCAATATTTTTGCAGCAGGGGAGTAACAGAAATTAGACATTTTAGAGATATGTTATTTAGCTAAGCAAGCACTATCAAAGCAAAACAAAAATAATTGCAACAAATTTCTGACAAGATTGACTTGCATGAGAAACAAGGTGGGGTCCCCCTCTGAACCTTGAATAGAAATATTATTTTTACCTCCACAAGAAGTCATTATCACTCTTTCACCATAAGGAAGGTCACACCATCTTTCACAAAAGATTTGCCTGCTCATAATTGCCGCCTGCAGTGTACAGACAAATGCAATCTTTTAAAATGCTAACTGTGTTATACTTGCACCTGAGGGATCCAATGGTATAAATGTAATGTGGCCTAACCAGTTTGTCTTAGCAAGACCTTACAGCGCTGATTTGAAACAGCTGAACTAAATCAACAGTTACCTTGAGCCAAAGGCCTTTGGAGAGCAATTAGAGTCAAAGCTTGGGTTTTGAACCCAATATGCCCTGTCAGTCTTAATGATTTGTGTTTGTTGTACTCAGCCTCATTTCCTGCATGAAATACGAGGCTGTATAAAGAGGAAAAATTCCCAAGATTAAAAAATATTTGACCTCAGTGCATTTGCAAGCATGAAAGTACACATGTCTAAATGACCATTTTGGTTTGTAGTACAAAGTTCTATTGATGTTGGCAGGCTGAGCTTCCCTGTCTCAAAGCCACATGAATGGTTTCAAGTTTCAGCCAAAAAATGTTTTCCACATGCTTTAGTGTGGGCCAATTTACACAGCAGATTTTGCAGAGACTGTGGCCAAGTGCTTCATAAAGGGCTGCCTTCTTTGGGATCAGGGAAACCACAACAGACACATTGCTAATGCAATCTAATTATCTGCTTGAATATTTTTCCAGATGTATCCAATGTCTAAAAATACTGCAATAAAAAAGGTATTATTTGGCTCCTTGGACAGAAACAGTGGCATAAAGAACCTGCTTGTCTGCAGGAGAAGTTATAACAAAGTAATTCTGCGACTGCCTTTAAATCAGTCAGACAAAACTGAACAGCCCAAAGGTAGGCTATTTCTTACCTCATGTTTGGAATTAGCCTCGCAAAGAAAAACATGAATAAATGGGAGCAGGTTTTTTTGTCAAAAACTGCGTCTCTTTCTTACAAGGTAATTTCCGTCATTTGCAGATCATAATTTGATATTGGGTAGGCTCACCTAATACAAAACATCCTTTCACTGAAATGAGATGTAAGACAAAGACTCTGGGCAATGGTATGTGGATACTCATGTCATGAGTAATTGCTTTTTATGATCTTACTACTAGAGTTCACTACAGGTGAAGTATTAGATGCACAGGTAAGATCAGTCAGTACACCCCAGGTCCAGACAAATGTAAAAACCAAAGTGGCTTTTTTCTCTAACAAATCTTTCTAGATTCCCTGCTTAATGTCAGTGGGGACTGTTTTCTTTGTTCCTGGTGGTGTGCCTAAGAAACCATAATTTGGCATAGGTTATTCACACAGAAACTGACCATTCAATAGATTTTTCTGTAGTTCTATATCTTGATCAAGTAATATAAGTAAAAATACAGATGTACTTTTACTCTGTAAAATGTACAGACTTTCTATCAGGAATAATATGCAGTTTGCATAACCTGCAATTCCAGAAACATAGGTCTATTTCAAATACTTCTACTTCTGTATTTTACAAAGGATTTACAATAACAACTTTTGTAAAGGAGATCAGCCAATAACAAAACTTCTTAATCCCTATAAGAATATTTTATTTTAGAATATGATCAAAATATATGGGGTTTTTTGGTTTTTTTTAATATCTGACTTTTCCTTAATCTAGTACTTATTGGAAAGTAACACAGACGAAGTAGTAATTTATATTTATTTTCTGATTATTCTCAGTCACAACCACAAAAAACCAAACTAAAGCAAACCAAAAAACCACAAACAACAACAAAAAAAACCCCATGCAAAACCCCCAAACAGTAGGAACAACAACCTTGATTTTTCCACAAATCGCTAGAATGAGTGAGAACTGGTGCCGAGGTAATAGCCTGAAACAGGCTGGAGCTGAAGTTGTGGCTGTTGAATCTGAACACAATAAAGAAGAATGCTGAAAACTGCATGGGAGACTAAGAATTTGCTTTGGTTTTTTTGGCATTTCAGTGTGGTTCTTGAATTATTTGAGCTATTTCCATGCAATGATGTTTGTCAGATGTCATTTACAATAGGCTGTGGTTATGTGTGTCCTCTTAAATATTTGCATCTGAAGAAGCATTTGCCACTTGACTTATTGGATAAGGAGTGGCAACAGAGGGACAGAGACATTAGTCCAGAAACATAGTAGGACACCTTTCTAGTGGTTTAAATCACTGTTTGTATGTTTAAAAAGGAACATAAACTTCACCATGTTACCTTCCTTCTCTCACCACATTGATTTGCCACAGCTCAACATGCTTACTTTTGTTTTCATAAAGCAAATTTATTGGCTTTTCAAATTAATTCCAAAAATTTGAGAAACAGTAGACTATGAAATCTATACATTGTGCAAATATTTGCAGTACAATGGTGTATCATATAATATTGAAAAAAAGTTCCTGGTCATATATAAGCACATGTGAGTCCATCACACCCATGCAAAGCAATCGTGTTATCAAGTTGTCAGTCAGTATTCAAAATACTAGTGTTTTATACAGGTTATAGAGGTGTAGTGGTTTGAGTTCGTTCACTTGAGTTTTTTGGTTAAACGCCAGCACACTTACCAGATTTTATTTAATTTTGCTGTGAGATAAGGATTAGGAGTAGGTAAAGCAGGCTCAAACTTTAAAGAATATAAAGAAAATTTATTAACAGACTTAAAAGGAAGAAAAAAATTAAGAACCAGAACAAACCCGTCAGAAAACTTTTGCTTTTCCCACCTCTCCATTTTTTTCAATGACAATACAAAAAAACAACACTTTGACTTTCAGTCAGTTTACTACTTTTAAATTAGTTTTTCTTCAGTCATTTAGGGAGAGGAGTTTTCTCTTGCTTTACCATGTTGACTTCTCCACAAGAAATACAGTTTTTATGGTTTTCAGTTTCACAACTAGCAGCCGCCCAGGAGAAAAAGATCTCTGCTTGTTGTGGAACGTCCCTCCCACACCAGTAGCTTTCCCACTGCTACTACGGTGGGTTATGACAGTTCATGGGGTGTTTTTTTAAGGATGAGTTGTTCTACTACTGCCGCAAAGAAATCCCCTTCTTCTATGACTGGCAATGTAAATTTCCTTTGACCATTCCCCGGGGCAAGGGATCTGGAGTACAGTTTCTTCTCTTCTCTGCTCAAATTTCTCATCAGGCTGCAATTATTTCAATATCTACTTATCTTCACACAGGTGCCTTGATTCACTGGCTGCACTGGCTGCAGGTAGAACGTCACATCCCCCCTTAGACCATTTGTCATATATTACAGGGAATATTTTAGCTTGGTCTCAATCATGGTTTCACAGAAGAATTTTCAGCTTTTACTTTGTAGCACTCCTCATGCTCCTTCCCTCTAAGCTTCAGCTCTGCTTCTCTCACTGACTTTGAGTCTCTATGCTGTGTTTTTGTAAGTGTCCTCACTCTTCTTCTATCTGTGCAAGAGCAGATCAGTTTCTGCAAGTTTGATCTGGGTAACGAAAGGGTTAATTTCTTTCTCGGGCCTCTGCGACAGTCCCATGATTTTTCTTGGGTTGTTTAAAAAGTCTGAGCCGGGCTGCAGAAGCAGTTAAGAGTCTCCATAGCCTCGCTCTGCGAAGCTGGCCTGGCCTGGGGGGAGCCGGCCTGGCCTCTGCCCGGCCCAGAGCAAGGGCTGGGCTCTGCGAAGTTGACCCGGCCTGGAGGGAGCCGGCCCGGAGGGAGCCGGCCCGGCACTGCCCGCTGTAGTTAAAATGTTTTGCCCAGCAGCCGGAGATCTCAGGCCGGGTCCTCCCCCACGTTCAGCTGCACTGGTGCTGCAAACTCCCTTCCAAACCTCCCCCCCCTCCCCGCTCTGAGGAGGGGAGGGGGGGGAAAGGGCAAGGGCCCAGCCTTACCAGAGAGAGAAGCACAGGACTTGCTTCTCTGGCAGCAACAGGACAGGAAAAGAGGGTTTTTTTCAGGTGTATCTCTCTTAAATATGGTTTTTTCCCTGGAGGCGGAACAACTTTTAATTGGATTATACACTCATCAATACTCAAAACTAGCTGGTCACTGGCTCTGTTTCCCAGGAAGCAAGGTGCACTACTTCCTGCACCATAGGTCACTTGAAAGACTGACCCTTCCTGGGTAAACCCATGACATGAGGTTGCAAAAATCCTCAGTCAGCAGTGCAGATGATCAGTAACTGATTAGCAAAAAAGTAAAATTTGTAGGTCCCTTTAACTAAAATGAGATTTCAAAAAGTTCTGTTATGGACACATTCCCTTGTCATCATGTTTTTTGACTATGTCAGACCTATTGTACACTCCCTCATATTTTGGCTTTTTTTTCTCCCCCCACTAAGACCAACCTACTAAGGCAAACAGACAGTTCTGCAAGTAAGGCATACATGCCTGTAGACAAGCTATACTTGAGGCTTGTATCACACAGATTCATCTGTCATGTGCATGAAACAATGTGACAGATTCCTGTGTTCCTTGTTTCTTTCTCTCTCATGTTAAAATAGTATGGTCATTTAATCATGTTTGCATAAGAAACTTTTTGAGGAGCAGCTCCCCCTAACTTGTTTCTGTAGCAAGGAGAGATTGCAAGAAGCAAATAATTGATTAGCTTTCCTTGCTAGGGAAAAAAAAAAAAAAAAACCAGAAGCAATTTTGTGATTTTGCGAAAAGATTTAACTATCAACAAGACTTAACTATCAAGCAAGCTAAGCTATGTTGCTTAAAGAAACCACACTATGCTATATGTACCACAAATACTTGCTTTCAAAAGCTAGTATTTTCAAATATATATGGGACCTTACATTAGGCTTGCAGATTTCCAGCAAAACACTAATGTGTTAAAAGCTAAACTATGTTAAAAATGTTGTTTTCATTGTAGCTAAACCTGATTAGAGATCACTGCTCATAACTACATGTGAAGGATGCTCTCTCCCGAGTTGGAAAAATTTCTCTTTAAACCATCTCTGTCAGAATGATCCAGATTTTAAAAATACAATTAATTTAAGTATTTAAACTAAGCTAGACCATACTGATACAGTAAGGAGAAGGAGTGACTTTACAGTTATGCCAGAAGGTCCAGTAGTGAAGCTTATGGGAAGTAACCTCCTGATCTTTCAGTCTCCATCTCCTTTTTTCTTTGTAACATGACCTCATATCTCTTTTACTTCCTTTCATCACTGGTTCTTCTGTTCCCAAAATCCACACCTTTTCAGAGACAGTACAACCTTGCTGAAGCAAATCATAGGTGAGCTTAGGAATTCTCTCTGGCTGTTTCATGAGAAAAAAATAAGATGGAAAGAGTAAAGGACAACTGGGAGGTCTGGTCAACATAAGCAAGTGGGAGATCAGTCTGTAGAAACAATTGGGCAGCATCTCTACGGAAAGTACACAGCACAACTGAAATCTGTGAGTATTACCATAATGTAAACATGACCCTATTGATATTAATATTGACCATTATGAAATATCAGGTGTATTTTAGTGCCCTTTGTTTTCCTCTAATATTTTTTACTGCTATTCCTTTCTAGTTTGTTTCTGATTTTGTTTTGTCTGGAGCTTTTCAGTGAAGGAAAAGGTCTCTTAGCTTCTTGTTACCTTTCTCTCCTTTGGCCTTCCTATTTACCAACTCTTTTCTTTCAGTTTCTTCCAGTTTTTTGCTTTCTCTCACTTCCAGAAGTTACACTCTTACACTCTTACTAAAGGCTAATGGACTTCTACACAACAGTAAAGAGCAAAGAAGTAAAGGCACAGTAGCAAAGGGCATGAGGGAGAGTGTATTTTGCACATTTCTACTCTTACATGGCATTACCAGACAAGGAAATACATTTTCCATACAATTTATAAAAAATTACTGTTGCTTTCTTTGGGGAAACAAAGATAGGCTAGATAATTTTTAAGGAATTGGTTTTTGTTTTTCTCACTAGACAAATAATACCTGCGTAATTCCAGATGCAAGCTCTGAGCTGTTAGTTAATTGCAAATTTTAATGAAACTGAAGGGTTCCCATAAAACACAATACCAGGAAGAGTTATGTCAGTACCCATTGGGTATTAGATATTGCTGTGGGAAACCATTTACCTTTGTTCCTTTCCGCCAAGTGTAACCCATAAACAACAAGAATCATACTCAAATACAGGCTTATTTTTTAACATGAAAGAAGAAAAATGTTGCTTTGGTAAGTCAAGAAAAATAGAGAATAATTTCAAAGTTGCAAAACAATTACATAGGACAAACTCAGTGAGATTGTTAACTTTTCACACGAATGTTTCTGAAGTTGCAAATGTTTCATTTTATGCTGCTATTATTGTGAGTGTCAGTGAAAATAATACCTGAGTACACAAAAGTGCTTGCAAATAAATGGAGAAAACTTCAGAGCAAACATGATGTTAAATATTCCCATGCTGATGTTTTGTACAATTTCCTTTCAAAAAACTGTCAGCCTCATCATAGAAGAAGATTTGACATGATTCACATAGTTCTGGAAAACCTGTCAAGGAGGAAATGAAGACTTTAAAGCACAACAGAGAAAGGTAGAAAGAAGTTCAGACTCTTCAAACCCTTACTGAGTATCACTTGCTGACACAGCCACTCACTTTGCATCTAGGCACATATACTTGCAATAAGTGCTATGAAAGGTTGACCTCTGTCAGGCTAGGATTTTCCCTGCTCCCCCGTAAAAAGACAGCTAGTCAAGTAAAGTAACATATTATGCTTTGTGTTATAAGTAATTCTCAGTAATAATACATAATGATATTTTGAACTTGCTCGCTCTGTAGAAAGTTACTTAGTTCACAGCATTTACTTATATCTTAGCAGAGTACATCTGTCATTTCATTCAAGAGCAGGCCTATGGGTAATCATTTAATCAAAACCACTGCTGTGATTGCTACTCGTAAAGAAAATTACAAAGCAGCAGCAGCTTCAAAGCCAGGATTACAAAGATTAAATGGGAGCCGCTTTTTGCTAAGTGTTGGGTAAGAATAAATTACAGTATCCTTAAATTCGAAGGAAGGTAGAGTGGGAGAATTATTCATTTTGCCTCACCAGTATATCCTAGCATTAATTTCCTCTTCTCATACTTACAGTAAATTACAAAATTGAAAATTCATGAAAAAGTGCTCAGTGATAAAGAGACAGAAATTCTAATGATCATACAAGAAGACACTTTGTACCAGATCTACAACTTTCAGTAATAAAGATGCTTTATTTAATGTCAAATACAAAAAAAATTCTAAAAAGACACTTCCCATCGTTCTTTCAGGTCACCTCATGGACTGAATTCTGAAAAAGTACAAGTTTATGTACTGTTCTCTTAAAAGATACAGCACTGTACACAGTATATAGATGAATACTGGCAGATCCAGATGTAGGGAGATTGGAGGGTAAGAAATTTGTCAGCCTGGAGTTCTGATTTTTACACATGCTTATAGGGAAATAAAGAACATCTGAAAAGAACTGCAAGCAAATCTTTTAATTTCAAAAGACTAAGAACATTCATTTTGAAACAGAACACTTTAGCAAAATTACTACATCTGTTTATCAAAATAACAGACCTTATACTGAGAAAGACACTTGTATTATCTCTTGACATCGTGTGTATTGCCAAGTGATCTTAATCACTCTACAGTCATGTCACACAGGGACCTCCCAAATACAGTGCTCAAAGGTTAGGAATGAAATGACAGGGACAGGATTAGACAATGAAGTAGCAGAAAAGCTTCATTTCTGAGGGGTAGGAGCACATGGAAGAAAAAAAGATGATGATGCTGCACTACAAATACCTTCTGTCAGTCAACTGCTTTTCATATTTACGTTCCTTCTCCCAAAAGTCTGCTATATCTGGTTACATGTAACTTCTATTCTAGAGCTGGCTGAAAGAGCTGTGATTGCAAAATAAGTCTCATTAATCTTAGCCTTTTATGTTAAAACTAAGGTATGTAGCAGAAAATCTAGGCTGAGTTTAAATATAAATTAAAATTATGCCTTTTGTGATCATTCATTCCTTGTCATACAGCTTATTCTTATCATCTTACCGAAATTGTTTAAAGAGACAGAGAAAAGGAAAAGGAAAAGGAAAAGGAAAAGGAAAAGGAAAAGGAAAAGGAAAAGGAAAAGGAAAAGGAAAAGGAAAAGGAAAAGGAAAAGGAAAAGGAAAAGGAAAAGGAAAAGGAAAAGGAAAAGGAAAAGGCCACCAAGAAGCAGTGTTAAATGCACAAAGAGAAGGTTATTAAGGCTTACTTTACACAAGAGACACACCCAGGTGTACTTTGTTACTAAATCCACCATAATGTGGACAAGCGTTAGAGAGCCAATGGCAGTTTTGGGAACTACGAAAAAGTAAACTAGCAACAGTACTTTCATGTCCCAAAAACTATTTCCATGCCTGAACTTCTAACTGATACTAAAACATTGAGAAAGAAACAGTTGTGTAGTCTTAATTCTCCCTGTTCTATCAGTTACAATTCCTTAGGGGTAAAACAGTTCCTGTGGCCTAAAATGATCTTGAACCTTATTTCCCATAGCGACTGTACAGTCAGACTGCTCTATGTGTTTCAGTAAATCCTAATTTCCTTCCAGGTCATCCTATGTACCCAATTCTCAGAAATTAATTTCTTGTCTAAATGAAATGTGACTTGTATCACAACAATGAAATATTCATTCAGTGTGCTTTACTTCAATACCTGCTAATTTCAGAGCAAGGTTTTTGCTTTAAATTCATGATTATATTTTATTGTAACACACACATTCAAGTATGACTAGCTCAGGATTACACTAAAGTAAGAAACCAGTGAATTTGCCTTTATCTTAAAACCCCATAAGGAGGCTTCAACATCAAAAGAATGCCTAAGTTGATTTGATGCTTGTCATCAATACTTCTCCACAGGATCAAACTAATCTTGAGTGTGTTAAATAATACTGACCTCTAATACTCCTTAATCTTTTTGATTTTCGTCCTACACATTAAGGAGTTTACATATAAAGTAACATAAAATAGGCTTGTATGTAAGTCTATCTGTATTCTTATTTTTTAAGAAACAACGGGAAAAGAACTGCCATACAATAAGTCACTGGTGACAGGTTTGGGTTTTTTACTATGTCTGTTTTCAGCACACACAAAATGGAGTTGAAAATAACTTACATCTAAAATTCTAACTTTGAAATGCTTATGAATTTACCACTATAAAATCTGCTCAAAGATATCTAATATTCAGGGTATAAACAATTGCTGTTTTATTGTTCCCTTACCCCATCATAAAAGTATCAATTTAAATGATGTTGTATTGACATGATGATGATGTTGCAACACACTTATCAATATTAAGCAACCAGTCAAGCACATCAGCAGGTATTCTTTCTATATGCATTACTTATTTTGTGTACTTGATATATTTTGTAATATGGTAAGTATACAAAGATATGCCAGAGTACTATGTACATATCCACTTGATTAACCTTTAATAGCCACAGTATTCTACATTTCACTTCTTTTTAAGAGCATTTCTGGGCTAGACAGCAAGGGAAGTCTTTAAAACTTCAGACATGTGAAATACTAATCCTACTTGTAAATGTCTTGAAATAGGTCCACTCACAACAGTGCTTGAAGAGCTGTAAACAAATTTCTTTGCACTCTCCATCATTACAGCAGCAACCTCCTCAACCCAGCACTGAACATTAACAGCCTCTTAGTTTCCAACATCCCTCAATGGGCGATACAGTGATGCACCCTAGAACCTGCTATCCTTCTTCAGTCAAATGGGCTCCTGCCGTTACATGATCCACCAGAGGTCATGCCACCATTAAGTAGCCACTCTCCCTGCTCCTAACAGAAACAGTTCTGCCCTGGGCTAAGACCACTGCCAGAAAAAGGTGCCACCCCAGATTTACTCTCAGCACAGACTAAAGAGTCATTCCTGTTACATCTGTGAAGATGTCGAAAGTTAGTTCATACGCCACAGATCCTCTCCATTCACTGCAACACATCCCTAGGAGTTTTATCTTCTCTAATATCTGACTTACAAGGGTACTATGCTTCTAGGTCAAAAATTCATAAAGAAAGTGCTGTTGGATACAGCTTAGGTAACACTCATGATGTGTGGGGTTTTTTCACAGGTTCTGTATACATGAAAGGGAGAAAAATAATTTGTTTCTCTAAGGTATTATTTACCCTATAGCAATGAAAAAAAAAAAAAAAAAAGCAAAGTCCCTATCCAAAGTTCAGGTGTTTGATTCTTGGTGCACAAATTAATTTGCCAACATATTATGAATAAATGAGATAGAGATCATCCTGCTGCAAATTCACCAACAAATTCAGTTTTACCACTCCCTTACATTTCCTGAGCAGATGCTATGACATCGCTGTTCAGATGAGTAATTTTTCAACATATAGAGTTAACAATACGAATTCAATTGTGATTTTTGTGGCCAAGCTCTAGAGTTGGTCCACTTCATTGTCTTGTTCTACTATTACCAATGCCAAAAAGACAGGGAAAATGTTAGTAAATGTGAAGAAGGACTGAAGGAAGATGTTTTTTGATGTGAGGTTTAGAAGATCTCAGTTTATTAATCTCTCAGAATACAGACTGAGAAGTGTCTTGGTCACTGTGTGTAAGAAATTACAAAAGGAAAAGATAATTGATGCTGGGAAGCTTTTTAACCTTTTTGCCTAGGGTGTAATAAGAATCAACAGCTGGCTAGTGAAGTTAGATAAATCCAATTTTTGAAGTAAGGTATAATTTTCTAACTCTGAGAGATATTGAACAGACACACAGGTGCCTATGAAAAATCAACATGACTCAGAATATTTTGAGACAAAATTAAATAGCTTGCAAAAATTTCCTTAATTTAGATCTGAAAGAAATTTTACATTTAGAAAGTATAAATCAGATAACATTTAGTTGTTCAATTTTATGGTTGTCCACTTGCTTTTTTAACCAGGAGCCTATGATTTTAATAGTATGTCATTCACATTCCTGTGAAAAAAAAATTTCTTACACTGTCCTCATGATATCATGATCATTTCCAAGTGTTTAAGGCCCTGGATCTCTAATAGCTTCTCAGTGAAAGAGGAAATTGCATTGGTGGGTTGCTGAACAGCATATGGGACCTAGAAAACTTTTTACTCAACATCCTATTCATAGTTTTTAGAAATAATCCACAGTGAGAGCCACTGCTGAAACACTCGCTGACCAACACTAAAAAATAATTATTATGAAACTTCAGGGGGTCACCTGTAGCACCAGAGGTTTACAATATTTTGGTCTAGGTTTTTTTCCTCTTCATTTGCCTCAGTCATGTTTTGCTAAAGGGAGTGAGCAGCATCTGTAAAAGGGTAGAAGAGGTCCTTTTCTGAGTTACTTGAATATCAGTACTGCTTGGACCACAGAGCCAACTTTCGGGTCAAAAGAAAATGTTTCCTATGTTACAAGAAATTTGGATGTCTCTGTCTTCCTTCTCAGCTGGAAGGATGGTCAGTCTCCTGGTGCAGCCCCTACCAACTTTGCTTCCCTTTGTAGGAATCTCAGGCAATGATGACATAAAGGCATTTCCTGATCACTGTCAGTGACATGCAGGAAAAATGAAATATAACATACAAAGTGGCTCTCCTACCACTCTGTGAGTTGACACACATAGACTGCTGGGGTGCCTCCTTCTAGGAGAAATTTTTTTGCTTATACACATTGAATGACACACTCTTCGTGACAAAAGCAACATTATGCTCTTTCTTAGTCTTTATGACCCTACAACCTTCTTCAGAAAGTCATAGATCAAGTCAGCAAGATGGAACTATTATAAAGCAAAACCTGCCATAGAGATGCCACCTTCATATCTTATGAAGGTGCTCAGCTGTAGTGTAGGCTGAAGAGAGAAAGCAAAGCCTAATCTGTAGAGAAATACAAAACCATTGAGGAGCCCTCCAACTGATAAGATCAGTATCATAACTGTATTTGTTTTGGCAAATGCTACAGCTATCACCAACACAATTTCATTTTCAAAGTAGTTAGATATAAATTATCAGACCTACCAGCTTATGTAACTTTTAATTACATGTATTATTAGTTAACAAGTATCATAACCGAAATCTGGGCTCCACGCAAACAAAAGCTCAAAAACCAAAGTCAGCTGATGCTTTTGACCAAAAATGGCCTATTATCACCAAGTTTCTATTGTGCTTATTGTCTTTTGAAAAGGAAATTACCTCATGAAGTCTATATTAGATACCCCAAGCAGCTTTCCCAAAAGCAAACGCTTATGGTCATGTTCTCATTAAATTACTGCTAAATGAATTAAACTTCAGTTGAGATTCCCTGTCCTTTAACTTTTTCCCATTCTGTCAGATGTTTGAGTAGTTTCAGACAGATTATATTTTTGCCTATTCTTCCAGGAGACTTTGTTGACTGGACCTGGGGAAAAAAAATAAAGTGGATACAGGGCATAGTTTCCCTTCTTTCTCATTCTTCAAGCTCAGCAGTTTAGAAGCCTGTACACAAATCTGTAACAACTTTCCCTTGATATTAACGACCACAAGGTGCAGGACAGGACCAGGAGTATTAGTATTACCAATAACAACAAGAAAAATACACAAAAACATTCTTGTGATCAAAGCAGAGACCTGAAACAGAGCTATTCAACCTGCTTCACAACGAACAAACTCATTGATGTGCATAAGCACATTAAGAAGGTTTCCAGTGCCTGAGCTAGATCAAATATCACAGCACATAGTACTGGACAACCACATAGGCATTCTCCTGTTCATAGATTGCAGACAAGTGTGTTCATTGTTACACTCTGAATTCTCAGAGCTGCACAACACTTCCTTTCACAGCTGCTCCTGACTTCACAGCAAAGAGGTGTCTAAAGATATATAAACTTTTAAAAACCATTGCAGTTAGCCAAACAAGCAAGAAAGTAATCAGGAGACTTAAGTCTCGCTGTGACAAGTTATAAATGTGAAATTCTTTCAAAAGCACTTCCAATCAATGCTATTCAGTGTAAAGATTTCTTACTAAGTAATCTTCCAGGGTTTTTTTCTTGGCATTTTGATGCCAGCTACCAATCTTTACTGAACATATGCCTCCCTGCATCATAAACAAGCACAGAAGAAAAAAAAAAGGAAAAAAGTGAATCACTTGTTTATACAAAAATAAACAGGTATTTATTTTTTTAGAGAATGAAAGGAACATGCTATGTTCATATATTATACAAACCTTCACACCAACCTCTTAAAGGGGCACATGAAAATATTTGAAATGACAAGATTACAGTTTGAAATAGGGAACTGTAATGGAAAGAAGAAAAGTATTACAGGACATCAAACATTTCTCCTAAATTGATTGTTATAAATCCTTTCCCCCTCAACTCTGGGAGACCCAGTGCTGAACCCAGCATTCCAGATGTGGCCTAGCCAGTACTGAGCACAGGGGAGCAAACACTTTCTTCAACCTGCTGGCAGTGTTCTGCCTAATGCAGCTCAGGATGCTGTTGGTCACTTTTAATGAGAGGGTGTACTACCAGCTAATGGTCAGCTTGTTTTTCACTAGAAACCTCGGGTCTTTCTCAGCATAGCTGTTTTCCAACAGGTCTCCTGGGGATGTGTACAGGTGCCTAAGGTTGTTCCTCCTCAGGGACAGGATTTAATATTTTCCCTTGTAGACCTGCACAAGATTCCTTTTAGCTCAGTTCTCCAGCACATCAAGGTCCCTTTGGATGGCAGCACAACCTTCTGGCATATCAAGCACTCTTCACAGTATTATGTTGTCTGCAAGCTTGCTGAGGGCACACTCTGTCTCAGCATAGAGTTCATTAATGAGGATGTTAAAAAGCAGTGGCTTTGAAACAGTCTCCTGAGGTAAACTGCTGATGACTGGTTTCCAACTGGACTTTGTGCCTCCGATCAAAACACTCTTGGACCAGCCACTGAGCAAGTTTTCAGTTTACCTGCCTGTCTGTTTATCTAATCTGTACCTTGTCAGCTTGTCTATGAGGGTGTCAAAGATCTTAGTACAGTCAAGAGAAACAAGATCAACTTTTTTCTTCTGATGAAGGCTATCAGATTTGTTAAGAGTGTTTTCCTCTTCATAATGATATGCTGATACTGCTAATCATTTTTTTGTCCTTTGTGTTTCTGAAAATGTTTTCCATGAGTATATTCTCTATCACCATATGAGGCTGTAAGACGATGCCAAGTAGCATGTAGCTTAAGATTATTTTATAGGTTGCAAAAACTTCTCCCAATTGCCATAACCTTTCAAAGATAACCAAGATTGTCCTTGCAATGGCATTAGCCTGCTCCATGAGAATTTGTGGGTGAAACCCATCAGCCTCCATAGACTTACATCCAGATTTTCATGTGCTCTCTCTAGGCTGACTGACCCTGTCTTCCTTGTTCCGGATTTTCCCTTTGGTCTCAGAGTCCTGGCTTCTCTAAAGCATGTCTTAGCAGTGATGAATGAAATAAAAGCATTGAGTACCTCAGCTTTTTCGGTGTCTTCATCAGATTCCTTACCCCATTCACCAGTTGTCTCATGTTTTCCCTAGCCTTTCTTCAGGAAGTTTTCTTAGAAAGCTACAGGCGCATCAAGAGCAACAGCAAAGATTTAGAATTTTGATTAAGCTCCTAGTTCTGCATACACAATTATGAAAGTTAAAGCCCTCCAATAGTTAAAGACAAGATTGCACACAGACAAGATTACATAAACACCTATATGTGAATCGACATAGGCAGGGGACCAGAACAACCACAAAACCACAGCTGAAGTGCAAAGAATAAATTTATTCAATTACCTCCCTAACTGGAGGATCCCAAAACAAGGCTGGGCAGCAGAGACACACAGAATGAGGGCACAGGCACTGTCAGGCTCAGTCCAATCCTGCTGGGCAGCAGGGCTGCTGCTGTGCCCGTTTATCCAGGGCCTGCACACGCGTATTTTAGCACCATGCTGTGGTCTCCCTGTGCTTTGTATGGTCTGTGCTTTGATCTCTCTCCCAACAGGGAGCTCAAGCATGCCTGGGATAGGGCCTACAAGCCTCTGTAAACACCTATGTTATCTCTACACAGAAATTCTACTTCTCCAAACGGATAAAACATAAACAGCAGTAGATTTAATACATGGTTTCCCACACTGATATTCTCCAGGCCCTGGTATTCCCAGATGTAAGGTCACTTGAGCAAATCTATCCTCTCCTCCCCAGTCTTCTGCTTTCAACCCTTTCCTCCCAAAAACCTACAATACTGGTTGAAAGCTGCATCAAAAATCCAAATAATGACTATTCAGAAACTTTGCAAAGAAATATCGTATCTTTATCAAGTGTCTTCAAGTCAAAATCTGATAAAATATCTGCTCATGAATCTGATACCAGTATTTCTGCTACATTCTCCAACATTCTTTAATTCTGCCCCAGTTAGCACCAAACTGTTATGGAATTCAATGAGGTTGCAGCTACTAGTTGAGTTAGGTAAAATTTTCGCAACATCCACATGTATTAAATTTATCAATACTCAGATATTTGGCCTAAAATTTCCTTGAAACAAAATTTATCGATTTTATGTATCCCCAGCCACTTGGCTACAACATCCTTCAACACATGCAGCCAGGATGGTTTAGGATTCATTAGTATTCAACAAAGTTTGTAGCTCTATGACCTCTGATTTGGAAAGACATCAGAAAGAAGCATGTTTCATATGAAAATTCCTGCATTAGTGATCCAAAGAAGACAAGAGCATAAGCAGTAGCTAAAGTCCTAGCCCTGAAATAAGACTTCTGCCAACTGCATAACTCTTAATTATAATTTCAAGAGATTTTTCTCCCTGAATTAGATTTGTGCCTATTCAACCATAACCATCATTGACAGTATGTTCCATCCAACCCCAAAAATGTCACAAGGCTTCAAGGTTAAGATGCTCCTCCAAACGGGTCTTCTTCCCTGCCGATCCAGGAGAGGATATTCAATTGCTGAAGTGCTTTTTTTGTTGGCAAGCCTGTCCTGAACATCTTTTTCAGTTTTTATCATTTCCACTGGCTTTGAAATATGAGGTTCCACATAACAGCCTGCAGTTTTGTGACTGCTTCTCACTCTCTGATTTGCCATATGATTAGTACTCATTAGCAATGTTTAACTGTTCCAAAGGAGATACTGTTCCCAACTTCATCTTTGAGACCTACTGTCATCCAGAATCCGTCTGCTACATCCTGCACACATGTAAGAGCTGACATAAAAGCAGCCCACTTATTTGAACACTAACTTTTAGTTCCAATGCTAGAAAACTGGAGAAGGGTATTTCCACTATCTGCACCCTGCAAATTTATAGAACCATAGAATTTGGGGGTGGGGGGTGTCTTCCATAAAGACTGCTTGCAAATTAAGCAAAGCAAAGTAGAAACATATCCTGGAGGAATAAGTTTTGGATAGATATCTTCAATAAATTAAAAGTACAGGACTAATATGAAGAATTTAAAGTTATGCAAAAACATAGCATATCTCCTTAAAAAGACTAAAACACCAATAAAACCATTCTTGATATTTTAGTGGTTTTACTCTGTCATGAACATGTTACCGATACAGTATTTTTCTAAAGGACACAGGGCAAAGGGCCATTTCCTTTTAAGCTGTAGAATGACTTTCAAGCAAGCTACAGATAAAATTGCTGATTTACAAAAGCTTTTATCAGACTTATGATGGATTTTACAGAAGCGGAACTCTATATGACCCATGTGATTTGTTTTCATTTACAAAGGTGGAGAGGCTTTGAATTTAAAAATGGAACTTTTTCTTCTCGTGCCAAATGTAAACAATTTAACATCCATTTCCCATCCAGAGATTTTAGCAGTTCAAAAGACTTCATATGAATCTTATCTGTATTATATTTCCTGCTGATTGGCAGTGCTTCACGCTTCAAATTGAAAGCCAAAAATGTGTTGGCTCTGAATGGAGACAGGAAACAAATAACAAAGAAAACTGGGAAATAAACATAATGAGTAGTTATGAAGTGCTGAAAACTATACTTAGTGTTTGAGTTCTTGTTAGTTCTTGAGATTCAAATGCTGCCATATTGATTTATGTCTGGAAAGCCTTGTTTAGAATAAAAGCATAAACAAAAGCCTTTGAGTATTTTGTCAACAAGAAAACATAGTTTATATTATCTTCAAAGCTCATGTCTATTCCTGACTTGACTGATTCCATGCTCCTTACTGTGAAGCACTTTGTTATTTCCATGAGAGGTGCATGTTGCACGCAGTAATTACTTTTCCCAGGGGAAGTACATGGTTCTATTACTCACAGTCAGTGAAATGATTCAACGAGACCAATATTCAGCTCAATCGAAAAAGCCTGTCCTGGGTGTCATCATGACTGGAAACAGAACTGATGTATTCTTCCACAGCAGACAATGCAGCTATTGGAAATAAAAGATCAAATTCATTACTCCTAAAGAAATTTCTTTGTATTCATCCTTGAAAGTCATGCAATTCCAAGGAATTTCTTAAAAAAGAAAGAAAAGGAAGAAAGAGGACAGAGAATAATTACCTGTTGTATAAAAAAGAATCTAGCAATTACTTCATACATTGTAGCTGAGTTTTGCATTATTTCTATAACTTAATCATATCTATCATGACTCAGCTATAAAACAGAGAAAACAACACCATATGGCAATACTTCAAGGATAATCCATATCTTGCCTTTTTTTTAATGAGGGAGTTCACCAATCATAAAGAATTAATAGATTTCAAAAAGAGCAAACACTGCCCTGACAAACCAACAAGTGGGCAGCGACAAAATCCTTACCAGCCTTATACCTGGTATGTTCTGAGGTACAGTGAAAGTCAACTCATTCCAATGCTTTGTGTTCTGCAATACTGAGAGCTGCCTTCCTTCCTTCCTTCCTTCCTTCCTTCCTGAATTCCTGAATTCCCTCCTTCCTTCCTTCCTTCCTTCCTTCCTGAACTTCCTTCCTGACCTTCCTGCCTGAACTTCCTTCCTGAACTTCCTTCCTGACCTTCCTGCCTGAACTTCCTTCCTGAACTTCCTGAATTTCCTGAA
>VZTJ01006144.1:2463696-2506525 GCA_013397795.1 Orthonyx spaldingii | reverse complement strand
CACAGCTCACACAGCTCACACCCCTCACACACACCTCACACACACCTCACACCCCCTGCAGCCCTGGCACCACATTTTTAGAACAGATGCAAGAGGAACAAACATGAATCCTTTGTGATTTCTGCCCGAGGAGGTTATTTACAGCCTTGTAACCTGCCTGGTCACTAATACCCTCAACAGCCACTTGGACATCGTGTTTTCATTAAGTATTTATAGCAAAGCAACTGCAGTTAAAGATTCATCAATCCTATTGCATTACAGCACTACCCAGAGCAGGCATTGACCTTGGGTCAACTTTCCTTTCTCTTTTCTTGTTTTTTGAGGACAGTAACGAGCTGGAATTAGCTATCAGTGGAAACTGCACACACTGCTTGTTCATGGGTTTGTTCAAGCGATTTTGGTGTTGATGGAGGCATTTTGTTTGGGACATGGAGGAGGAAGGGCCTCAAAATTAAGCTATAAACTGCAAGTTGGCTTGGGGAGACCTCCCAGACTCATCTTCACCCTGACTCAGTTCTTTCAGATGGAAATGCACTTCAGGCAGCTCGCTTGAGGGAAAGGTTGGTGGGTGCGAGGAGCTGACCCCTGGTTTCCCAAAATACCTCCTTCCCAAAATGCTGCACTCATCCAGAGATGCCAGACAGTGCTGCTGGATTGTCTCCAAACACACATCTGAAGGAATTTCAGGGGTTGTTTTGTTCTGGAGGGACATCACACCTCAACCCAGCAACGGCTGTTGAACTCGTTCATCCACCTCCGGATCCCATCAGGAATTTCATTGGAGAGGGCGTTGAAAGCAAGGAGGGAGTTTGGAGATCTGAAATTGCCCAGTGAAATGAAGGCATTGGAAATACCAAAAAGGACATGGCCGTGATTGGGTCCATCCAGATGTCACTGAGCATTTGGAAATGAAGTCAAGTACAAATTCCCTTTCTCAGAGCCCACATGGGATTGGGTTTTTCTCAAGACTTTACAAGGACTTCAAAAAAACAGAATTTGCTCTTTTCTGCCACAAACTGGTTGAAGCCATCCGGGCTCAGCCCAGCTTAAACTCTGCTCTTTGGGAAGGAGAAGGGAGGGATTGACCCCTCTTTGCTTCGACTTCACCAACTGCTACACTGTGAAGTCTTAAAATCACACCTGGAAATTCCCATTTAACACCGCGGGAGTGAACAGACTTCAAACCATTTCAGCACTTCGGAGAAGTCAGTGTTTCAGCATAACCATGTTTTGGCTCAGAGAAAAGTACTGATCAATCCCTGGATGTGTTTTTCCCTAATTTTTCAGCCCTGGAGTATTTTTTCCCGTTTCTGGAAGCCGTGAGCGCTCTCGGGCTGTGCAGCACACCCACGAGTGCTCGTTTGCAGAGGGTGGTTGATTATTTCCGGAGCGGTGACAGAAATGTGTGGGTCACCCATGAGCTTTGGTATATTTGAGGAACTTCTGCACAGCTGGCACAAAGTTCTGGCTCTTCAGGGGTTTGGGGAGAGGAGGTTTTGCTGGAGCAGGAAGGGGCAGTGGGAGCTGGCACAAGGTTTGGGATTGGGATTGCAGATAGAAAAGACTTGGGACATTGTCTTTGTGAGAAAATGCTCCTGTGAATCCCGTGTCAAAAACTGCCCCCTCTCCATGAATATTAAATCCTCTGTGCACAAAACCCCCTCCTCCTCCTCTCCACACTTGGATTTCCCAGGATTTCTCAGCCCCGGCCACACAACACCCTCCCCAGGCTGCAGGATCCACACTTTGCCCACCACACCTCAGCAGCGAGCGTTTCCCTGCTCTTTGTGCCTGGGCTGCCTCTCCCCGGGGAGCAGCGAGAACGCTGTGACTTGTGACAGATGCTTCCCTCACAAGGATATTTTCCAGGCTGACTTTTCCCCAGCTACCTCATAAAAATAATTTTTTTTTTTTCGTTTGAAATGAGTTGTTTGAACTGGTGGGGGCTGCTGGGGCATCCTTTAAAATATGTCTTGCGATTAAAAATGAAAAATAGAATTCCAAAGTAATTAACATGTGTGTTATTGGATGTAGACTGATGATTACATTATAGAACTGGTTATCAAAGGATTACAGTTAAGAGGTTTAATATTCTCCAGCTGATCCTGGAGCAAATTAATCTGCTCTGACCTTTACTGTTCTTTGTTATGTCACCAGAGTATCATTTGAGCTACATCATCCCCTACCCCTCTCAGGAAAGCTAAAAAAGGAAAGAATTTCAAAAATTTCTCTTTTAGGGGAAAGATTATCAGAGCAAAGCTTTGCTGGTTCATCGTAACTGATCAACTGAGAGAAGTAGATCTGAACAGCAAACTTTGGAATCTCTGCAAAGATTGGTGTAAGAACAAAAAAAAAAAGTGAAGAAATCCATTCCCTGCACAAGGATTAGGTCCAGTACTGGATAAAATGGGAGCTGTGGGTGCCATGGATTGGATAAAGTGCCCTGTCCCTACAAACAAAGCAAATTCTGAGTCAATCCTTCAGGTTTAATCCCCCAATGTCCAGATGAAGCCCCCCAATGAAGAATTTCTGTGTCCCAGTGCAATCTCCCAGCCATGAGGTCATTCCCAGCAGAGTGGATTAATCCCATGTTCCCTCAATCCCACAGATTCCAGCTCCACAGATAAGGAGAGCTGCTCCCTGACAGATTTCTGAGCTTTTTGTCTGACTCAGCAGAGCACAAAAGGCTGAGCCAATTAAACGACTGACAGCTGCTTTTCCCATGCTTTTGCTGTGTCCATATAAAGGAATTTTCACAGCTCTCCGTCCCTGCTGGCAGAAGAGCACAGCGGTCACGGATTAGGGCTGTGAGGATGGATTTTCCTGCTGGAAGTGTGCTGAGACTCAAACCTGGGATCACACACACCCTGACATGGACAGACACTCCAGGGATCTGTAAATCCAGGGGAACATCCAGGAAATTCTCATGGAAACAGGGCCTGAGCCAGCTTTGAGAAATGCAAACTCCTCGTGGACGAGTCGCAGGTGCACAAACCCCAACCAGCCCCAAGGAGATGCAGGAGGAGGGAATTTCTTCCTTCGCTCCCTCCGTTGGATGTTGCATTTCCTTCTCTTCCTTCCTGGGCACTCCATCTCCTGATTAAGAATTTGAGGGTAGAAAAGCTGATTTTTTCTAGATTTCTGCACCTTCAACATCAGAGCAGTACCATTCCACCCCCTCCCTGGAGAAGGGAGGTCTTTAAAGACAAATCTTTTCCCTCTGACACCGTTTTCACATTCCCATCTAGATTTTCCACCAGAGCAGCTCCCACTTCTCCCTGTACCTAATTCCCCTACTTCAGTTTTCCTCCTTGCTCTGGATTTGGATTTCATTAGATGAAAGGACGCAGCCTTTCCATCTCAGAACAAATTGCTCCTCTCAATTTCTCATTCCTGAGGAAGGTAATATTCATGTTTCCTAGGAAACTTAGAGCACTGCTCACTACAAACATCATCTTGGCATATTTGAGGAATTAAGGTATCTCTTCCATCACAGGGAAAAATAATAATGACATTTATCAAATCTTTTTCTCTGTGGCATCTTCCCAGAAAGGGAATTAGACCCTCATTGTTCCTTTGGATCTGCTGAGCCCCTGGTTTGAAATTATTGCAGATATTTCAATTTGGAATTATTGCAGATACTGTAATTTGGAATTATTCCCTATTGCAAAAAACACCTTCCTGGTGGCACTGAGGAGCTGTGTCACCCCCAGGGCTCAGGAGGAATTTTTGCTGCAGTAGGGAAGGCAAAATGTTGGTGTGATCCATATTCTGCTGGATATGTTTCCAAGGAAATTGAATATTCTTCCAAGGAAATTCCAGGAAATTCCTGCTTGGAATTCAGGGCAACTCTCCTCAACCTTTACCTTCCCAGCCAAAGGTTGGATTTGGGTCTGAGCTGATCATCCAGGGAGCTTCTTTGGTCACTTAAGAGTTAAAAAATCCCCTTCAGAGGGTGATTTATCCCCCCAGCCTGAATGAAACATTCCTTTTTCTCCCAACTCCTTCCAGACAGAGGCTGGAACCACCTTGGACACAACATCCAACTCTAAAATGTTTAATATTTAATAAAACCTTCATGGATGTCCTCAAGAGGAGGCCACGTGTAGGGCCTCAGCTCTCACAGACACGTATTTATAACCCAGAAATTGTGTTCCTTTTCCTTTTTTTTTTTCTTCTCCGTTTACATGGGAGTTGTCAGTCCCATTAAACCGAAGTATTTGCTTTGCAAAAGAGAGAATTCCCAGCATTTATTCCATCAGGGCACGGAAAAATGGAATCAGGTGTGCAGAACTCCAGAGGGGAAGGATGTGCTGTGTGAAAATCACAGGATTTGGGAGGACAAAGCCAGCGTAGGATCCTGCAGTGGCACAACAGTTGAAGAAATGAGGATTTTCTGCAGATTCCACTCTTGGTTTGTCCAAAAGGAGTTGATTCCCAAGTCCATCTTGTTCCCATTCCCAAGTTCCACCATGTTCCCATTCCTCTCTGTGGGTAACGCTTCCCAGGCTGTGCTGAGGATTCAGGGAAATTCAGGATGTGGGAGAACCCCGGGGTCTTTGCTGGCAGCCCTGGGGAGCAACTCCCTGGATAACGAAATCCTGGGAGCTCCTAAGGTACAAAATGAGAGCCACAAGGGAGTTTTCCACATTTTCTGCACCGATTTCCAATTGAGTTCATCAATGAATGGGTCTTTCCACAAAATATTGCTGGAATTTCTGGAAGTGGGGATGCTCTGCACACCTCCTACTCTTTGGGGAAGCAGAACCAGGGCTACACAAACATTTTAGTGGGGGGAAAAAAATCTATTTTAATAATTTTCATCCAGAAAAGAGAAGGAAAATCTGCTTTTTCTGGAATTATCCTACTCCTGCTGAAAACCAGACCCAGCAGGACACTGGTGCCCACCATTCCCAGTGCCAGGCTCCAACTGGGAGCTGGGCTTTGCTCCTTTGGGTGCTGCCCACGCTCAGCAAAGTTAATTAAGGATAACAGAAACTCCTGCAAACAATGGGGGCTCTGTTCCTTCAGATCTCTGGATAAATACTTTATCCCTGAAACCAGAGCTCCCAAACTGATTGGCATTACGGGAGTAACTTTCCCTTATAATTAATTGATTGATTACTTAGTTAATTACTCGGTGACGTGATCACTCAGGTGTTTTATGGTATTGATCATGATCTCGGGGTGGTTTTAGCTGCTGGAATCCCTGCTCTGAACAGGGAATGTCCATTTCTTTGGATGGGAACAGAGGAAAGGAATTTCCCTCACCTTGGACTGATCCTTGTTTTAGTCAGGGATTTTGCGTTTTGTAATTTTTTTGGCTATGACTCAAAAACAAACAAACAAAAGAAAATATTGTGTAAACTGGGTGAGTTTTGCAGGTTGTCCAGCGTTTCCTTCCCTCCCTGTGGCTCCACCAGGACAGCAACTCCTCCTCCTCCTCCAGGGAAATTTAAGGTCTGAAAATTCTGTGAAGGAATGAATCGATGCCTGAAAGTTTTCATGAATAACTGTGCTCCATCCAGATGTTTATTTATGCTGCCTATATAAAAAAAATAGTCCATTATAGCACCAAATTAATTCAAATTCTAGTGCAACATTTGTGAGAAAAATTGCAGGTATTAAGGCATTTTCTCCTAAAAATGATTTGGGTTTATTTTGTTTCTCGCTAACATTTCCATATGAAAATATAATTATAATAAATATTTAGTTCAATAAAGTTTCAGTTCAGATTTTGAATAGGTTTCATTCCCTCTGAGCAGCTCGAGTTCTGATGATTCATTTCAGATTGGCAACAGAACCTGACCATCTACAAACAAAAATTTGCAAAAATCGTGGTTTGACTTGAGTATTTAATCCTCTTAACCAAATAAAATGGTTTTTTGTAATAACCATAAACTACGGCATTTCTAAAAATTGGTTCACAGACCCAAATTTAAATGTCCATCCTTAAAAACGATTTTTTTAAAAAATTTCCATTAAAAGCAGAATGCACTGAGCTCCCTTTCATTCCACAGGAGCCAAACTAAAGTGTGGCTTTTCTTCAGAGCTTCCTTTGCCCTGAGAGCTTCAATTAAATGTTATCTTTGTTTTTTTCCATGTCTGGCTCATGATTAAACCCAATAACGAATAAATCCTACGAAATCCATTTTCCAAAGTCGGATCCTACAGCGAATTTTTACGGAATTATAAGAAAATCTAGAAATCTTCAGGAATCTGAGTGTCGAGTTTTTCAGGGCTTCTCTGTGGGTTTCAACACAACATTTCCCTTTCACCTTTAAATAATCTCCACCCGGGATCACAACGCAGCAGGACATGGAAGAAGGAGCTGGTGGAAAAGCAAGGAAGGCAGGTTTGTTTCATGCCTGAGCAGCTCTCATTTTCATCCCTAAAATGAAATATAAACTTCTTGTATCTCTTTTCTTCCCTGCATTAAGTGACCTGCATTCACCTGGCCACTCAATACCTTTGGTTTCATCTTTCCAACACAAAAGTCCTTTTTTTCCCCCCTCTTTTCTTTTCCTTCTCCTCCTATTCAACTCCAGCAGCGTTTGGGAGAGTGGAAAAATTAATTGATTTTCCTTAATGATGTCTCAGTGAGTAGATCAGGTGAACTGTGGGCAGCAGCTGCACTTTAATTTGGGAGTGTGCAGTTGAAAATTAGGCACTCATTGGGTTACTGCACCTGAGCTGGACATTGGCCCCCTGCCTGAGGTGGTTTAGAAAGATAAAGCTCATTTAAAAATCCAGAGAAATTCTAATATCCATGTGGATGTGAAGGAAAGGAGAATGGAGATCATCCTTAATTGTTTGGAAAATAAAATCGAAGTTAGTACCTGAGGAAGTCCAGAAAAGTTGAGTTTAGAGGTGATTAAATGTCATTTTTTGCACTTGGTGGTGTTAAACCCAACCTCACTGTTCTGGAATTGTCTCAAGCACCAGAAAGTGAAACAGAAACACAGAGGAAAAAGCATAAATTTTAAATTACTGCAGAGTAATTAATAACCCAAAGTGCCAGGAAAGTATCAAAGTGTTAAGATTAAGAGCTTTTGGAACCACATTTTTAATTTAAAAAGTGAATTTCAACCCAATGAGAACCTTGATTTTGTTTTCACCTTAAAGCTGACTCTGTGTGAGTATTGTTTGGGTTTCTTTTGTTTCTTCTCATACTCCACGTTAAACTTGAGTCATTTCACTTCCAGAATCTGCTCAGATCCTCTCAGAAAACAACACAAACCACATTTTAGGTGTTCCTAAAATAGAAAAGTGGAACCAGCGTTTGGCCCATTGGATTTTTCCATTTGAAATCATCGATATTTTGCAATCTGGATGAAGCTGTGGATGTTTGTTCTCTGAAATGTCAGCCAGCATCTCCCAATTTCACATCCTCGTCCTCATTTTACAGGCTTCAGGTTCACATTACAAACTGGCAGCGATGCTTTTCAGGTCATCTAAATATTCCCTCTTTTTTTGTTTCTCTCTAGTTTTACCTCAATTCTAAAATTTCGAAGGAAATCCAGAGGGAAACTGGAATTTCAGGGAAATCTCTCACCTTGGTGTTGCAGCTGGGTTTCCAAACCAGGTCCAGCTCTGGAACCAAAGGGCACCGTGGGACAAAAAAAAGGCACCTCTGAAGCACAAATATGTTCTGAAAATCATGGAATGGTTTGGGTTGGAAGGGACCTTAAAGCCCATCCTTAAATCCATGGGCAGGGACACCTTCCACTGTCCCAGGCTGCTCCAGCCTGGCCTTGGACACTTCCAGGGATCCAGGGGCAGCCACAGCTTCTCTGGGCACCCTGTTCCAGTGCCCCACCACCCTCAGGGATTCACCTGGATGAAAGGACACAGAGCTGGAGCTGTTTTCTAAATTCTGGAGTGGAAAGTAATCAATAAATTAGTTTGGAAAAGGTGTGAGAAAAACCTGCACGTGGCTCTTGTGTCATCATATATCCAAAGAAAAACCTCATCTCCAAGAACTGGAAGTTGCCTTCAAAGCCAAGGTTTTCTCTGTATTTTGAAAATGTATTTTATGGGTGTCAGAGGGAATCCTGTGCTCCATCACAATTCCAGGATCTCCCAGCGCAGGAGGAACTTCCACTTGGGCTTCCCTGACTTGTGTGAAGCCCAAATGCTCAAAAAACTGCACCCAGACCCTCAGAACATTTCAAAAGGTTTTTCCTTCTAGAAAACGTGGCCAAGGGTTGGGTTCCTGCACGGAAAGTCTTTAAAATCAAACAGCACCACAACCTAGAGCCCTACAAACCACTAATGCCATTGATTCCTCTCATCTGGGACGGCTGGAGGGCGAAAAAGAGGGAAAATTCACCACATCCTAAGTGCCCACGAGAGCAGAGAGGGCAAAGCTAACACAGCTCACCTCCCGTGTCCTCTGGCAGAGTTAAATCCATTCTCCTTTCCATATTTATTGCCTGAGCCAATCTAAAGCTTTCCCTGCCCAAATCCCGAAGCTTTTGCTGCTCGGTGCTCCGAAAGTGAGAGGATTTATCTCTCGTGCTGTTGCGCTGCCCTGGATTAGCGGGAAGAGCTGCTCACTCCGGCCACTGTTGACATTCCTGGCGTGCATGGATGGCTCGAGCAGTTTCCATCCACGAGGCAGGGACGTAAAAAAGCAGCTTTTGTAAGCAGTGCCTTGGGTTGGGACAGCTCAGCTCCTGCCAAGGAGGGGAAATCGGCAACTTGATGGAATTCCTGCTTCTATCAGAGCACAGCCGCTGTCAGAGTGGAGGGGCTCACGCCTTAATCCTTGGAATTTGGCTTTTGGAGGAATATTTGGGCTCCAGTTGGCGTTTCCATAATGCCAATCCTTCCAATCAGCGATCCTGGACAGAACTGTAAAATCTTCATTCCGGTTCTTTGTCATGGACAGAGAGGTTGGGGGCCTGACTTTTCAAGGCAAGGAGTCACCCCTGAAAACTCAGCCAGATGTGGCTCATTCCAGGTGAAAACAGGGAGGAATTATCCCAGCAGGAGGGAGGAAAAGGAGGGACAAGATCCCCATCTGTCCTCACCCCTGGACAGCAATTCCCAGCTCATCCCTCACTCTGCCTGCCCAGACCACCAGGGAATATTCAGCCTTTGAACAGAAGAAAAGAACTCCACAGAAGGAATATTTTCAAAGGATTTTACAGTCTGGGATTCAGGATTAAACACAGCATTTTCCTGCTTTTACCAAGAAGTTCATCCAGTGCCAGACACAATTCCAAGAGAGACAGGAACACAGAGATGGGACAAACATTCAGCAGAGTCAGACTAAGACAAGGATTCCTTTACAAGGATTTGGGGTCCCCCTGAGGTAAAAACCCCATTTCCATACATCAGAGAAGGAGGAGGAGGAGGAACCTTCATCCTCATAAAAATGGAATCAGGAAGATCCAACCTTATCCAGGGGTGACCAAGGTCAGAGTTTGTTACACCTTCAGTTGTTTTTAGGCATCAAGAGAACCAGTTGCCATCTCCTGTATGTAATAAAAGATCAGCTTAGATATTAATATCAATATAAAATAAGGTGTAAACCAGGATTTTTTCTTACATAGCCTTTTTTTTTGATACCAGGAGTCTGATGTGAGAGGAAATGTAATTGAAATGGTGTCACCAAGGCAGGCAGTGCCATCCCAAGGGATCCGTGTGTGTTTATGTCGTTCCTCTCCGGCTGCAGATCCTCCCTGCAAGGAGTAAAAGACAAATATTCCCAGAGAGGGAATCGGTGTGGCTGAGCAAACTCTTTGCTGAGGGCCAGAAGGCACCCAGGAAGGGGGTGTATGAAGGGAGAAGAAATTGGGGGAAAACCATTCACAAAAGTGGTTGAAATCCCACAAAAACAGGGATTTTTACCACTGGGAATTATGCACTAATTTCGTTCTTCCTCTCACTACAAATATTATCCAAATTAACGGGTGAAGGTGATGAGATTGCAGAGATAAACTCTTGGTAATGCCCAATTATTGTAAGAAAATTGGTGAGTGAACCAGGAAGAGATGTCCTGGCCATGGAACATCCCCGTGTTCCCACGTTTTTCCAGTGGAAATGGTGTCTCTGTGCTTTCCTGTCATCCCAGCTTAGAAGGGCCCCTTTGCTGCAGCTGTCTGGATTTTGGAGAGCAACTTTCCAACCCTGAACTTGCTGCCTTGTGATTCCTGCAAAGCCTTCCCAGCCATTCCAGCTGGGCTGTGCTGATCCTGCCCGGACTGGGACAGCTCCAGAGGAGTTTGCAGCCACAGGGAGCAGAGTTTGGCGAATCCACCACTGCCAGGATCTACAGGATGGGCAATAAAACGCAAAACCCAGCAGTGAGCTCCAGAGCAGGGTCTGGCTGCTCGCCCTCGGGCCTCTGAACCGCTCAGTGCAAGTGAAATTATTCTTATGAGACACTTTGAAAGAGTCCCCAGCAGCCTGCTGGATCCTGATCGTTTCCCAGGTCACTGCACAACAATTCCACACGTAATTCAGATTACACAAAGGGTCCTGAGCTCACAGAAACTCTGACACAGCTTCGTGTTCTCCCCAGTCTAGGTCACATTTGGGGCTGGATGAAAGGCAGGTGATGAACCTCCCGGTATTCTTAAAGTCACCCTTGTAGGTATTTTATTTTCCTTCATCTCAGGCCTGCATGCCCTGAACAAATAGGAACAGATCTGCTCTTTATTCCCTTTTCAGATGATGATGATGAATTAAGCAGCTTGTCAGGTCTGTTTGTTAAGATGGACCAAACCCAGAACCCAAACAAACCCAAACCAGAGGAAGTTCAGAGCTGCAGCCAGACCTTTTACCTGTTTTCCCTTTTGAATGACCCAAATCCAAATTTTAGGAACATTTCCATCAGGTTATGATCTATTTTTAATTATTAAGACTCCCAGTCTGTAGCTCAGAAGGAGATAAAATACACATATAAAGATCTGGCTGTTCCTCCACGATCTTTTTTTTCAGAATTGTGCAACCAAGGCTGTTTTTATGACCACAGTGGTATAAATTAGCCATAAACAGGCACAGGAAGGGGGATACAGCCCCAGGAAGATGGATTGAGCCCCAGGAAGATGGATATGACACCTTCAGCCATCATTTTCTGTCTCTGACCCATCCCAGCACGCCCAGGCCGTGACTCCTTCCCAGTAACTTTGCCCTAATCTCCAAGAGCAGAAATAGTGGGAATGTTTTTCCCTCATGGGTTGTCTCAAGCTCTGGGATTTGTCGCAGCCCTGAATTTGTATTTAGAACTTCAATTCAGGAGTCTGAGGTCACCAAATTAGAGAGGCAATTCTATAAAATGAGGATTGTTGGTCATGGTGACCTCTCGCAGAGGGAAACGGGGACAAAACGGGCAACTTGTGTTGGACATTTTTCCAGGCCTGTTCGTTATTTTGTGGCTTGCAGGTTGAATTTTCATTGAAATCTCAAAAAATTGAAAATTTCAGAAAGGACTGTGAAGAGCTTTGGGCTTGTCCAGGGAGGTTTGGAGTCCCCACCTCTGGAGGTGCCCAAGGAAGGCCTGGATTTGGCGTTCAGAGCTTTGGGCTGGTCACAAGGTGGGGATTGGGCACAGCTTGGATTTGATGGCCTTGGAGAGCTTTTCCAACCTCAGAGATCCTGGGATTCTGGGATTTCCACTCCAGAGAATCCCCAAACTGATTCCATGGCCTGGTGTCTTGGTCTGATACTGAGCTTACAGGACCTGGCTCCACACTGCTCCTCAGTGGCATCAAAACCTGAGGTGAGGAAGAAAAATATCCAAAAGAGCTGGAGATTCCCTCTCTCCCCTCTCCCAGTTCCAAGCCTCGAGTGTTTCCAAGAGCCAAACTCAAAAGTTGTGCTGGGCTGGTGCAATGACCTCACCGGCAAAGTGCTGCACAATTTTTCAGGCACAGGAAAATTCAGTTATCCAGGAGTGGCTTTCGTGGGTTTTTTTCCCCCAGTAATTTAATCCATAGGAAAACCAGCCATGCTCCAGGCACCAATGGGATGGGAGGGGGGAAACATGGAAAAAAAATTGCCTTTTTTTGCCAGGTAGTGACTCTGATCAGCCAACAAACCAACCCAAATTCTCTCTGCTCCCTGCTTTTCCAATGCCATCACAAACAATTTGGGAAGAATGACATCCTGTCTCTTTGGAAAAAGAGGTTCCATGCTCAGAGGGAGACTTCTGGATCTTCTGGAGAGGAATTGCACTCAAAACGAACTCTGGATCACAACCTCCATGATCACAGCACTGACACAGAAAGCTTAAACCTCTCCCAAAAACCCCCTGAATCCATCCCACTCCACCTCACAACTGAGAGCAGAGCTGGGCAGGAGAGGTTTTTATTCTAAATTCATCTGGGACTGAATGTTTTGGTGAACTTGTCTGTTTTATAATAAATATTTTCCCCCTAAAATTATGGAATTGTCTGTTTCATTTCAAGCTCTTTCTTCACCCCGGGCTCCAGAAAGAGCAATGGTTTTTTAATGTGGAAATTTCTTGCACAGGTTCCTTTGTCCCTTGAGCCAAATCCCATTTTTCTGTTTCTTAAAGATTTATTTATTGATCCTTTTTTGGCCCACCTGATGAGTTACACAACCACATATCACAGAGGGGATGTAACCAGCAGTTTAAAAACCTTACAAAAGGGCCTGGAAGCAGCCAAAGCAGCTTTATCAGCATCACTCTGATTTATTTAGCACATCCAATGATTTACTGTGGCCTTTGGTTCATGCTCGAAGCATTTTTTAATTCTTTTCGTTTCGCCTTTTTTTTTTTTTTTGGGTCTCTTCTGAAAAGTCGACACACGCAGCCACTATTGTTTTCTATTCTCATCTTTTCAAATTTTCAGGGTTTAAATCATCTCTAATAAATAAAAACTTGCAGTTGAAACAGGGGAAGGAAAGTTTTTTTCTTTCCAGCTCCTCCTGACCATTAGGCACATTAAAGGTTTGGGGTTTTTTTTCTGTTTTCTGCTTCTGTTTGGTTTGTAATTGAGAAACTATTTGAATGAGAGAATATGTATAAATATATATATATATAGCCAATCCTGGATCCTTTATTACTTCCAAGGCCAAACTTTCTTGAAGTTCTTGACAAACCCCATTAATTATTTTCCCTTTTTCACACTAAATTTCCATTCTCAGTCAAGCTGGAAGTGCTGAACTGGCAGAAGGAGTCAACATTTTAATCCCCATGAGCTTTCCAGTCAAATTTTGGCAGCCTGGGGAAACCTAAGCTCAAGATATTTTGGGAAGGTACCTAAATTAATCTTTTCATGCCTCTGTCACCCATCAGTGGGATGGACTGTTGAGTTTGTCCTTCATCAAGTGTTGCCTGGAGCATTTTTGGGTTCGAAGCATTCCTTCGGTGCTGTTGGGGGGCTGACCCTGCCAGCAGCTGCACAGATGGTGAAGGAGCAGATTCTCTTTGCCTGGAAAAGCTGAAATGTTGACAGCATTTTTTGTTAGAGATCCTCTGATATTCACAAATCCTTCTGGAAGCCAGGGAAGGGTGACTGGGCACGGCAGGGATCGGTCGCAGGTTGGGCTTGGTGATCTTGGAGGTCAACCCATGAGGTTGGGTCAGTCCTGGTTAAAAGATGGGAAACCAAGTTTGAAAAGTGGAAATGATTTATTAAAAACAGTGGCAAAGTCCACACACAGAGCTCTGGACTCCTCCTCTAGGGCCACAACCACCAGAGCATCATTCCCTGCCCTTGGTGAGGGAAAAGCCCCTGGTTCACCTCTCCTGGGCAGGTTTTCCAGGGCTGTCACTGCTGGGATTTTTAAAAATACTTCTTTGTGGTCCCTCCACAAGGTTTTCCAAACAAGCCCTTCTCCGTCACAAAACACTTTCTCCTCATGGAGCATTTCGTGGTCCTGTGAAGGTTTCAGAGCCCTCTCAGAGGTTAAATTCAATCCGTTGCTAAAACACTTCCAGTGCCAGGCATGGACTGAGCAGTTGGCAGGAAAAAACTATTCCAAGCTCCTCAAATGCAGCTCCAATCAATTTTCCAATTGATAAATGCACTGGATAACTCCCACCCCTCCCATTTCCAAAGACATAAACAAGTTACAGACCATCCTGGGGTGGAATCCCAACCAAAATTCTGAAATCCCACACATTATGTCACATTAAATACACTCCTGTTTCATGGAATTCGTCTACTTTCTGTTTAGTTGAAGTGTGACACACAAAGCAAAAGATTTTAATTGAATTTTATAGCTCCCAGAAGCTGCCAGGTTGTTGGAGATAATTTTGCTGAGGGGAAAATTTATCTTCTCAAGTTTTATTTCTTTTTGGATTGGAAGCACTGGAGGAGCCCTCGCTTGAGAGACAACACATTTATTTATTGGCTTTGCTTTCTTGCAGCTAATGGCTGGTTTACTTTGCAGAAAACATGTCTAGCTTTGCTCTTAACTACACTTTCAGTAAAAATCTCATAAATAAGAGAAAAAACCCCTGCTCACCAACCTCTGAACTTGAGCCTTATCTCAGATTTAATCTCGGTTTGAAATGAGGGCTGACTCCTGACCTCTCTCAGCTGAACCTCCCATCACCTGCCAGAGCTCTTTGGTGAAACTCAGCTTTTATTTCTGCTTGTAACCGAGCCTGAATTTCATTTACAGTAATCCCTTCTAGGAGAGGCTGCTCTGAACTTGGGCTTTGCTGCACCTGATCAATTAAGACAGGAAAAGAGCTGATTAGAGGCAGTCTGAGAGTGGGGCCTATCACAAACCACACTGCATCGATTTGGGGTGCTTAGGAGGGCTCTTTTTACACACTGGGTATTGATCAGCACCACAAATGAAGACATTTGAGAGGTAATTGCTCCTGCTGCAAGGCCCTGCAATATATTTCTAATGTGGCAGCACTAAAAGTGTGATCCTCAGTAAACACAGTTCCCTGCCCCAGAGATTTGGGCACTCTCCAGCTTAGCAAAAACACTTCTCTGGCAAAATCTTTGCCATCTCACAGGTTCCTTTCTAATATCTGTGTCACAAGCTTCAACCTCAGCTGTCAGAAAAGTGTTATATTTTTTAAAAAAAGGAATTTGATGCTTTGTAGACAGGCAACTCTACTTATTTCCTTCATGCCGCTGCAGTGGGTAGTGCAGGCCCCGGCCTGCGCACTGGGAGATAAATTTGAAAACAATGATACATATTTCTAGATATAAACATGTATTTACATCCTCTCTAATTACATCAGTGATTGCTTGCAAGCCCTTGAGGAGCAGCACTTCTTGATTTCTTGTAGGTTGGTTAATTTTGGATCCACCATCAAGAAAAAAAGTCAAATATGGCACTGATAACACAGTTCATCACTTCTTATCAGTGAACACCTGTCTCCATGTTTTCCAGGAAAAGACAGGAGGCTCATTGGCAGGTTGATTAGAGGAGCTAATTGCATTTTTATTAATGGGCCTGCTAGATTTTCTTATTAGTGGAGTTACCAGGCCTGCAGCAACCCAGGGCCTATTTTTGCTTCTTGCTATGCTTTGAGGCTTGGTGTTCATCAGAGGCACAAGGTGAAGTTAATGAAATAAAAACAGCAGCCAATTTGGAACCTATTGTCCGATACAGAATATGGGAAGGAAAAGGAGAAAATTAAAAAGCAAAGGAGATAAAGGGATAGCACAGAATCATGAAATCACTGAATGGGTGGGGTTGGAAGGAACCATGGGCTGTTCCTATCCAGTATTTGCATTAAAATCCATGATTGTTCCCTGTATTTTATGCAGAAATTTCACTAACGTGCTTGAAGAAGAAATCCACCCATTTCTACTCAGAACATTTGTTTATTGATTATTTTACTGCACATTTGTTGATGCCACAATTCCATCTTCCATGGGAGCAAGAGGAAGAATAAAGGAAAAATGGCACATAGAGTCTGAGGGGAGAATTCCTGATTCTGCTGGGGAATGGGAGCTGAGCAAGCAGAAAACAAAGCCTTCTGTAGAAACACATCACTGATGTATGTCCAAATCTTTAATCAGCAAAACTCTGTATGATTTGATAAAAAATATTTGATAAAGAATCCTGAATGTTGGACACAAGTTCCACTAATCCAGGGCCCCCATAATTCCTATTTTTCACAATTCCTATTTTTGAATTAATGAATAATGTGCACAACGTTTGATAAGCTGCCTCCACCCAGCCATTTGCTGCTGTACCATGCAAGCACAGAATGTACAATCCTAATTAGCTGCTTTGCCCAGCTACTTAAAATGTGTTGCACATGCCAGCAAACATAAATACACAATTAGGGCATGCTTAGTTAAAAGGCAAAGCAAGATAAAGTACAACTATTATTAGCCAGAACAAAAATCTTCATGGTCTTCATCCATAGCGAGGGCTAATTAAGGTGGTAAAATGTGCAAATGAGCTCAGCTGATTATTTAGGGTTTGGAAAGTAGTGCCAGACTGGGAAGTCCAACACTGAGTGTGTGGAGGGGTGGGCTTGTGATTATTGGTTCTGGGAGCTGCTGTCTGCACAAGTGTGACAATAATCGGCATTAGGAGGTTGTGTTAACAGGAATTAGGAAAGCAGTCACGGGAGATCTTCATGGCAGATGAACCCTATCGAATGTCAGTTGTATCAGCTGGTTCGTGTGGCTGGGTGTCTTGTGCTTACACTGAGGGAGTAAATAAAATTCAGCTCATTGTCAGCTTGGCTTAATGAGTAAAGTTTGAGAGAAAAAGGGGGAAAAATGTTTCTTTCTTTGAGCATTTGCCCATTCCTTATCTAGAAACACTGCGTTTCCCAGTGCTCCAGATTGTCTGGGATTAGGAAATGCTTAAAGAGTGAGTGCCAGGGAAGAAAAGGAGAAACTTTCTTCCAGGGAATTGGAAGCATCCTGCACTGTGGTGAATGTTTTATTTTCAGGTTGGAGGTGATCCCCCTCAGCCTGAAACACAAGGCCTGCTACAGGAGATTGCCCTTGACAAGATGTGGCTTCACAACAGCCTGACAACTTCTTGGCTGTCAAACACGCACAAGGAACTAATTAGGAGAGAGGTTCTTTAATTTCCACTGCAAAGCTCTCAGTTCATATCTAGAGGCTGACTTTGCCAGCTCCAATCAGTCCTGCTCCTCCCAGGAATGTGCACCCAAAACTTGTCCACCTGAATTCCTCGACTCAGGATGCTGTGGACACCTGGGAGGGTTGGGTGGAGTGGAAGTGACACCAAAGCCACCACCAGAATCCTGGTGCAAGGCTCTGCTGGCTCCAGCTGGTTCTCCAGTGGTGGCTTGGTGTCATTTTGGGTCTGTCCCTGTGAGGGGCATCAGCAGCTCGGCTTCCTGCAGGAAGAAACAGGAATGTTGATGTGGAAATGAATAAGTGGAGGCAAAGCAGAGACCACCACTCACCCCTCAGTGAAAGCACTGCTGTTTACCTTTAAAGAAAATTCATATTTACAGTCATAGCACTATTTAAGATCTTTTTAAATTAAATAAAATACTAATAAAGCTGTATTAGTGTTTCATCTCTCCCTCACCTTCCTCACGTCCTCTTCTGAATTTTAATTGCGGTTTCTTTCCCACACTCCCCAAATCCGAGGAGGTTCCAGCAAAGCCAGAGAGGAGCAATTGGGAGCTAATGACTGGTGCAGCCTGGTCCCAGCCCAGATAGGCTGGGTTTACTTCATTAAGCGTGCCTGCAAGTCTAGCAAGCTGATTAAAGCTGAGCACATTCTTCTCATCTTACGGGCACTCGGTGTGTGTGGGATATAAGATACCAAAAAAAGCCTCCTGTGTCCCTGATCCTTTAACTGCGTGTCAAAGCAGCGAGGCCTGGGTGAGGTTTCGTCTTTCTTGAGGTGTTGCCAGGTGCTAATTAGCCTCGGGACCTTGTAAAAAGGGAGAAAGTGCGGGGGGGAAAAGATTTCCAGGGAGATTGGTTTCTTGTTCACAGCGCTGCAGGAGTCTGTCCTTAGGGGCTGCTGGCACATTTATTCCCAATTTTTGCTTGTTCCAGGGATGGACTCTGCACTTATCAACACAAGTACCTGTTGCTGATTAAGTGGATATTTTAGCAGGCTGAATTTCCACATTCCCTCTCCAGAGCTGTCTAGAACATCCCCAAAGCAGAGGGAAGACAGAGCAATGTTTATATTCCCCAGGTTTTTGTTAGTTTGGCTCAGCTAAGGAAAACGTGCACCCTGGACCTGATAACTGCTTTATTAGACCACTATAAAACAACAACAGAGCACAGCAAACTCCCCAGTCCCAGGGGAAAGCGGGCAGGGCTGAACCAAGCCACAGGTCCTCGATTAAATTCCCAGTGTCGTAATGGAAAGCGGTGGGAAGCGTCCTTGATTCCCCAACAGCCTCAGCCCGACGTGCTCCAGCCTTTCTAATAAAGGCCTTTGGGAAACCGCGGGTGGATTTGGCCTACCCAGACACCCACGTTTTATTTATTTTTTTCTCTTTGGCTGTTCCATTTGCCGCGAGGGAAGGAAGTGGTGGGACAGCGGCGTTGCGCGCCCGGCCGCAGGAGGGGCCTGGCTGTTCGCAGCATTCCCGGACTCCCGAGGATGCTCATGCCCTTGGCAGGCTGCTGTTTGCAGTGGGCCCACCTAAAAGTGCTTCTGGCTGCTATCAAAGCCTTCCCAACATGCAGAGAGTCTTGTCTGTGGGTATCCCGCCCTTCTTTTATCCCATTTCCGACTGTTCAATTGCCCCGTGCGCTCTTGGAGAGACGCAATCGCCGTCAATTCCTTCGCTGCTTGAGGGGATTGGATCCAAAGCTTTTGGGCTTTTTCAGGTCATGTGTGCCAGACCTCAAAGTGACCTTAGCTCACAATCCCTTGTTTCTCTTCCTCTTTCATGTACTTACTTTCCAGGATCAATCTCTTTCCAAAAATAATATTAATGTTGGCAGCCTGTCCTGCTCCATTTCGCTCTGGTGTGTGTCTGGAGCAGTGAGGAGAAGAACAAAGCTCCCTGTCTTTAAAACACTCCTCTTCCAGCCACATTTGGGGCCTTTTCTTTACATTTGTTGTATTTCTAAGCTGGAAGATTGAGGGATCTGTAGTAAGAGAATCCCAGTGACTGGTGCAGAATCCATCAGGGCTTTGCTGGGTTTGTTCCCATCACTTTTTGATATTTTTCAGACATGGTGGGGAATTGATAGAGCTTGCTCCCCTCACCTTTTGATATTCCTGACATGAAGGGGAATTCACAACCAGGGGTACTAAAGCACAGTCACTTCGTTTCAACTTTTATTTATCCAGTGCATTCTGTGTTAAAAAAATAAATCCCAAGATAAGCCAAGTGCAGAATAATGCACAGACAGGGGAGTGCAGTGGGACAGAAATGGCAGGAGAGGCCGCTCCTGGAATTTTGTGTTCTGTTCTGATGGCTGCAGTCAGAACCAGTGGCTGGAAACGACTGATTATAAAATTATAGCAAGAAATTAGATGGACACATTTAATGGCAGAGCGACATTCCCATTGGAGAGAAATTCCTGCGGGAATGAGGGGACCTTTTTATCACCTCCGAGCAAGGCTGGAAGCATTTCCAGAGGATATTCCAGGCTCAAAGCCTGGACTCAGTGAGCTGTGAATGGGGCAAAGGGACCTGACAGAGGCTAAGTGACACTTCACCTCTCACCTTAAACTTCCCTGAATCAGGGGTACAGAGAATTATTCCTTGGAATGCACAAGCTTGAAGCCATGATGGAGTTTTACTGACCTGGCCGGGCTGCAGGGTGGCTGTAGCATTATCACAATATTTACTCCCTGTGAAAAGGGGCAGGATACCCTGCAAGGCAGGAGGTGCTGCTTTGTGTCTCGTCCAGCAGGAATTCACTCGCTCATTGCTTCCTCCTGTGCCCCTGCAGTGAAAAGGGACAGGACGTGGCTCTAAACCCCACTGGGGATGCGATTCCTTGGTCGCCATCCCCTTTTGCCCCATCACCAAACTCTTCAAACTTCCCTGGACGCGACCCCCGCTCCCCAGGGAGGACGGGGTCCATCGTGCCCAGATGGAGAACGCTGCTGTCACTTGTCCCCATCCCGGTTTTTGGCGATTTAACGCCGGGAGCTGCGCTGCGATGTCAGAAATCAGAGATGAGGGATCAGAGCGGGATGGGGCGGGCAGCAGGGGCGGCTGTTCCGCTCGCAGCGGGCAGGGCAGGAAGGGCGAGCCGAGAGGTGTTAACGCTCCATCCGCTCATCTGATGGCTGGAACTGGTTGGGCTTTTTCTTTTCGTTTTTCCCATGGACAAACAGTGCTTTTCTTGCTCTTCCTCTCCCGGGGAGAGCTAATTGCCATCCTCCTTCCCTCTCTCCCCACCCAAACGCCGGGCGGTGCAGATGTTCCAGCTGCTGCTGCTGCTTCGCTGGAGCCGGGAGCACCTGCCCCTGCACTGCCCAGGCTTCTCCAGCATCACCCCGGCTCTGCATCCCGAATTTTGGGGAGAAATCACTCTCTTTGCCCGTTTTTATGCTTGGGGTGATGGTCATCGTCCCCATCACCTCAGCAAACCTGACCTTTTTTCCCTGCCCGTGGTTCTCTGCTTTCTGATGCTGCTGTACAGTAAAGGGCCTTATCCAAGCCATGTTTATTTATAAGAGAGACTTTTATTTAGGAAAAAAAAAGATACTTGTAAGACAAAACAGGTTTTAAGGCAGTAAATGGCTCTGTATCTCTCTATCTAGAGCTCGATTATCCCCTGATGTTAAATAAATGAGGTTTTTTTGCCTTTTTCTGGAGCTGCTGATGCCCTCCCAGTCCAAGGGATGCCTCACACCCAGCTGTGGCTCAGCAGCAATTTCACTTTGGCTGGACCTTGAAATGAGTCCCTACCCTTGTGATTGTCAGCATCTGCTGAGGGATCATTTATTGTGCTGTCCCTTCCCACTCAGACAGGAAAGTCTCACACAATAACTTCACCTCGTGGAAAAGGTCATGCCCTGAGTTCACAAAACACTGTCTGTATTCCTTGATTTATTGCTTAGTACCCCAGTGTCCATCCCATAAGCCACAAAACAGGGGAAGACAGTTAAAAATCCTCTGCTTTGGCACATTCCCCCTGACCTGGCAGAATCTGGGTTGAGGTTTTTGGTTTATATTTCTGTGAATTTCAGAAAAAGCAGGACAAAGCTCAGCTGGAGTTTCCCAGAGAGCCCCAATGCAGAGTCAGTGCAGGTTTTAGAGGTCTGCATCCAGCCCATAAATCAGTTTGGGTTGGCTTTAAACCCAGCCTGGCAGAGCCTTGTGCCCTGTTCCTGCTCTGCCACTGGTTTTCCACATCCCATCCCTTTTGCCTCCAGTGCTCCATGGCCAGCACACCTCCCATTTCCCTGTGTGCTGTCCCCAGCGTCCCCACGTCAGCGACGGCCCGGGGTAGCCACAGGCAGAGCTGTTATCACTCGCAGCAAACGGTTCTTTCCCCTCCACATATCTTTATTTTTGAGTGTCACATGTGGAAAACCCAACAGGATGATCACTCAGCGTGTACCTTGTGTCTGCTGCCTGCTGGGAAGTCACAGCAGAGATGACAAATGAGAGAGGGAGGAATTCAGAAAACACCAAATGGCTCAAAAGGCAGCGGGGCAAATCAAGTCCAACCCCGCTGTGGTTTTGCTGGTCTTGATAGAGCTGCAAAACCAAGAGACAAATACTCAGATGTTCCACTGGTTTGTCAGCAGGCAACTGGTAAAAATCTTTTAGCACTTTCCCTTGAAGAATGATGATTTTATTCTTGCCACAGCACTGCTGTGGGCACGACGAGGCGTTCCCCAAAGAGCAGGGATGATCTCATCCAGGGAAACCTTTATCCCGAGCAGTGCTCTCTTCTCCCAGCACAATTGCTGGATGATTCTCCCTTTGCTCTGGCATCCGTTTCCCCACCAGGGTTTCCATGGGAATGAATATCCACCACCATACCTGCTCCATCCTGCCCGCTCCGTTTCTCCACGGGGAGGATGTGCCACGTGCCAGCGCCGTAAATCCTCGAACAGCCTCGGATGTGGAGGGTGGTGATTACCCAGTGCCTGTGGGGCAGAGCCAGAACAGAGGCTTTGAGGAGCTGCAGTTCCAGCTCTGAGGAGCTGGAACAAGGCTCCAGCCTGGCTCGGGGCCTGCTCCCTGTCACAAGGTGTAACGGGACCCCTGCGGCCACGCGATGCTGGCATGGGAGGGGTGGGATTTTATTCAGCTGCTGCAAAACTCGGTGCAGATTTGAGGCCAGATCTGTTGGTGCCCAAAGGCAGCTTTCCCTCCCTGTATGACCCCCACGGCTTTGGGGACACATCAAGGATTTGAGGACACATTAAGGGTTTGGGGACACTTTAAGGATTTGAGGACACATTAAGGGTTTGGGGACACTTTAAGGGTTGTCCCCATGCATCTGTGGCTGGCACAGGAGACGACGCTGACAGAGCCTCTTCCTCCTCCTAAATGCTCCCTTCCATGAGACACAGGCTGCCATGGATTAGGGGTTTGGAATGCATCTGTGTCCAGTGTGAGGATTCACAGCAGAGAGAGGGGAGCTGGGACTGTCAGGAGTGCCAGGTGCTCCAGAGCGAGGTGTTTCTGATTTCCCTCCAGTATTCTGCTTGAAACAGCTTTTGAATCCAATATGCAGCAATATCTGACAGCCACCAAAGGGGATTCACCTTGTGGAGATCCCAGATCCCAGAATTACAGGAATCCTTTGTGTGCACAGCATCCTTAGCAAAGCTATGAGACCACAGGGATAATTTTCTTTATTGTAAATTCAGCCCTGATCTCAATTTTCCAAATTTAGAGTGGCCACAACAGGCATAAAGAGAAAGATATAAATTTTAAAATGGCCTGGAGAAAAGAGATCAGTGGGGTACAGCGGTGTGAGAGGGAAAAAAATAATGTTAAAGGGAAAAATAAAGGTAAAAGAAAAAATAACGTTAAAAGGAAAAATAATGCTGAAAGGAAAAATAATGTTAAAAGGGTGAGATACTGGTGGCCCAACAGCAGGATAAAAGGATGTCACCACATTGTCACAGTCAATGTAATACTTCAATTTTCACCTCATCTCCTTAAAGCTGCCTCTGGTTTCAGTCACCAGCCACCAGGAACACCCTGGAATTAACTCTATTGTGTTATTTTCAGTAGTAGCTACACTTTCCTCTGAAATGAAGCCCTCCAAGAACTGCTCTGGCGAGGACTCTGACCCCATTCAGAGCAAGACACAAGATTTATTCCCGTGCTCACTCCTGTCACTGGGATCTGCAGCTCCTGTCTTTATCCCAATTAATTTTGTCTCCCAGTGTTTACCCAGGTTTATGCCGCAGGCACTGGAAGGTTCCACAATCCCTGCTTAGGGCAAGATAATTTCATGTCCTTCTGAACCCTCAGAAGGTACAGCAAGATCCCTGGAGCACAGAGCACTCCGTGAACCACTTGTGAGAATAATGATCATTCATTTGCCGTGCCCGGTAGTTTTAGTTTGCATTCCAAGCATGATTTTGTGCAGGACTCTGGAATTTCTCATTAACTGGGGTACAATCATTTCTAGGAGTTTCTGAGGCATTTTACAAATATTTGCAGCTGGGGCATGTGGCAAAAAGGGGTTGAAGGGAGACATAATTGATGGCAGCTCAGCAACACTCATTCATCAAAGGATAATTGTGCTAATTAAAACTTTAGCCATAAGTCATGCCCGTGCCACAGATGGAGGCCCCATCCCTGGAAGTGTCCAAGGCCAGGTTGGACGGGGCTTGGAGCAAGCTGGGATGGTGGAAGGTGTCCCTGTGGAACTGGATGAGCTTTGAGGTCCTTTCCCACCCAAACCATTCCATAATTCTTTCTCTATATCCCTAGAAATACTCATATTTGAACCAACCATCCTTCACCTTCTGCCCTTCAGCTCGAGTGCTGAAACAGAACAAACTCCACAAAAAAAACCCCATTTCCATCCTTTCATTTTTCAGCAGAGCAGCTTCCAGGAGGACCGGAATGGCGAGCAAAGTTGTTTTCTCCTTGAGGACTGAGAAGGTGAAACTTATCCCTTGCAGCTGCCTCGGTCATTCCCTTCCAGGCACGTTCACCTGGCTCCTGCAGCAGCACAGGGCTGGCACTGCCCTCCTGGCACTGCCTGTGCTGAATTTGAGCTGAGCTCAGGGGGCACGAGCCCATCCCAGACTTCTCTTGGAAAAGGGATCGATGCCTCAGCTGTAAAGAAAAGAATCTGAATCACAACAGAGGTTGCTGGAGGGAGGGCTTTACAAAACATTTGCTGTTTCTAATTTTGGTAAGGAAATAGGCAATTACTGCCTTAAAAAATTCAATGTTGTGTCATTTCAAATTCTCTTTGTTTCTCATAAACATCTTGCAACTTGTGACAGAGGTTGCTGGAAACGTCCCCTGAGAGCAGTGCCCTGTTGGCCAGGAGATGTTTGGTTGGTGTTCCAGCCTCCTCTTCATGTGGGTTGGGCTGCTCTGTAGTCAGATAATAAAATCATCTGCTCAATTTAGCTTTAAAACATAAATTTGAGTGGGTCAGTGTTCATTTTATAGCAGGTCTAACTAATCTCTCCAGACAGGCAGCTAAAACCGGGGTTAGGCCAGCACTAAACCATTTGCCAGCTGACTTCAGCAGAGGGAGCCTGGAATTTTGATGTGTGTGTCTCCAGGCTCGGCCTGATCTCCAGCTTTACTCCCCAGAAGGCTGGGTGGGTCAGGGTGTGCTCAGGTTTGCACACCCTGGGGTCTGAGTCACCTCCACGCTTCACCAGGGCATCATTTCTGAGGTAAAACCAGGTCTGTAGGCTGGGCTTCAATGTCTGTGCGGGTATCTGGGCATCAGCCTGTCTAGATTTTGTCCTAGAAGCTTTAATTCACCTCTAATCCAGTTTCATCTGGACTTCCTGCCACATCACGTGAGCTGCAGTCACAGCACCCTGCTGGGCTGGGGTTGACACCCACTGAACACCGAGCACCAAACCCTGCAGCCAGATTTTCCTTAGAAGATCTCCCAAAGCCACTGCTCCTTTTCAAAGGGAATTCCAGGCTTAAATCCCAATTATCTGAATGAACTTGCTGGTTTCAAAGCAGAAATTCCACCACTTTTACCTGCACCATTGACCCAAACTCTTATAAAAATCACTTCTTTGGAAGCTGATGTGTCATCAAAGGAATTCTTCAGTGACTGTCATGCCTTTCACCCCACAGAGTTCCAGTTTGGACAACGACATGGAATGCTTTATTCCTAGAAATCTGTGAGGTTTGAAGACAGGGAATTAAAAGGTAAATGGCAAATGCCTCCTGTGGGCTGGAGCTTCCTTGGTTTTTAATATTCGGTGGAAAACGTCACCATGTGTCACTTTTACACCTCCATGGTTCCATCAGGCCCTGGAAGCAAAGGGAGAGTCACCAGTGGTCGGCCAGGGACACCCAGCTGGACACAGCCTTGGGCTGGCCTTGGTGCCAGAGCCCAGCTCAGCTGTCCCCGCTCACCCAGCCCGCCCGGGGCACAGGGAATTCATGACAAAGCTTGGGAAGAAAAGTCAATAAGAGGATTGAAACATTCCCGCAGGTTTCTGCTGAATGAGATCTCCCAGATAACTTGTGCTGATCGTAAAATGCGGTGCCAGGGGAGATTTGATCACTAATTAGAGGGACACGGTGCCCAGACTTCAGTAAACGCTTAGGAAGCTCCATGAGGTCATGGATGAACGGGCTCCAAGGGAAAAAAGGCAATACAGATGGTTTTCTCCAATAGATTCACCTGGGATAAGCACATTCCAGTGCCACTGCAGAGTGAGGAGGTGCTGGAATTTTTGCCTCCGTGAAAAAATCATGTAGCATAGAAAAATCCAATAAATGACTTTTTTTTTTTCCCCACTGGCTGTATTAAAAATTAAATATAAGCAATAGGAAATCTGTGGACATTTACTGTCATCCAAGAGTGGTCTGCCCATGAGGTCACACTTTGTAGTGTGACAGGAAATAAAAAAATGCATCAAATTGCTTCCAGTCAGTTCTGAGGTAGGTCCAGAGTGACCAAATTCCCTGTCCTTTGAAGCCAATCCAGATCACGTTGGCTGGGTCCTGATTCAGCGAAGAATTTGTTTTTCCCATCATGTGAGGGAGAGAAAACGACCCGCCCAAGGAGGGCGAAGTCAGCTGGGACGCAAACGCGCTCGGCACGGAGACACGAGGAGAGGGCTCAGCAACATGAGAACCTTCTGCATTGCCTCGTGCTCAAAACCCTCTTGGAAGGAGTCATAACAAACTGAAAGCTCACTGGAAACATCTCCCTTGTTTGTTTTGGCTCCCAGAGCTTTTCTAAGTGTAATTACCAGCAGTTGAGAAACGGAGAGGGCGAAAGAATCTTTGTAGTTCGTGCTCAGGGGCGGCGGCTCGGGAGACCTGGGTTGATTTCTAACCTCTGTCACGGTGTCACAGCAGAAAAAAGAGATTTAGTTCATCTGCAGGTCGATTGGTTCAAACAGGGATGAGGCTGCCCTGCAGCAGCAGCTCCTGGCACTGAGGTGAACCCTCCATGTCCTGCTGATCTAACGGAATTCACACAGATATATATAATTATAAATCCATTTTTAAGGGTCTCCAGTGCTTATATAGAAATGTATAAACCTCTTTTCACAGCACTGTGCTGTTTCAGAGGGGGAAAATCCCCCATTCCTGCACACAGCTGCACATCCCTTTAAGCCAGAGGATACAAATGGATTTGTGCCCTGCAAGGACCAACGTCTTCATTAAGATCCCTGTTTGCTGGGCAGTGACAAATCTTTCCCTCAGAACACCATGATTAAGGTTTAATTTTATTCCGGATTATGGGCAGCTCCACTTGCAAAGCAGCCCTGGGCCAAGGTTGGGCACATATTGCCTGGAAATGAACGTTCCTCCCCAAAGTGCTTAAGCAGCTTTGGATAAGAAATGATGGTTTGAGGACGATTAGGAGCGTAAGAAAGATCTCCAGGCTAAGAGGAGGTTGAGGGAAAGTGCCATCACGGGTTCAGGAAGAAATGCTGCCACCTCTGAGGGGCTGAGGCTTCCAAATTGCTTGGAGGAAGTTGGTGGGGAAAGGAGGGGTTAGTGAAGGTGATGGGTTTACAGATGGGTGAAGACAACCAAATACGTGGGGACGAGGTGAAGGGGGTGTGTTCATACATCATCAAAGCATCAGCAGGGAAATTTCCAGGCTTCAGTTTCCTTAGAGAACCAAATCAGCGTTTCTGGAGGTTTTTTGATGTGGCAGCATCACGAGATGAAGTTTAGGCATCATCTTAAACAGAGTGGGGAATAAAATCTGCCTTGCCCAGCTCAAGAGCTGAGTTTGGAAGATGGGCAGGGCTGGAGGAGAAGCAGAGGGAAAGGAGGAGAAGCCTCCCAGGGCTGGGATGCAAATATTTGTCCACAGCTCCCTCTCCTCTGCTTTTCCTCACAGGTACAGGTTTGTTCTGCCAGGGAATGGTATTTAAATACAACCAATTACGATTATTTGTTCTCAAACACATATGTTCCTCCTCCCCTGAGAGCAGGGGGAGGAGGACAGCGATGAGAGCCGGCGCATGTTTCACCCTCGCTGCAGTGACAGCTTTGATTTGTGAAACAGCTTGGAATAAAACGCTGGTGATTTTTCATGGAAAAAGCAGTGGACATAATTTTTGTGTGTTTCAAAGAGAACAGCAGAGAGCTGAAATGCCTGGACACACCATTGTGCGAGTGCCAAAATCCTGGATGGATGTAAAACTCAGTGTTTTCAACCTGGAGAAATAGCTCCCAATCATCCCCAGTTAAGCAGATTCTGCTTGTTTATTGTTTTCCAGTATCTGCAGCTCTGCTCATCAATTTTTCACATTATCCCTCGGCTGTTTCCTCGTGTTCAGTCTCTTTGCTGGTTTGATGTTTTGTCCTCCGGAGATTTCTTTCATGAATTTGTATTATTTCCTCTGAGAAATCTTTTTTTATGATTCCCAGCGAGCGTTGTCACTGCGATGTGGTGGAGGGAGAGCAGAAAGCCAGGCAGTGGAAACTCCTTTAACTTAATGCCATGGAAAAACCCCTCTGGCTCCGTGAGCCAAAGAAGGTCAAACACAGTCCGAGGTACAGCTCTGCCAATGGATCCTAAATCCAGTATTTAATATCGACCTCCAGCTTCGTAAACACCACCCTGACAGTGCTGACAGCAGCCCTGACATCAGCATGATGAAACAGGACACAAAAATGACTTCACACGGCCAGCTCTGCTCCCAGCAACCACCAGAACAACACTGCAAAAGACCTTTTGTTTAATTAGTTATTAACAACGAGGTTTGGTTGGAGGATGAGGTGGGATTGGGAAGAGCAAAGCTGGGCTGGCTCAGTGCTTGGGACAGGGGATGTTTGACATTGGTGGTGCAGGGGTTTAAAGCTGGGTTTAAAGCAGATTTTGGGCTCACCTTGGCTGTGGGAGGAGGTTTTCCAGGCATGTCCAACACCAGCCCATTGCTCTGGTGGTTGGAGCTGGAGCTGATCTTCAGCTTTGGAGGAGATTTTTGGAGATTCATCTTCAGTTTTCAGGGACATTTATGGAGTTTTATCTTCAGCTTTCAGGGTGATTTTTGGAAATCCCTCTGTCTGTGCTCGGGCTGAACCCAACCCTACACAGGGGAACAGGAAGGTTCCCAAGGAGCAGAGCTGGAATTGGTGCTGCACTCACATGAAAGGCCAGACTTAGACATTCCCAAAATTGCTGGGCACATCCCTCTGAAGAATGATGGACCAGGGATGTGCTGCCATCACTGCCCTGCCAGTGCTGAGCACGTGGACATCCTTCCTGAATTTAATTAAAATCCAGAAGCAGCACCATTAAATCATCCAAAACCCAACAGGAATATTTAGGAAAAGCCAATGTTCCAAGTGACCACGGTGGGATTTAGGGAAATGATTCTGAGCTGACAACAATTCACATGGTAACCCCTTTTTTAATAAAATTAAGGGGGCAGGAAGAGAACTATTCAGACTTGACAGAATTACTTTTCACCCACCCCAATTACCCCCACCTTCGTTCCATCCATGGAAATCTGTGCCTACAGAATGAGTCAATAAAAGCCAATCCAGTGAGAACAGCATGAGCCAGATCTTGGGATTGTATAAATAAAGCACTGAGGTGACATCATTGGGGCAGCAGTGATTTATACCAGCTGAGGATCTGGCCCATAAAGTGGGAATAACTCTCTCTGGCCTGTGATTTATGCTCTCCAGTTATTGACTGCTCTGAAATAAGCCCTCTGTTATAAACAATCTGGGCAGCAAAGGAGGCAATTGTGCCTTAATGAGCCCATGGTTCAAAGCACTGCCCTGCTACATTGACCCTTCTATAGATCAGAAAGTCTCCTTGATTTAATTACCTTACAGAACCCCAGACTAGACAGCTCCAAACCTCATTTATGCCCTGATCTTTCTATTTTTTTATTTTTTTTTTATTTTGGTGCACTTTATAGTGATTTACAATTCAGCCAAGGGACTCTTCAGGCAGCCGAGGAGAATTGTTTTAGAGGGGTTTGTGTGCAGTTACATTTTTCTGAAGGAAAGAAAAAGGGGGAAAAGCACATTTTGAGACTTAAAGGTCTTGTCTCCTTTCCCAAGCACAAATAATAAGCAGTTCAGCCTTTTTAAGTGTAAAGGACCAGAAACTTCAAGGGTAGAATTAAGGGAATTTAAATCAGAGGCGAGACACTGCACACACTGGAAATGTTCCCATTTGGAAATTCCCAATCCAGTCGTGCACACGGCTCTCAGCAGATATTACAGGATTGTTCCACCACCATTATCTCAGCTACCAGGGTATTTATTTTCCCCTTCCAATCTGTGGCACAGTGCAGTGGAAATAATGCAACGTTCCCTTCCACCCACCAGCGCCTCGTCCCCCCTGTCTCAGGATGTCTCAGAGCCTCTCATTAGATGAGCCTCAAAACATCGCCAAAAATTAATCAACGATTAATCAAATGACCAATATCACATCTTAATTTCTTCTGGAGCAACACTGCACTGAGACCAAAGGTGCAGCAAACAGCCCTGGCTCCTCTCTGACTCTTCCTCGGCGCTGCAGCCCACGGGATTCGATTTCCCCACTGGCAGGCAGGGATGAGAGATAAAATTAGAGATTAAAATCACAGAATCATGGAGCAGTTTGGGTTGGAAAGAACCTTAAAGTCCATCAGTCCCCCTCCTGCCATGGGCAGGGACACCTTATACTATCCCAGGGTGCTCCAACCTGGCCTTGGACGTTCCAGGGATGGGGCAGCCACAGTTTCTCCGGAAGTTTTGCTGCAGAGAGCACCGACGTTGATCACAGATCTTGCTGAGGGCTGATTCAGGTCAGGAAAGGGCCCAGGAATGGCTCTCCCAGGCTGGAGGCTGTCTCTGGGTCGAGTTGGGACCGTGCATCCACCTGCCCCAGGACAGAGCAGCGCCGGCATCTCCAACGCCGTCAGATGTCGGAGCAGCTCCGCACCTTGGTGGTTGTGTTTCACTGCTCACATTCTTGTTTTGTGACAGAACTGGATCATTAAAACTGCCACATTATTCCCTTTCTTCCACCCCCTGCCCCCCTGATTAGTAGAGACACTTATTATCACTTTAATAGGGAGAAACAAGTTCCCTCTGTCCTTTTCCAGTCCTAAAAATACAAGAGTGTATTTTCCAGAGGAGCTGGTGATTGAGGCTTAAGTGTTGGACCAGAATACATTTAAATGCTCTAAACATCAAGGAGAAAAAGGGAGTCCTGATACCCAGAGGAAAGTGGGGTGCTTTCAGAGTTACAGCACTGTAATTATTGGTGCTGTCAGAGCTTAAAATCTACAACATTATTTTTAGGCCCCCATCCAATCCACAAAAAGATCTCTAAAATAATTGCAAAAGGACCTCACTTGAGGACTGTTTGTTTTGGAAAAATAGAAATCTTTGCTCCATTTAAGCATATTTCAGCTTGGAGAGCAGTAATATTCTATTTGTGTTGAAAGAAGCAGGGGCTTATTAAATATTAATATATGGTTTACAGAATGGGTTAAAGTTCTTTTCTTATCCTACGCTGTAACCCTGCCCAGGAGACTCCTCTCCTGGGGGAGAAGATGTTTCTGCTGAAGGGATTTGAAATTAAAGAGAAATAATATTCACAGAGTAGAAATTTGCCCAAATCAAGATGTTTTCTGCTCAATATTCTGCTACGTTTTGCTAATTAGAGGTGTGAGCTAATTAAGAGCCGTATGTAAATAAGACACCTGGCAGGGCAGTGTGATCCTGGCCAGGACAAAGGGACCTGACCCATTCCTGGTCCAGGCTCTTGGTTTGGAGCCTCTGAGCCCCAGACAGACCCTGGGAGTTGTGCCAAAGTCACTCCATGACGTTGAAGATTCAGTCCAACTGTCTGTAGTCAGAGACTGGAAAGGGATGGAAAATAGGTACTGGGAGAAAAAGAAAAGGGCAAAACCAGATCCTAAATCAGGGGGATGCACTTTAATGAACAAGCTTTAAGGTCCCTTCCAACCCAAATCTTCCCGTGGTTCCGTCAAACTGGTTTAACTGGGGAGGTTGGCAGCCTGCAGGTGGTGGGAGGGATTGAATTTTGGGTACTCCTGAGGAGGCAGAGAGCCAAAAAACCTCTTCTGCCTTCTTCATGGTTACTTTTGATTTGTTCAGTGGAAGAAAAGGGGAGAAGGGAAAATGTTTTAAATCCTGGTGGCAGTGGCAGTGGCTGAGCTCTGGCACAGCCCTCTGGTGCCTGGGTTTGTGCAGAGCTGTTCCAGCAGTCCTGAGCCACCTTTCAGGCCACCCCTCCAGCCCTGGGAGCTGCACAGTCCTGCCAGGTCCTCCCCCAGATCCCAGGGCTGGATTGGTGCTGGGATCTGCTGGAATCCCCAGGGGTTCAGGAACAAACCCCTGCAGGACACAGAGCTGGTCTCAGACCTTCACAGACCCCCCCCCCCGGCCACTGGGGTGCTCATTGTGGTCAATTGTGACCAATTGTGGCCATCGAAGACCCTGCACCCTTGGAGGGTGACATTTCGATGGGTGACAATCCATCAGTGACCCAGCTGAGGGACTGGCACCTGGAGAACCACCAGCAGCACAACCCCAGGGGTAAAACCCTGAAGGAAAACAGCTCTGTGTGACAAGAAAAATGACACCAGAGACAGCACGGAGCTGCAGTGGCTGCAAGCAAACCCCGGGCATTGTCTGGCCAAACGTGATTGGAATTGTGGCTGTGAGTGCCTCGAGGGGAAAGGTTGGGAGCCCACGAGGGGTGCACGGGTGCCAGGGGCTCCCTGTCCCTCTGCAGTGGGGTTTGCAGCGCTCTCCCAGCCTGGCTTTGTGCCTCTCCTGCCTGGGCACCACTCCCACCTGGGTGCCACTGGAGTCACTCTAAAATCCAACCCAATCTGCTTTTCGTACCCCAAACGGGACAGGAGGAGCACAGCCCGTGCTGAGGGACACTCTTGACCACGTGCCTGGGTTTTTGATGAATTGCAAAGCAACAGCACCCAGCAGAGCTCCAGAAAGGGAGATCAGTTTGTGCTCTTACAGGGATCTGGGGCTGCTTCAAACATCTACCGAGCCCTGCTGCAGAACCCAGAGATGCTGAGGGGACAAAGCTCCTTCCCCTCGGTTTTTCACCTCAATATTTTTTAAGTGCTGCCTTTCAGGGCTCCCAAGTGCTGGGGACTCCTCTCCAGGCAGCAGCTGAGCGGGGCCTGTTTATTTATAAGAGTCAACCAGAGCCACACAAAAGGTTATGGCCACGGGCCAAAAGTCTTTGACATCATAGCCTGTCATTAATGGCATAAATCCTCTGTGATTTCATTTCCCACTAAGCCAACCAGCATCTCTCCCAGATTATTTCAAAGGAAAAAAAAGTCTAAACATTTACCTTCAAACCCCAAACAGATCGTATCGTTCCATTCTGCTTGCCCAATATTAAATATATTCTCTTGCACATGGCATTTTTATGGCAGGTTGTGACCACTCCTGGAGCTTGTTGCAGAAGGAGATATGCTCAGAAAGAGAAATTTTCTTATTGTTCCCTAAGGGAAAAAACAAAAAACGACATTTCATTCAACAAAACCTTTTCTAACCACTGCACTTTGCTGGTTTAATGCATTTTTGCCCCCCAGATTTCTGTCTGTCAGAGAGAAATACTTAAAAGGTTGTTCTCTGTGCCACAGCCTCTTCAGTGTGAGAATATTTAACATGGACAGGCTGGAAAAGTTTTCCTTCACACCATTTTTGTCCCCTTTTATCCATAATATCAATAATTTTCACGTGGTTATGTGAAAAATATTAGGAAATCACTCTGAGCATGTGAATATACCTGTTATACCCGAGTATTTTAATTTAAATCCTTCAGGATTTTAAGTCTTCCTGACCTTCTGCTGAGGGACAATGCACTCACTGCTTGATAAAACCAGGTGGGAAATATTGGATGATAATATCAGATATTATCAGATAATATCAGATAATATTTAATCAGTCATTGCTGGTTCCTTAACTGGGCCTCAAATGCCCAGGAAAAGTTTCCAAACCAGGGCTGGCACTAAACCTGCTGGGATAAACCAGGAATTCTACATTGATATGCAAAAGCAGACACAGAGTTGGGTCTGACTTCACTTTTGTGAATATTTGCTGAAATTGCTCCAGACTGCCCCATTTGAGACCAAAAGAACCTGACAGGACTCCTGCCCCCAGGAGCAAATGTCCATAAAGTCAGGGGAGCTCTCACTCAGCAGCTGCCCTGAGAGCAGAAGTTAATTACCCGCAATTACACACGAGTGCTGAGCTCCAAATGAATTCAAAAAGCAAATTTAGGCTCAGCCCAAGCCCGGGTCGGGTGTGCAGCACACGGGGCACCGTCACAGAGGTGATTTGGTGAGGAACCCTCCTGGAGCTGCCTTGGCTCAGCCCCTGGAGGCTCCAGGGAACGGGAGGATCCCACAGAGCATCCACAGCGCCCAGGGACCCGGGCAGAGCAGCCCCGAGGATCCCCAGCATAAAGAGACAAATGTGAATTTTCCCGGTGCAGAAAAGAACCCTCAGGGGCTCCAGAGAGAGAAGCAAAGTCCCCCCAGGCTCTGGTGACGCTGCTCAGAGGAGAAGGGACAGAACTGGAGCTGGACATGACCGCACAAAGCTCCCGTTCGAGCCACTTCTCCTGCCCCCACCCCACCTTCACCCCGCACCCCAGAGCCCTCACCACCACCAAAGAACAACACAAGGACCTCCAGCATACCTGAGGAAATAAAAATGGGACGTTTCCCTTTTTTTTTTTTTTTTTTTTTTNTTTTTTTTTTTTTTTTGAGCGGTCTGGAATCTCAGGAGGCATCAGCGAGCGAACGCTCCCCAGACGTGCCGACAGCAGGGCTGTGTCAGGGCTCTCCTGCCAGAGCCAAAGTGAAAATCTGCCTGCAAAGCACCAGTAGCTTCATTCCTATGACTAACACATCCCAAAGGTGCCATAACATGCACGGAGGCAGGGAATTCTGGGGTGCTGGAAGGAGTACAGCGAGAGGAGGAGCTGCAGGGGAGAGGTTCTGAGGAAAGCCAGTGAGTTATTTTTCCACAATTTATCATACTACTTTTACTCTGCAGAGATGAAAAGTCCCACACGAACTCCAGCACGAACTGAGCCAGCCAAAGAAAAGAAAAGCAGCTCGCTCTGCTCCCCAGGGCACCGATTATGCCTATTTGTTAACGTTTTCTGATATGTGGAGGAGACAAACTTCAAGGAAGGAATGTGGTCACCTCCTATCTGAGACAAAATCTGCCCCGCTGGAACGGGCTGAGAGTGTCCCGTGCTGGGCCAGGCGGGGTTTGAGTGGAATGTGGGTATTTCTTGGCTCAAATCACACAGCGCAGGGCTCATTTCTGGGTAACTTATGGACTCTGACAGCACTGCTGGGAACAGCCACAGAATGGTTTGGGGTGGAAGGGACATTAGAGATCATCTCATTCCACCCCTGCCCTGGGCAGGGACATCTTCCACCATCCCAGGCTGCTCCAAGCCCCATCCAACCTGGCCTTGGACACTTCCAGGGATCCAGGGGCAGCCACAGCTTCTCTGGGCACCCCGTGCCAGGGCCTCCCCACCCTCCCAGGGGACAATTCCTTCCCAAAATCCCACCCAACCCTGCCCTCTGGCAGTGGGAAGCCATTCCCTGTGTCCTGACACTGCATCCCTTGTCCAAAGTCCCTCTCCAGCTCTCCTGGAGCCCCTTCAGGTACTGAAAATCTGCAATAAAGGCACCCAGGAGCCTTCTCTTCTCCAGGCTGAACAATCCCAGCTCTCAGCCTTTCCCCATAGGAGAGCTGCCCTATCCCTCTGATCATCTTTGTGCCTGCTCTGGACTCTCTCCAAGAGCCCCATGTCCTTCCTGTGCTGGGGCAGAGCAGCAGGGGGATGAGCAGCAGGAGGCAGATCCCAAATACTCCAGTCACAGATATTCCCAGGGTTTACAGCTCCTTGGATGATGACCTGGGTGGCAGCAAAACTCCACGAGCCTTAGAGCAGACAAAGTCACCTGTAAAACTGTTGGGAGGGTTCCTCTTGAACACCCACCAGCAATAACCACCATCCAAACCAAGGTCTGCAGTGACATGAAAATATCCGTGGAAGGAAACCTGTGAGACTCGGAGTGTGTGAGGCTTTCAAGCACTGCCTAATTAATTACATCTCGAACACATGCAAATGATTGTCATGTGTGACAAAACGTCCAAGAGTGAACACCCAGCACACACCAGAACTGTTCAATCACATCTGGAGCAGTGACATTGTCACTAAAGAGTGAAAATCCAGGATAGAACAGGACTGTTTAAGCATTTCTGGAGTGGTGGCATTGTCACTGAAGTGTGAACACCCAGGGCACACCAGGACTGTTCAATCACATCTGGAGCGGTGACATCGACGCTGACGGGGCGGCACAGCACGATTCCCGCAGAGGACGAAAAGCAGGGACAAGACATGCAAATGCTGCTCACATTCCTTCTCCCTGCTCTCTCCCAGTGGTTCAATTTCTGTCTGATGAGAGCAGTTCTGAGTGGGAGGATGGCACACAGGCGTCCCTGGTGAGGCCACTGGGGATGAAAGCGCTCCCGTTATCCACGCGGAAAGCTCCGGCTTGGCCTCGGCGAGAGCTGTCACAACATGCTGAGCTCCGGGGATTCCTGCGGGAGCTGGGCTGACAGATCTCATTCTGATGTGCCTGACTTCATGGACCTTGCACAGTCGGTTTGTCCAGAGGTTCTGAAGATGTTTGGTCGGTGCATACCTGGAGTTAATTCGATAGAAAATCCGTCAGATAAAACGCCCAGGGCCGTGCCCAGCAGTCCTGGCAGCCCCGGCTCATTAAACACCCAGGGCAGGGACTGCAGCAGGGTTTCCTCACAGCACTCAACGAGCTATCAGTGCTGCAAGTGCCAACACACTCACACTACATGGAAATGTTGCAACTCTGAAGGTAAATACCAAAGCCACCAGGGCCCTGAGGTCACAGCCTGGTGTCCCTGGGAGGAGAGAGGGGGTGAGAAGGGCACAAATGAACCCCAGAGACCACTGGGAGAAAGCCTTGGAGACGTTAAGTGCTTTAATAGGGCTCCAGTATTGGCTCTAATTAGGGTAAATCAGGGCTTCCCTAATTGCTTTCAATCCTTTGGCTTCCTTGCTGACAGGAGTGACCATGCCCCGCATGTGGAGAAGAGCCTTGGGGGGATCCACAGCCTCTGGATCCCACTGCCACTCCCAGAGCCCGATTCCCACACGGATCAGAGCTGGGACTGGCCAGAAACAGAGGAAGAAGGGAGGCCAAGGACCCTGCGACCCCCAGGAGCCCCAGTCTCCACCAGCACAGCCTCTGCAAGGCAAAAGTGGGGACGTTCTGCCTTCTCCCATGGAATTATTTGCTTCCCTTCTCCAGCTGTGCCACTGCAATCCCCCCAAACCCTTCAAAGGAGCATTTCTGAAATGCAGTGTGTGCATTTGAGCTGCTCCATGCTTCTACCCACTTCATTTTTCTTTTAAAGCTTTCCTTCCCTTTCTTCAATTGGCTGTGGGGTTTTTGTTAGAGCACAGACATCTCTTGCCAGACTCTCCTGCAGGAGGGAGGATGGAATTCCCTCTGTTTTCATCCCAGAGGAATCCTGAGTCACCTGCAGCAACCAAAGCTCTCTTGCCTTAGGTGTAAACAGAGAAAAAGAACAACTTTTGATCTGCTTCTACCTTTCCAGCAGAAGTGAAGGCAGTGCAGGTATCAACATGGGGAAAAGGAGGGGGAAAAAATGGGGGGTGGGAAAAGGTTTTCTGGGCTGTCTTGAATTCTGTGTGTGCACGGGAAGGGTCCCACAGAAATCCAGGGGTAAAGATGGAACTGCTCAAAGGTGACATTGATCCCTCCCAGATTCAGAACACTAAAAGACTTCAAAACCAGAGCCAAAGCAGAGTTATTTCTGTGGGTGATGTCTCTGCCCGGGCTGAGATGCAGCCCTGCCATAAAGATCCCGTGCTGTTCATCTCCAGAAATCCATCCCCTCCCGTGGGCAGCCTATTACACACCAATTAAACTCCAGTAATGAGTTCAGTGCAAGCAGGATCTGGGAGTTCATTGGTCCTGGGCAACACCAGCAGCCAGGTCTTTGTCAAAGCTCAGTAATCAGGAGATTTCTGAGGTGGTGACCTCAGGTCTTTATTTAGAGCTGGGTGTTGGAGTTTCCAGTGAGCCCCAGGCTGTGCCCCTGCAGGAAACCCAGGCACAGCCATGGAAAGCAGCATAATTAATGAGCTGATTTGCATACCAAATGAACTTTGTGCACAGCAGGGTATTTGTACAAAAATTTGACAGGATATCTTAAAAAAAGTTAGCAAAATACCAGTCCTGGGAAACATGAGCCTACAATTCCCTCCCTGCTTCCCAAGGAGCCAACACACCTCCTGCAGCAGGAGGGAGCAGAATTTACCTGACTTTCCTCCCATTGTATTCCATTACAAGGAATAACCAGAATTAGGCCAGGTTTGGTCATCTGAGACCTGGTTTAGACCCTGGTTCCTGAGTTATCCTGAAATCTGTTGCAGCTGGGAGGTGGAAGGAGGAGAGGATCCAACCCTGTGATCTCCAGAGGTCCCTTCCAACCCATCCTGACACAGCTTCCCAGCCAGTAGGAATGTCACACTTTAATGAATATATCGTTTGTATGAGTCTCAATGTAGATTTTTTTTTTTTTTTCAACAAAATCTGTTGTGGGTTGAAATCCAAGCCAGTAAGGAAGGGAAAGGCAAGGGCAGCATTTTTATTTTTAAAGGATAATATAAAACCCATAAATGGCTGGAACAGGTGTGTTTGTAGCCCCTTCCTGTCCTGCCCACCCAAAACTCCGAACTGCATTTGCTTGCATGTGACAACTTGAATTTATACAAACAAGCTGAAAATGGTGTTGCTGGATTATAATCTGTATTTTAATGAAAAGTTTGGAAGGAGAAAAAAAAAATCTTTTCAAGGCTTGTGTTTATCTTCTTGAGCTTTCTATAATTTTCATTGCTTTTCCTTTTCTGTCGTGTTTGAGAAAACTGGGAAAAGAGGCCCCAGTTGCTCCCTGCAGACACTTCACAGAGCAGGAGCACCCAGCAGCATCACTGCCCGTGTCCTGCAGCTTCTCCACGTTTTCTGTGGCATTTCATTCCCTCTGCCTGGCTTCAGGCAGCACATCTGGAGCCTGCAGAGCATCTTTCAGCTTGGCTGGCTGCAGAGAGGAAGAAAAATTCAATGATTGCCTTGCTGGCCACCAAAATCAGCAGTTTAATTTGTGCTGACTCCGCTGGGGCCGGGCAGAGGAGGGACAGGCACTGACAGGAGAGGGTGCTCACGATTTAGGGAAGGGACAGAGGCAGGCGGAGCAGCACGGAGGGGTCCCCACGCAGCCCTGTCCCTGCAGGAACATCCAGCTCTGCCCGAGGATGCCTTTCAGCAGCAGGGAGAATAAGCAGATGTGGCTGCGGCAGCTAATCTGTGTCTCGAAATCCAGCCCTGCAATTATTAGGATAAGCTTTCCAAGAGACCATTAGATTTGAAAAGTAAATTTGAATTTATAAATGGAGGCCTGCTCACCGGGGTCAGGGCTCCAGCCCAGGCACGGATTAATGGCATCACAGGCTGATAAAAAGGTTGGGAAATCAGCAGAGGGGTCAAAGCTGCATGGAAATGTTGCCCTCAGCCAGGGCAGCAGCGTTGGATTCCCTTTGGATCAGCACTTGGGAGCTGAGTCACCGCTGTGCAGCCTCAGTATCTGCCCTGGAGGCCACACACCAGGGCCAGGAGCTTTCCAACCCGGACAAATCAGGATTTCACGGCTCCTTCTGCTTCCCCAAGGCTGCAGCTCCCTGTCCTGCCCCCCAAAGCTGGTGCCAGTGGGAAACGAGGCAGGGATGGAGATTAGAGCCAGCCTGTCTGGAACCGAGCTGAGGAACAGAGGTCCAGTAAGGAGCTGCTCCAGGCCGACGTGAAACGCGGGGATTTCAAGATGACTTTGCTGCTTAATTTTTTAATCCCAAATCTTTCAATGCGCTCGCTGATGCTCTGGGTGCTTTCACCCCCTCCCTTCCCTGCTCTGGGGGTTTGTGCAGACATGGAGCTTCCTTTCCATTCCAGCTCGCAGGCAATGAATGACCCGGAGCTCTGCAGCCCCAGGTGTGGCCTTAAGAAAGGCTCTGGATTCGCCTGGGGCAGGTTTTCCTCCGGTACAAGATGCCTTAGAGCCGTTTGTGTTCTCCCCTGGGAAATAAGGCCGGGATCACCTTTCCTCCTGCCTTTTGTCAGGGAGAGAACGAGCTGTCTCTTCCCCGAGTGCCTCAGACACTGCCTGTGCTCATAAACCATAAAAACAGCTCAATATCCCCCTCCAGACCCTTCTCCCCCCTCATTTACACACGGGCTGCACACACCCAGCTCAGCCTCAGATTGGTTGGATTTTTTTTTTTTTAATTATTTATTTAGAAATAATAAAATAAGACATAATATATAAAAATCTGTACAATCCACAATTTGTGCAGTACATTAGGAAGACTTTGATACAAAAAGGCTGCAAACAGGAAAATAGTCATGGACAACTGTCAGATGTCGAGATTGTTCATCTCACAAGAGCTGCAGGCCAAAAAGTCCTTACAAAAATCAGCTTCTGGTGGGCTGTGGGGTGGCAACTGTGCAGCACCTTCTACTTCACAATGGTGGTGAGCAGCCAGAATTAAAGACTTTACAGTACTTCTCAGTTTTACCTTGTAATCCATCATGAGAAAGAACACCTAAGAGAACTAATTAAATATCTGGACCCTTTGTCTTTTTCCGAGGGCTTCCACTAGCACAGAAGTGTTTCACGGCTGGGAGAGGGTAATTAAACCCAGCTAATGAGTCAGCATTCCCACCCGGGCCACTTAACCCAGGACAACTCGCACGGAAGAGATGGAGGGAGGGAACCACCCCCATCTGCCTCTGCTCCTGTCACTGTACACAGAATTATGGGTTAGACAATGTGTCTCATTCAAGTATTTTCAGGGAAGGGCAGAAATAACATATTTCCCCCCCAGCCCCTAAGCAAAGGACAGGAGAAAACCTTCTGTGCGAGCCGGGAGAGCCAATTTATCCTGGATAAAGAGGCTGAACCAAGGCCTGGGGGAGTCTGCAGGTAGAGCTCCATATTTTTAAAGTTTAAAGTTTAAAGTTTAAAAAGTTTAAATTCAGCATCAGCTCAGCCCAGGATCAACGGGAACTGGAGAAATGCTGTCAGTCACTGTCTAGTCCTTAAAAAATAACATTTTTTAAATTACTCCTCCAATTTGCTGCCGAGAAACCCAGAACTGATGGCAAAAAGGGGTTGCAGGGCTCTTCCCAGCAGCTTCCCAGAGCCAAGGCTGAAGTGTGGGATTCCCTGGGCAAAGACAAAAGGTTGGGAAAGAAAGAAGGAGCAGAGAGCAATGGATTACACCTCGCCACACCCCCCTCAACACCACTCCGGGAGCTCTGCAGAAACGCCAGTAACTAGAACGTGTTCTCAAATGAAAAGTCCATGCTTAAAAAATAAATAAAGAGAAGTTCAGAGCATTTAGGAATCCTATAAGGCTTGCAAGTAATTTGCTAAAAATCATGCTAACCTGTAGCATCTAGTCCTAGCGAGCCGAGACTGCCGAGCTGAACTGATACTTTTTTTTGTGGCCTTTTCGCTGTCTTCTCCTTATCCTCCTTTACAGACTTCTATTTACATTTGGCTTTAAATATGAAAATACTTGATAAACTTTATAAAATGTACAATTTTAAAAATATTTCTGAAAAACTGACTTGAAAAACAAAACGAAACAAACAAGAGAAAAAAAAACCAAAACAAAAACAAAACAAAAAAAAAAATCCAAAACCTCTGCACCAGAAATGTTAAAGGGGAAGGGATTTTTTTTTTTTTTCTCCTCCTCTCTGGATTTCTTGTGTGTTAAAGAAATGAGACGAATCCTGCATTTTCCATCCCCCCCGTCTCTCATCCCTCCCTCAAATATCTCAAGTATCATTTGGTGGGAGCACTGTGCACCTGGGGGATGCTGATCTGAGACCAGGTCCCCTTTCTCCTGCTCAGCCTCCCTTTCCCCGTTGCCTTTTCATGCCCCCTCTGTGTCACTGAATACTCTTTGGTTTAGTTTTTCTCCTTTTGCAAGAACATCACCGTTAGCAGCACTAGCAGCACTCCGTTGTCTCCACCACTGTTGACCCAGAAACTGCAATCAAAGCGCCTTTAAATGTCCATCCTTGCCTTCCTTTTCCATCCTCCCACCCCAGGAACAGCCTCAGTACTTGCACTCCATCGTCTGCCCTCTCCAGGAGCCCAATCCGTGTTTACAACATGGAATTTCCACAGTTTCCAACCCACCCACTGCAGATAGCATCTTATCAGAAACCAGTTCGTTGCAGGCATTTTTTTCAGGCAGGGCTGGCAGGGGCCAGAGGCCTTCACAGATATCCATTTGCAGAAGACACCAGACCTAGAACAAGCTGTTTTTTAATGGCATACAGTGATCCAATACTGCAAGAGTCTCTGGGATTGCCATCCCCACCCTGCTCCCCGGGAGCAGGGGCCAAGCACAGCTTTGCTGTCTCCTCCAGCTTAGAGGCACAGAGAATTTAAAGCCTTCTGGGTGAAGGAGCCAAAATTCCACCAGAGCCAGAGCTTTGCTGAAGGTGACAAAGTCTGCTTGGTGACGAGTGAGTGGCACCCGCTGACCACCCGGCTGGGGAGAGGAGGCAGGAGATGAACCTCCCTTTGCAGCCTCAGCCTCCCCAAGGAGCCCCGATGGAAATCCTCCTTCCTGGCACCCCTGCCCTGCTGAACAGAAGCATTTTGCACAAAACGCTGCCCTCCCTCCGCCACTCCCAAGTGCTGTGCTGCCAAGGCCCTTTCCTCCACTTCCTTCCTCCTCAAAAACCCCTTCCTGGGGATCTCTCTGCTGCCTGGCTCATCCATCTCCAACTCCAGCGGCCTCTGGCATCAACCAGCAGCTCCACAGCGTGTCCATGGCACAGTTTCAGGGAAAGCCCCCGGCAGCCGAGGGCTGGATCTGATGCCAGAGCTCAGCTCAGAGCTGAGGAGCTGGGCCAGGCCAGAGAGGACACACACATGGTGCTGGTTGGCTTCCCCCAACTCAATTTTTTTCCCTACAAGAAAAGAGGGATTCGATTTCCCCATGGAAGAACAGGGGGAAAGAGGAGGAGGCCCAGCTCACTTTAGATCCGAGCCTTAAGCCTTTAGAATAAGGTGCAAAATAAAGGTCTTAAATAGGAAAGAAAAAAAAAAAAAGAAAAAAGTCAAAACCAAAAAAGCATCTGAGGTTTGATTTTTTTTTTGTTT
>VZTJ01006144.1:2433751-2463615 GCA_013397795.1 Orthonyx spaldingii | reverse complement strand
TTTTTTTTTTTTTTAAATAAACTCCACTGTGCAAAACTGTGCATTGTCTTTGGTATCCACTTAGGTAGTTTGAACTTAGTACTTTTTCCTATGTCTTTTGTCTCGTTTTTCCTTTAGACAGAGAATTAGATTCTCCCCCCAAAAAATCATAATTTTGCTGGAGGCTAGTGATTGGCCTGATATTACATAATGCCCCTTATGTAATTGGAAAGAGAGAAATTGATTCTAGCTATAAACTACTGGCCTCAAAAGGAGTTTAAACTTTCTGGCAACATTGGCCTCTCTCAACTGAGCACGAGCTTTTCAACCCAAAAAGTTCAACACTGACTTTTTTTTTTCTTTTTAAATTACACAAGAGAAAATAAAAACTACACTGCAACAAAAATAACCATTTGTGTTCATGTAGTTAGCAGCAGCTTTTTAAAAAATAATTATAATAATAATAATAAGGCAGATTCTTGCCTTTGTTATGCCATTAAAAACATTCTTGTTCCCTAGAGAGAAGCATTCTGGAAAAAGTTGAAAAAAAAAATAATAATAACCCAACCAAAGCTTGCCTGCAAGTTCAAGTTTTGTAAAAAAATATATACATAATTTATTCTACAACATATGTGCCTTCTGTTCATACTTAGACATGTTTAGTGCTTTGTGTTTAGAGTTCATTTCCTGTCATCCCTCCTCTGAGGACAGCCCTAAAACCAGCCTGGGTTCCTCGGGTCTGCTGCCTTCACACCACTCTTCCACAGTACCGTTGTCTGCAAACTGTTCTGGGCCAACTTCTCAGCTCAACGAGCCTTTGCCCGATGGACACGGTGGGGGTTTTGCCTTTCGACCAAGCGGGAGAGGCAGAGCCTTGCCAGTCATATCTCCGACTCCCGCCGCAGCGGCCGCGGCTCCAGGGGCACCCCCGCCTGGTTGTGGTGCTCCATGTCCGGGTGGGTGTCCGTGCTCATGCTCTCAGGCACCCCCGTGTCGATCTCGTCCTCCTCTTTGCTGCTCAGGGCCACCTCGTTCTCGTAGCAAAAGGAGTTCGCGTTGGAGAGAATGTATTTCTTCTCCGCTAAGTCCCTGGCACTGCAGATGGGTGTGTTGGGCACTTCGTAGGTTTTGTGGAACCTCGAGTAGTCCACTTTGTAGTAGTTTTTCTCTTCGAAGAGCACGGGCTCGTAGCGGTGGCCCCAGAGGATCTCGTTTGCCAGGTATGAGCTCCGGCACTGGGTGGTCATGGCCGTGGCCTCCACCATGCCCTCTAAGATGACCACGATCTCAAAGTCAGCATTGTCCATGTCCTGCTTGCTCAGGTCATACAAAGGGCTGTCCTCGTCTATCTCGTGCACTATTGTAATGGGGGACACCAGGAAGATGCGGTCGATGCCGCTGTCAAACCCCACGTTGATGTCGATTTGATCCAGGGGGATGTACTCCCCTTCCGACGTGATCCTGGATTTCAGGAGCTGCGCCCGCACGTGCGCCTCCACCAAGTGGCTTTTCCTCAGGTTTCCCACGCGCCACATCAGGCACAGCTTCCCGTCCCTCATGGCCACCACGGCATTGTGGCTGAAGACCAGGGTTTCGTTCCTCTTTTTTGGCTTAGCCATCTTTGCCATGACGGCACCAATGATGAAGGCATCAATGATGCAGCCCACTATGGACTGGAAAACCACCATGAACACGGCGATGGGACACTCATCAGTGACACACCTGAAGCCGTAGCCGATCGTGGTCTGGGTCTCGATGGAGAACAGGAAGGCTGCGGTGAAGCTGCTCACCTGAGACACGCAAGGCTTGCTGTTCTCTTGGTTCTCCAGATCCCCGTGCAACAGCGCAATCAACCAAAACACACAGCCAAAAAAAAGCCAGGAGAGGATGAAAGTCAGGCAGAAGATCACCAGCATCCACCTCCAGCGGATGTCCACGCAGGTGGTGAAGATATCGGCCAGGTAGCGCTGCCCCTTCTCGCCCACGTTGATGAACTGGACGTTGCAGTGCCCGTCCTTTTTGACGAAGCGGCTCCGGCACTGCTGCCGGGTGTGGACCTTGCCCTTGCCGTTGCCGAAGCCGTTGGCCACGGCCATGGTGGACAGCTTCATGCCGTCCTCCTCCGAAGACACGATGCTGTAGCGGTTGGTTCGCACGCTGCCCATCACTACTGCCGGGGACTGAGGTGCTTCTGCTTTAGAAAACAGTCTGAGTTTCTGCAAAACCCTTTGGAGAAACAGTTTTGAAAGTTCTACAGGAACACACACACGCGGAAAAACCGGGCAGAGGCCGGAGTCCCCAGAAGCCCTCGGATCGCCCAAGGACAGTGTTCTGGCATGCAGGGTGAGCTCAGCAAGCCACCGTCATAGAGAGGGCATGGTCTGCAAGAGAAAGAGAAATGGCACGTTAGATCCTGGAGGAAAAGCACAAGGAATTGAGGAAAATGACACCTGTGGACCTGCAGGAAGTTTCCTTTTTCTTAATGACATTTTCAGCAACGCTCCATGTTCGCAGTTGTGCCTGGGCAGGGGAAGGAAGGAATCACTCTTCCCAAGGGACAGCCCCAAAGGGATCGTGTCACACCAGTCTGAGCAATATTCACTTTGAAGCTGGACGTGCAAAGGGTCTCTCTGCTATTTCCAACTGTGATTTCTGCTTATTTTGAAACAAATAATTCCCTTTAACATCCTTCTGTTCAAACATAAATATTGAAGCGGTTTGTGGTGACTTATGATGTGTCTTGTGGACTGTTTGACCCATGACAAAGCAGGGAGTGTGCAAAAGGGAAGGTGGAGAAAGGGAATAAACTTGGGAAGTGCAAATAGTGGTGAGTCCATGAAATTAAAGCACATACAATTGTTTTAATTAAGCTAAAAGAAGGAGTTGTGTATTCTCAGCAAATTTCAGGAATAAGGGCTGCAGTAGCTCCTCCCTAACTCCAGATCATTGGGACCTTTGTGGTTTTTACACTTGCATTAGGCGTAGGCTGTACAAAGCAAATTAAACCTTGTGAAATTCCATATCTGCTCCTGCTAAAGCCACCAGAATATCTCAGCAGAACCAGCAGAGAGTCTTCCTAACACCTTTAGGAGCAAGTCCCTTCCCCTTGGGAGCCCGAGGCAGCTGCTTCCATCTCCAGCAGGTAACAGTCCCGAGGGTCTCAAATGTCACCAACCAAGACTCAGCAGAAAGGCTACAAAACCTCCTTCCCGAGGGGAGAAGCCACCAAAAACTTGTTTCAGGGAGGTCTGGCTTAGACCCAGGTCTGGCTTTTAACAAGTGCGTCATCCTTTAAGTCATGCTCTGCATATCAGGAAATGGAATTGAAATGCTGCAGAGGAGCAGGGATGCATTAAAGGAACTGCTCCATCCACACGTGGCCCACGGAGGGAACAGAGCTAAACCCGAGTGGAGAGGAATGTCTGCTGTCCCTTTGGCACGGCACGGGAGGCTCCGGAACCATTTACAGTAGCAGGGGATTAAATCACGGTGCTCTTCCTAAATTAATGTTATCAAAACTCGGCTGAGTTTGTCCAAAAGCCAACAAAAGTGCAGCCACCGTGGGGCACAACCCCTGCCCAGCAGGACCTCTGCTCTTCCTCTGACTGGAATCTGACAACAGCTGTAGAAAAGATGTTATCTCCTCTCCCGACAACAGCAGCCCCCAAAGCCCTGCTGAGGTGCTCCAAAAACTTGAGCGATTTCAAACAACTCAAGCCCTCCCACATCCTTCCACCACATTACAAAGGCTTGAGCTCAGCGAACATTTGTTAGGAAAAGAGCAGGTGACAAACAGCAACGTCCTCAGCTGTGTGCACGCTGCTCTTCCCTCCGGGATCTCCTCGGGGTTTGCTTTCACCTCCTCTTTTCTCCTCGCTCCTGTTTGTTGTGCAAGAATGTGTCCCGATGCCTCCTTGCCAAGATTAGTCATCTGTGACTTCAGCTCAGACAAGACATTTTGGCAGCTCTTGGTGGTTCTGTAATGCCCGTTCGAGTGCAGCTCTCAGCACTGAACACTTCTGCTGGAGCTGCCCTCTCACGTCTCCTGGGCACTTATTCTTCCTTTTACAACTGCCTTGCCTCCCCTGTGAAGGATCCTCTTTTTCCTCCCTTTACACCTTTTTTTTCCACGGGCTTTCTCATTCCCGTCAGGGTATCGTGCTCAAAAACACAAAAGAATTCTTTTAACGCTCACTTAAATGATTTGTTTTGGCCCAAACCCACTTTTATTAGAAACCTGAACACAGAGGGGAAGTGAAATTACTGTTAATACATCCCACATAAAAAAACTTCTTGAAAAGCCACTGCACTGGTCTGCAAATCGATCACTTTCAAAAACCACATCCTATAATCACAGTCATGTTCGACTTCCACAGTCAAAGCCAGTTTTGTTCCAAGCGGATGGAAACACACAGCCTAGGAAACAGTTCATTCTGGAGCTGGGTTTGGTTTTTTTCCTGGATTTTAGTGGAAAACTTTCAGTGGAGGGAAAGATAAGCTGTAAAGTTTTAAGCGTCTGATTATGCAGCTTCTCCCACAAAAGTCCCGACGTGAGGACACTTGTTTGAATTCCGCAAATCCCTGAAATCCTAATGCCAGCTTCCTGTGGCTGCATTTAGAAGTTCGGGGCCCGAATTTTCATATTCACCCCCTGCAGAACCGAGCACCGAGCACCTCCTGTCCCTCGCCCAGCTCCCTCCTCGCTGGCTGTGCTGTGGGAATGAAGTTGCACCCCTTCAGCTCTAAGCACCCCAAACCTGGGGGTGAGGCTGGGGGCACCTTTGCAGCCTGCTGGAAGTTCATAGCCCAGAGCTCTGGCACTTTCCAGGGCAGCAGAGCTCTCTGCCTGCTTTGCCAGCACAAACTGCCTCTCCTCCTGCAAGTGCTCGGAGAGGGGACCATGACGGGATGGGCGGGATGGGAGCAGGAGCAGCTCCACGCACAGGGACCACCCAGAGGGGCTGATATCGCTCCTGCTCAGGGAAATACAGGTCCCAAGAAATGCCCTGTGGATCCACTGGCTGCCCCACCACCTGCTCTGTGCTCACCCTGACCTTCACAACCGCTTCCATGGAAGTTCCCCAAAAACACCAGGAATAAACCAGCTGGAAAACCTAATGCAACTTCTTACTGTGCCAATCCACCTGCTGCTCAAAGGCAGAACAAGGCTGCAGCCCCTCACTCCACCCCAGCATCAGCTGCTGGTGGCACCAGAAATCCCAGACTGGTGTGGGAGCAGCCCTGCAATCCTCACCGGGCAAAGGAGCCAACCCAGCACCACCAACCCACCCCAGTATTTGCCCAACTGGGCCCAGTGCAGTGCAGCCAGACACACACACAGAGCTGCAAATTAATCATCACCAGGTTTGTTGTTATGGTCATTATTATGATCGTTATTAATCCAGGTGACCTTTCCTCCTGGAAGGGAATACAAGCAAACGCAGTTTGGAATTGCCAGCACTGGCACGGGCTCGGGGTTACTGGGAAGGGATAAGATGGGATGGGAGAGCTCTGCTGCGGGGGGATGCTTGGAGGAGCAGAGGAAAACGGGGCTGTGCTGCATCTGCAGCATTTCTGAGCCAGCATTTGGGGAAACGCCACGACGAGGAGCCCAAACCTTCACTTTCCCCGAGCATCCCCCTCCAGCCCTTCCCTGGGGAAAGACATCGCAAGGAACAGCAGGAGGGGAATCTGCGCAGGAGGTGAAGGACTGAGAGATGGCTCTGGAGTGCGGAGGAGCAGGGGAGGGTGGCGAGGAGCAGCAGGGAGCGCTCGGAGCGGCTGTTCCCCGGCTTGGAGCGGTTATTCCCCGGCTGACGCCACTGAGCCCTGCGCGGCCAGCCGGGCACAGGTTGCCAGGAGAGCACCAGCTCCAGCTCAGCCAAGCGCCGTCCCTGCTGCCCTGGCAAAGCAGAACAAAGCCGCTTCTGGCAGCAGCCGAGCCTGGTCCCACGTTCCTGCTCCCTCGCTGCCGGGCACGGCCACCCCTGTAACCTTTCTCCTTAAAAGTCACTCCCCGGGGCTCCTTCGCTGCTCCGCGCACGACTCGAGTTACACGGAGCGGCGAGCTGCCTTCGGGGGAAGGATCTGACCTTCGGGGACGGGCAGAGGGGGGGAAAAAAATTTCAAAAAGAGCACATGATGCAGGGAAATGGGTGCGAAGAAATAGGAGAAAGGGAAGGACAAGTGGCGCTCGCATCTGCTGTCCTGCCAAGGAGACGGGCTCGGGGTATTTGTAGCCGATGACAAAATAACTACGAGTGGAGCAGCCATCACCAGGGGGTGTACGCGGCGCACCGGCTGCGAGGATGGAAAAGCAAACAAGTGTAAAGGTAAGGCTGAGGCACGGAGACAAGTGCGGGCAGCCTGCGGGGTGGGGACAGCGCGGCGGGGACAGAGCTGCGGGTCCCCGGCGGCACCTGCGGGTCCCCGGCGGGTCCCCAGCGGCCCCCGCCCGCTCACTGAACCCCCAAATCCATCTGCCTTCGCTTATCAGTATTTTTTCCTTTCACTGTCATGAGCTAAGCTGAAACAATGCAGCTCTTCGCTGCCTTCCCAGATGCTTTTTTTCTTTTTTTCCCGCTTCCCGTTCTTTCCGGCAGGACGGTCAAAAATAAAGAAACCCTCCCGTCTGCACCATGCCGATGAATGAAGAAGCTACAGGTTCATTTCACACCCCTCTGAACCATCCCGGACGCTCAAACCCACGCATCCGAGCGCCGACACTCGCTGCTCCTGCCCCTCTCTCTTGTGCAGGAAACAACAGGCGAGAAGAAGGCGAAGGGATGGAGCGGCGCGCTTTGTGCGACGCGGAGTTGTCATGCGAACTTCCAGCCTTTCCCCAGGATAAAATATCCCGGGGGGGGGGAAACGGGGGGAGCAGCTGGTGCATGGAAAGTTATGAGCACAAACAGATGCTGCAAGCAGATGCTCGGGGCGCTCCAGCCATACCTATCGAATTATTTTAGGCGCTGAGAATAGCTCCGTGAGAAACGCGGGAGTTCCCCCTTCTCCAAGCCGAAGGCAGCGACATAAAGCTGGAGCGTTATCGCGGGGGTGTCGCGACAGCGCGCGTGCCGCGCATCGCCTCAGCTCTTCGGGGGAGAGACGGGGGAAGAAGGCGGTTCTTACCTGCGGCGGCCGCCGGGGAGGTGGCGGTGCGGAGAAGGGGGTTAGATCCGCGGCCGGTGCCCGGTGCCGGTGCCCGCTCCGCCCGCACTGCGCTCCCGCCCGCCCGCGGCCCCTTTTTGCGCGCGGCCATGGCACGTTAAATACGGCCCCGCCGGCCACGCCCCCCGCGCCGTCTCAGCCAATCAGCGCGCGGGGCGGGCCCGGGGGCGGGGCTTCGGCGGGACCGGGCAGCGGCACCGGGAGCGGAGCGGGGATGGATCCCGGATGGATCCCGGCGGGGATGGAGCCCAGCGGGGATGGATGCTCCCGAGCCGCGCTTCCCGCTGCCCGCAGCGTGCCCGGAGAAGCTGCTGGCTCCCGCCTTGGTCCCTGCTGCGGAGGCTCCCCCGGTTCCCGGTGTGGAGGGTCCCGGGAGAAGGCGCCCGCATCCCCGGTGCGGACGGTTCAGGGGTTCCCGGTGCCAGGAGGGGCCCGGGAGAAGGCGCCGGGTGCCCGGATCCCCGCATCCCCTCTGCGGAGGGTCCCGGGAGAAGGCACCGGGTCCTCGGGTTCCCCGTGCAGAGGGCTCCAGGAGAAGGCACCGGGTCCCCGCTGCAGAAGGTCCCCGGGTCTCCCGGTCCCCGGTGTGAAGGGGCCCGGGAGAAGGCGCCGCGTCCCCGGGTCCCCGGTGCGCAGGATCCCGGGTCCCCGGCGCGCAGGGTCTTCAGGAGAAGACGCCGGGTCCCCGGTGCCCGGTGTAAAAGGTCCCGGGAGAAGGCGGCGTTCCCCGGTACCCGGTGCAGACGGGGCCAGGAGAAGGCGCCAGGTCCGCCGCGGGTTCCCGGTGCGGAGGCTCCCGGGAGAAGCCGCGGTGCAGAGCGGGGACGGCCGCGCTCCATCGGCTCTGCGGGGAGGCAGCGCCGGTGCGGTTCCGTTCTCCGGCTCCGGGACACACCCGGCACCTGCCGCGGGCATCCCCGAGCCTCCCTGGGCAGCCACAGAGGCTTTGCGGGACTGCACCGGGAGCTCGGGACGGTCCCGTGCGGGAGCTGGGTGCCCGCTCGCTCCCGTTCCCGTGTCTTGGGCTGATGTCCGAGGCCCCGGGCAGTGAGAAAAAATACCGGAGACGGAATAGTTTCGTTCCTTTTGTCCCTTTCTTTATTTCAGGGAAGGGAAATGCTGGGTGCGGGGTGTCCCATCCCGAACTCCCGACCTTAACATGCACGAGAAGCCAGGCAAGCCCAGCACACCGTCGCTCCTAAACCGAAAATCCTTCTCTTTAACTCAAATGAAACAAGAGCTTTGATCCCTGGGCTGAGATCTTTGGGAGCAAGACTGGGAGCAAGCTAAGGACGAGCCTGGCTGCAGGGCATGGAATCCACGGCTTTGTTTCCTGAGCCACCTGTGGCAGCCCGGTCAGGCTGGCCAGGCTTGAAATACGCAGAAATCCAAATTATTTTTAACAGCTTGTTCTCCCTACGGTGGAAGTGGCCTAAGACAAAGAAAAGAAGGATGAAACGCCTGGCCGGGAGCCTTGCAGGAACAAAAACAGCCTTGCAAGCACAGCCCGATGTTTGCCAAGCTCCGGCTCCGCTGGGCAGTGCGGGGGAGCTGGGTTCCAGGGCAGGTGCCCGCAGCAGGACGCGCTCCCTGCCCTCGGGGAGCTGAGTTCCCCTGTGCCGACAGCCGAAACCCACGGGGCAGCCCGTGGTGTGCTGGCAAAACGAGGTGATTGCCGAATGCGGGGGGTGGGCAGAGCACAGCAGGCGTTAGGGATTGGCATAAACACCTTGAATTGCACCCAGCACCCTGAAACGCCCAAAAACGGGTGCTGGGGATGCTCCCGGGAAAGGCAGAGGGAACCAGCAGCGGGTCAGCCCGGAGGGACGGGCTGCTCCGAGGGGTTCGGCCTCCAGAGAGCTCCTCAATGTCCAGAGCAGGCTGTAAATGTGGTTCCTGACCTCCCACAGCAATGCCGGTGCCTGCAGTCTCCCCTTGCTGCTTAAACTCTCCTCCTCGTTTGTTTGCGAAGTTTCCAACCCTGCCGTGAGCTGCCTTTAAACCCTCGGTGGAAACGCTTTGCCCAAACGCTCCGAGAACACCCTGCCCGTGCTGCTGCTGCTGCTGCTCCATCCCGGCCAGCGCCGTGCCTGGCACCGGCGGTGTTTGCCGAGCTCCCCGGAGCCCCGATGAGGAAGTGCCGCATTGCTGCAGCAATAAACACCGGGGCCGAGGGCAGCTGGGTCACCAGTGCCACACTGGTGTGTGCGGGAGGCGCAGAATTGACGCGGTGGCGAGGGGGAAGGAGAGACGGGCGCTTCTGCTCGTTGAGCAATCCGGCGAGTTGGGCAATCTCGCTGTTTGTGAGCTGTTCTCGGGTGGTTCTGTTCGTTTGCAAGGGGAAGAGAAGTCCAGAACTTGTGAGGGATGGATCTGGAAAGCAAAGTGGATAAGGGGAATGACTGCAATTAGTTTATCCTTTTAGTGAGATGGCGATAATTAAATCCACAGGATTTGAGTGGCATGGGCACAGTTCATGGACCTATATCAGAGAAAGAAATATCTCTCATGTTTCTCTTTGTGTACTTCCCATGAACTGCTAAAATAGCAACAATTCGAGCCACCTTGGAGAAATACGTGCCCACCTAGGTGTCAGTGAAATAAAGAGCTGTGATCCACTCCTGCTAAGAGATGTTCTGCTGGGAGGTGGCTGCAGCAATTCCCTGTGCGGTATCTCCAAGATATCCCAGACTGCAGCCCGGCTTTGGCGACTCTTACTCAGCCTTTACTCATGCGAAGCCGCTGACAGAAAACACAGCCCTACTACGGATTTATCTGCTGCTGTGAGTAAGGCTTACTCAGCCATTCAGCATTTCACACGAGGCAGGGCACAGCAGATGCATCACCACCGTTCCACGGCTTTCTCCAAGTCGGGGCAGCTCTGCCCACAGAGCTCTCCTCAGAATGAAATATCGATCCGAACCTATTGCACAGATAATGAAAACCACAACAGAGCCGCCTGCGTGGGCTCCAGCAAGAGGAGCCCGTCCAAACCTCTGAACAGGGAAGCTGAAGTTACAAGGAAAGTTTCTAAAAAGCCCTTTCCTGTTGCAACAAGCCAGGACAAAGAGGGTGAGACAGCTGAAAACTTAACCCTCAGCGCTGAGCGAGGGGTTTGTTTTCCTCCTCTCCGCGAGCGGTTTTCCAGTCTGGCGTAGCCTTGCCTCAGAAATCTCTCACTGAAATGTTAGAAAATGGTAATGGGCTGAGGGATTTTCAAGGCAAGACCTTTTTATCTGCAGGAAAAAATGGTACCAAAGGAGAGGACGGGCTCTGGGAAGGAAGAACATTCAAGAATTTTTCTCCCCTTTTTTGTGCCACGGTTCTCCCCTCAGTTGTCACCACAGCCACCCTGTCCCTCAGCTCGGTGGTGCCCCTGGAAGGGAATTTGGGAGTTGTGTTGCAGGCCCAGGCCTTGGCAGCTGGACCAGAGGCCTCAGCCCCCGCCTCACTCCACGGGAGACGTTATTAAATTGCTTTTTCTGTCTTGGCGCTGAAAGGACCTAATTATCAGATTGCATTAGTCCTCATCTCTTCAAGTGGCCAAATCTGCTTTGGTTCTCAAGGATTTTATTGCCAGCTGAAAATGGCTTAATTGTATTGTACTTGCAAAGAAAACACGGGCTGGTGGAATCAAAGCTTTCCACAAGAGGAGAAGAAATGCCATAAATAACACGTTGGGCTTTTATTTTTTTTTTTTTTTTTTTTTTTTTTTTTTGGGTCTCACCATTTCCATGCATGTAAACTGGCATGAGTTTGCCTTTCTTCCCTAACCGTGAAGTCAACTGGAAAAAATTCCTCAGGAAAAGGTGGTTTCCCCATTCCCAGTAACCTCCTGGGGTTTAGGCATTCACTGGATCTTTATAGGTCTAACAGTGGGATCTCCAAGGGAAAAATGAGCCCGCGTTGGTAACAGAAGGAATGGGGAAATCCAGGGAAAATTCCACAGAGAGAAGGTTGCATGTTTGATAAGACTTGAGAGAGCAAATAAATGGGCTCTGCAGATGTGCAGTTCCGCTGGATAAAAGCGGGTTTGTCCATAGGAGGGATGAAATACGACAGAGGAAATTGAATTTAGGCTTTATGGACCTGAGAAGAGTGGAACTCACACCCCAACCGCATTGGTTTCCTTAGCTGTATATTTTGTGTGCAAAAATCTTCGCTCAAGATTTCAGGCTGCCTTAGGTAGGCTTATCCTAAAGGCAAAGCACCAGCCAGTGACTGCATTTGGAAAAAAATAAATATATTTTCAGTCCTTGCTGCTGCAGGGGGGGGATGTGGGGAGCAAGGTGAAGAAATCTTGAAATACTGAATTCCAAACAGAAATCCACTGCTAGCAGGAGCTGTATCTAACTCCCAATCCAACAGCAACCCACAAACTCTGCCAAGGAAAACTCCTTCCCAACTCTATATTCCGTGTGGCTCGGTTCTCACCAAATTAAGGAGCCTAATGTAAAGCATCTTTAGTTCCCAGCTAAACTTTCAGACCCAATAAAATGTGATGTTGGTAAAAAGGGAGCTCTGAGCTCTCAGGCCTTCAAATGATTAGGAAATGCTCATCTGATATTTAATGTGCACCTGGCACATTCCATGTTTTCTCCAAGCAGACAGTTCCAGCACCAGTCAGGGACCTGTTTCCACAATCCAGGACTGTGGATAATCTTCCAGAAATGCAAGAAATGTAAAGGACATTTGGCACTGTTTGTGACACAGCAATATTCCATGTTTTCCCTTGTCAAGCCATCAGTCAGCTGGGGCACTTTGTGCTCAAAGACAGCAGTGGGGAGGTGTTTTCAGATTGGTGAGAAGGAATTTTCAGATTAATGAAGAGGAATTTTCAGATTAATGAGAAGGAGTTTTCAGATTAATGAGAAGGAATTTTCAGGCTAATGAAGAGGAATCAGTGTGAGTGATCAAAGCGACCAAGCAATCACATATTCGTTATCTGATCAGCTCCCATTCTTTGGATCTCTCCAGGGAAAGGGAGTCAATGGTTAATAAAACTTGCCAGAGTGGTGAGAACACGCTTATGGAGCTGCTGTGGGGATCCTGACAATTCCTGGAAGGAAAAGGGTTAAGAGCCAGCAGCTCACACACACAAAATGTGGGACTGCGCTTTCCTCCTCTCCCTCACAGCTCCAGCTGCTCAGTGCCACTGCCCTGCCAGGTTTTCCAAACTGGGGATGGGCTCCTGCTCAGCTGAGCACAGCAGGGGAAGGAGATCTTGGTGTTTCTCTGGGTTTCAAACTGCAGGTTATGGATCTTTCCGTGAGCAGGAGGCTCTCGAGGCAGTGGGTGCCCATTGGCTTTTTCGTGGCTCCCTGCTGTGGGCAGTCACAGGATCAGAGTCATAAAATCCCAGAATTTAGGTTGGAAGGGACCTTAAATTCATCTCATCCCACCCCCTGCCATGGGCAGGGACACCTTCCACTATCCCAGGCTGCTCCATCCTGGCCTTGGACACTTCCAGGGATCCAGGGGCAGCCACAGCTTCTCTGGGCACCCTGTGCCAGGGCCTTCCCACCCTCCCAGGGGAATTTCTCCCCAATATCCCACCCAACCCTGCCCTCTGGCAGTTTGAATCCATCCCCCCTGTTCTGTCACTCCAGACCCTTGGAAATGGTCCGTCTCCATCGTTCCTGTCGCTCCTTCAGGCACTGGAAAGCCACACTGAGGTCACCACTTTTCTCACTTCTTTCCTCCAGGCTGAGCAACCCCAACTCTCTCGTCTTTTCCAATCCCAATTCTTCTTATCTTTTAGGAGAAAAGGCGAAGGGAATTGGGATTCTCCAGCCAAGTCAAGTCACCTGCTCGCTCCAAAGCCCTCATGGTGCTCGGACAACTTTCCAACTCCCCCTGCAGAGCCCAGGGGGCTCAGAGATGGGGCTGGGCTGGGTTTCTGTGATTGCACCAGGGCAGGGACAAGGCAGAGACCTGAGAGTGCCACCATGGGCAGAGATGTGGAAAGCTTCCAATGGGAAAGGGAGTGGCAAGAAAGAACAAGAACTCAGCTGCAACAGCAAGAGCTGGAAAGTTTTTTGTCTTTTCTGAGCAAAATCACAGCAAGTCGCCTGCCTGTTCTGCATCTCTCCTCCTGCGCCGTCTGTATCCACACCTTGGGCACCGAAGGGATCAGCACTGGGCAGATTCACGGTCCCAGGTGAGGTTTGGTGGTCCTGAGAGGGAGCTGGTGTGGGATGTGTGGGTGCACGATGGATCCTGCTCCCAGCAGGGACCCAGGCAGCCTCTGTTAAACCCCTCATGCTTTCCCTGCACTGTTCCTGTTGCATTTCTGCTGCTGAGCATTTATTACCACTCTAATTCATTACCTACCAGGGCATCCACTCCAGTGAAAACTGCATTTATAACCCTGAAAGCATCTGATTTCTGCTAACGCCACACAAATGACTGCTCTCCTCTCTTTCTCACACTTTTTATTCCAGTAGAGTAGCTGAGATCAAATGTCCCCAGTGTTTTCTGTCACTTTGTACCAGAGCCTCAGAATCCACCTGGAGTCTGTGGCCACAACATAAATGACAATATCAGGGTTTATTTTCTCTCCTGGAAAGCAAATAAGCTGTGCTAAAAACGGAGAGTTAGATCACTGGCCATTGTGGAAGGAAAACCACAGCAGAAAACAAGCTGGAGTTTCCTGAGGAGCCAGCTCTGGGGTTTTTTACATCCAATGGGAACTTCCATCCCTGTGGCAGCAGAGGAGACTCTCCCTGAGAGGGGACTGGGTGAGTTTGGGTGTGTTTGTGCTGGATTCTTCCCATCAACAATGACTGAATTTCTCACCAGGGATGGTCCTGGAGATGCTGGAGCTGGTGGGGAGCAGCCCCAGGTTTTTGGAAGAGCCTCAGGGCCTTCCAGAACCTTCACAGCATCTTTTCCCCCCTTTGCCTGCCCTTCCCTGCTCAGGAAGCCGAGGAGATCCTGGCCAGGACACACAGAGCAGGTCCCTGGCACTTGTGGAGCTCAGCCCTTCCCAGAACTCCTGCTGGGCCAGGAAAGAGGAGCACACATTAAATCAGCTGGCACCTCTCAAAATGTCCCTCCAAACTCAAAGTGAACAGATGAGTACAACCAAACCAAGCTCAAAACTGTGGCTTAAACTTCCTGAGATTGTTTTGGACTGATTACTTGGACCAGCCCTCCAAGGCCCACCCGTTAAAACACCTCTGCCACTTGAAAAATCTGTCGTCAGAGGGGAAATAATCCTCAGCAAGTCAACGCCACGGCTTCCTTTCCCCTGCTATCACGATCTTGTGCTGCTTATTTGCTTTTCTGATGCCATTTTGTGCCTCCAGGCCCAGCTCTGCCTCTCATTTACGCACAGGGAAGGATTCCCCACCCATCCCCGGGCATCCTGCGCCGAAATTTTGGCCAAACTGAACGTCCTGTGCTGGGGCCCGGCCTGATCCGGGTGCCAGGAGGGGAGGGATGGTGGCAGGAGGAGCCTCTCTCCTGGTTTGCACCTCAGCATGAGCCATGAGTTTCTTCGTAATCTCCCTAATTCTCCAGGAGCTGCCTTTGATCCTCTGGTGTTATTTGAGCTGATGCCCAAACCCTATTAAACAACCTTGTGACAGGGACTGGAGGGGGAAAGGTTGTGCTTTTTCCCATCAAGTGTTGAGCAATCAGCGAGGAAAGCTGGGAACTGTCAGAGCTGCTGCAGTGGCTGTGGGACCTGGGGACGTCGTGGTGCTGTGGTGGCATCACAGGTCCCGGGATCCCTGTGGTTCCACAGGGCTGGGATTGCTCCCTGCAGGTGGGGTGGGAGCTGCAGGAGCATCCTGGGTGTCTTCCCAGGTTCCCTTCCCTGAGTCCCTTCCCTGAATCCCTTCCCTGGTTCCTTTCTCTGGTTCCTTTCCCTGGTTTCCCTCCCTGGTTCCCTTCCCTGGTTCCCCTCCCTGGTTCCCTTCCCTGGTTCCCTTCCCTGATTCTCTTCCCTGATTCTCTTCGCTGAATCCCTTCCCTGAATCCCTTCCTTGGATCCCTTCCCTGGTTCCTTTCCCTGGTTCCCTTCTCTGGTTCCCTTCCCTGGTTCCCTTCCCTGAGTCTCTTCCCTGGGTCCCTTCCCAGGTTCCCTTCCCTGATTCTCTTTCCTGGATCCCTCCCCTGGGTCCTTCTCTGTGTCCCTTCCCTGGGTCCCTCCCCTGCCTGCACCCAAGGTTTTGGGCAGGTATCCAGGATCACCCCGTGGGTCTGTGGCTCCAAAGAAGCCAAGGCTGATCCAAGGAGTTCCCATCCCTCCTCAGAGGCCTCAGAGCAGAAACCTCCATTCAGAGCTGAGCTTTGGCAGATATTTCATTTTTTTCCCAGCACATTTCGGGGGCCAAATGCCTCCTGGGGTCACCTGTAACAGGCAGAGGGGACACCCAGCACCCAGGCTGGGACTGTCTTGGTTTGACAAAGGGCAGAGATCACATGTGGGGACAATCGGGGGCAAAGGGGAGACAAAGAGAGACAGAGAATGAGCAGGGGCTCGTCACGTCGCCTGTGACAGTACTGGAAGGTGCTTGTGCTCTCTGCCACCAAAGGTGACATAAAAAAACCTGTGCAGAACAGCCCAGAGCAGGGAACAACGGGCTGGCTTTGTTCCCCTTGCCCGATGGGGTGACTCCAGAGCTCAGGATCAAGTGCCAGCAATGCCAATCAATTCTGGGCTGGTTTTTTTTTTGTTGAAACAAAAACCCAACCCACAAACCAATCCTCCAGCCTTCCAGGAGTCAGAAATCCCCCAGCAGCTCAGCTTTCCTTCATCCCCACCTGCGGGGCTGATCCCCAGGGCTCCAGGGAAGGCAGGGTGGGTGCACAGGGCAGGGTTTTACACTGGAAAGCACAAGGGGAGGCTGCACAGAGCTGTTTGCTTTGCATTATTCACACTCCTCCAGCCCTGGCCAATTGCTTCGCCTCTGACCGTACTCCACTGTAATTTTTTCAAGCTGAAGAAGTGTCTGTTCTGAATCTTCATCTGAAATGGCAATTGACTTTGAATCTTTTTGGAAGGCCCAGAAAGAAATGAAAGACTTCCAAGCATCTCTGTGCTTTGTTGGTGTCTGGAAGTGGCTTCTCTCACCGGGGAGCGACGAGAAGAAGCAGATCTGGGTGAGTAATTTCATCTGCAGAAGGCAATTTACCACGAGGCAACACTTCAGCCCTCAATGCCTTCGGTTCCCAGCACAAAACATCCTTGACCTCGCTCTTCTCTCCCCTCAACTGAGCTTCAGGTAACTCTGGGAAGGAGAAACCTCCCCAAGGAGCAAATCCACGAGTCAAAGCCGTGAGTTCCTTTGCTCAGTTAAGGCCCCAGGAGGCTGGGGTGGGGTGTGGGTCCTCCCTTTACAGGCAGAGGCTGTTCCAGGGCTTTCATCAGGTACAATTAGCACTGTAGTAATTACCCCGGGCCAGGCACACAGCTGGGGAGAGTGCAGGGATTTCAGAGGGGTGAAACTGGAGCTGGAATTGGCGGGGACTGTCCCGTTTGATCAATGTGAGGAAAGGGATGGGAGCTGTTTCAGTCCCAGTCCACACCTGCAGACGTCTGCACTTGTGGCACTTCCCTGCTGGAGCTTCTCACCCCAACTCCTGAGGATTGCTATCACCACGGGTTTTCCAAACCTTCCTCCCGCATTTTTGGTCCTTACCAAAGGAATTCTGTGGGTTTAGGACTTCTGCACTACCCGGGTTTGCTGTTGGGAAATGCCTCGTGGCTGGTGCTGCGTGTGATTGTAAAGAGCCACGTCTGGCTGCTTTACCTGGGGCTTCTCCAAAAAGAAGGATAAAATGGGAGGAAAGACAAAAAACACCTTCTGGCAGGGTGCTTGCCTGTGGAAAAAGTGACCACTGGGGAGAAGTTTAATCAGTGCAGTGAGTAATTGCAGGAACTGCCACAAACCACCAGATTTCGTTTCCCACTTCACATCCTACCTGAGGTCACTCTGGAAAGCCTCCCATGGCATTGGCGGGGTCACACTGACTTCCCATGAGTGAGGCCCTTGACCTGGGTGGGCAGCGAAGGAGACACTGCCTGGGCTCTTTCTGATTTCCACGTGGAGATCTGAAGGCACCGATGAATAATTCCTGGTTTTCCTGCCCCGCTCAGGGCACGGCCATCCCGAGGAGGCATTTATCAACCAAAATCCGTGCTGGAGACACCCAACACAGCCCTTGCACCGAGCCCCAGCGCAGAGCAGCGGGGCTGGGGAGGCTCTGGGACAGCCTCCTCCCTGCACCACGGTCACACAGAGGCCACCAGCTCCTTCTGGCACCTGGGCCAAGCGGGGATCGTGACGAGCGAGCGCCAGACCAAAAATAGCCCCTCCCCTGTCAGGCAAGGCCCAGAGACACCCTGTGATCAAAGATGGGGAAGCACGAGGAACAAAGGCCCTGCCCAGTAGCCGAGGCAGAGCAGCTGCCTGACACTTGTGAAGCTTCCTAGAGCCCGGGGAGAGGATGTGCAGGAGCAGGACGGCGTGGATGGCTCAGCAGATGTTTCATTGGAGCTACTCCCGTGCGTGAGAGAACGCACGGAGCCGCTCGATGGAAAATGTGCATTCAGAAGTGGACATGGCACTGGAGATGAGATAATTATTAAGGCATTTCTGTTTTGGAGCCCTTTCTGTGCGGAGTTTTGCACAATAAACGTTAACGTTGCCTTTCTACACGCACACACGTTCCCTGGCCCAAACAACCAGGCGGCTCTGTGTCACTGATATGTCCCCAAGTCTGTCCCTTTGGCCACAAATAGCTCATTGCCCTATTTGAAAGGTTCCTGGTGGAGAGCAGCCAGGTTTGCCCGGCTATATTTACCTAAGCTGGCAAATCGGGCCACCTCCCCCCCAGCTTCTGCTTCTATATATAAAGGGGAATGATATCAAATAAATCAGCAGATTCCGGATCAGTTTTATGATAAAATATGTTCTGCGCTGATTTACGGCGCTGAAACTGAGAGCTGTGCCCAGATTTGCTGGGGATGGTCAGGAAACACTGGGAATTCACTGACAACAGGTTGTCTGGTTATAACCCCGAGTTTTGGGGCGGCGTTTCGGAACGGGCGGGGGTCCCGTCCCGAGCGGGTGCTGCAGCCGAGGCGGCGGGGGCTGAGCGTGGCGCGTCCTGGGCGCCGCTGTCGCCGCTGTCGCCGCTGTCGCCGCTGTCGCCGCGGATGCTCCGGTGACCGCTGGGCGCCCGCCGCAGCTCCAGGCGCTGCCGCCAGGTGGCGGCCGAGGGCCCGCGGCGGGATCGGGATCGGGATCGGGATCGGGATCGGGATCGGGATTGGGATCAGGATCAGAAACAGGATCAGGATCAGGAACGGGATCGGGTCAGGATGAGGATGGGGATGGGGATGGGGACCGGGATCGGGAACAGGATTGGGATCGGGATCGAGAACAGGATGGGGAACAGGTCAGGGTGGGGATCAGGAACGGGAATGGGATTGAGATCGGGACGGGGATCGGGAATGGGAACGGGATTGGGATTGGGATTGGGACCGGAATCAGGATAGGGATCGGGATCAGGACCGGGATCAAGATCGGAACTGAGAATGGAATCAGGATCGGGATCAGGAACAGGAACAGGATCGGGAATGGGAATGGGACCAGGATCGTTCCAGACCCTAAAGGGGGATGGCAAAAAAAGAGGGAGAGCGGCTTGTTATGCTGGAATATAGTGGTAGGAAAAGCGGGAATGGCTTTGAACGGAAAGAGGGGAGGTTTAGATGAGATATTTGGGAGAAACTGCCCCGTGAGCTGCGGCTGCCCCATCCCTGGACGTGTCCAAGGCCAGGCTGGAGCAGCCTGGGCTGTGGAAGGTGTCCCTGCCCGGGGCAGGGGTGGAACTGGATGAGCTTTGAGCTCCCTTCCATCCCAAACCATTCCGTGATTCCATGACACACCTGGGTGGGAAATTCTTGTGAATTTTTGACAGTCCGAGGTAACTTTGTGTTGTTTGGCCTGAAGCAAACGTCGAGAGGTGTCGATATCACATCTCCAAACCCTCCTGGCTTCCTAGGGAGCAGCACGAGCCCAAAGCAGAACTGCCCAACTTCACCTTCCCTTTGCCTGATGTTCACCCCAGCAACTCCTCAGCCACCAGGACTGACCCCACAAAAACCTTTAATTCTGGAAGCAGCTCCCGTGCTGTGATTTTGAAGCCCAACGAAAACACCGATCCACATTTTTCAGCCCAGATGCAAACTTTAACTTCTCGTTTCGACCTGGTTCCCTCTCTGTCACACTTCCCCTTGTCTGCCTGGAAGTGACTCTGTTGTCAGAAGCTTCTTCCTTTTCCCTGCTTTGGGCCTCTCCTGCCCACCACAGACACCAACCCCTTCTGTTTGCAGCTTCCCAGCTCCAACCAGCAAAGATTTACGAGATAAAAAAAGCTTACAAGCAATTTTTTTTCCTCCTACACAACAGTCCTGATGCCCTGAAAGGTACCTGTTATTTCCTGAAGCGAGCTCAGACCTCCTGCACGGCGTGTAAGCAACAGGGGATAAACAAGGGGATAATGACACATCCCACATCTGAAACCCAACTTCACAAAAACTGTGCCCTAAATGACACATGATAATGGGGAAGGAGATGCCAGCTGCCTTAATGAATGGTGGTGAGCAAGGCTGGAAAAATAAACGATATAATAATCTCTCATTATGTCCCCTTTGACATAAATTAATCTTGACCCAGAACAACGGTGCTGCTTTCCAAGGGAAAATAACCAGGGTGAAGTTTTAATCATGAGTCAGGAGGCCAGTGCAGGGTGGTTTGTGTTTTCTCTTTGTTGTTTAGAATTTTGCTCCAGCTGGTAAATTTTGTGGAAAAGTCAGGGATGGGGTGAGCAACTTTCACACAGAAATCCCAATTCCTGCCTCGTGGTGGCTGGGAAGGAGCTGCTGATCCTCAGCCCCAGGAATTGGCTCTTGGAAGCCCCAGGAAGATGTGCAGGGCTCTGGAAGAGCAGGAAGGTTCTGTTGTTTCACCACTGAACAACTCAAAATGCATCCAGGTTCCCTTTGGGCTGCTGGGAACGTTCCTCCAATTCATTGGGATTGACTGGGGGGTCAGGTCCGTGGTCCTGCTGGATGTGTTGTTACTTTGGTTGGGTTTCTGGGAGGCTTCTTTGCTTTTTTATTGCTCAGCCCCACAACGGGGATGGAACAAAATCCCTGGGAAATCCTCATGGGGAAAGAGCAGATGGGGGAGGGAGAGTCTCCCTCTCATTTATCCCATTTATCCTGTTTTTCCATTGCCCAGTGTCCTGCAGGAAGCTTTCCTAGGTCCTTTCCTAGGGAAGAAGGATTAAGAACTGGCTCTACCCAGAACAGGTCAGGGCCCACCTAAACATAAACCTGGAGAAGAAAGGGCTCCAGGGAGACCTCAGAGCCCCTTCCAGGGCCTAAAGGGGCTCCAGGAGAGCTGGAGAGGGACTGGGGACAAGGGATGGAGGGACAGGACACAGGGAATGGCTTTCTACTGCCAGAGGGTGGGGTTAGATGAGAAATTAGGAAGAAATTCTTCCCTGTGAGGGTGGGGAGGTGCCGGCACAGGTTGCCCTGAGAAACTGGACAGGGAAGTTTAAACCTGTAGCTGCAGGGAAGAAAAGCCCAATGTGCTCTCACAAGGTGTGTGGTGGAGGAATGTTCTTTATTTTGATGCCTTTATTCATTAGAAAACCAAAAAGTAACTGCATGCTTTGTTATGCATTATTGTTATGATACACAGTGTTTGTATACTGGGATAAATGAAATTGAAATAGATACAGAAAAAAAAGGCAGCCTGGTTGAGAGCAGTGGTTCCCCAGGATCCTGTCTCCAGCACGGGCTGGGATCAGAGGCTGGAGATAGAAGCAGGAGACAATAAAGAGTGGTTTTTTATGAGTTAACATGCCCAGGAGAGGAGTTCCTTCCTGACCCTCGTCGTTTGACCAAGGCACACCTCGCCAGCCACGTTCACGTGTTTGTATCTATTACTTGGATCTCTCTGCACCAAAAAACACGGCACAAATCCCTAAATCAGACTCCTGCTACCCTCACTCCCAGCAAAACCATTCCAAAGGAGGAATTTTTTCCAGAGTCTCACAGGGAAGAGGCAGCTGAGATTCCCAGCTTCACAGGGGGAGCTGCTTTCGCACCCAGCACCTGGAATTGGCACCTTTGGAAGGAACTGGGGGGTTTGGGTCACTGTTCTCAGTAACACCTCACCTCTCACAGTCCCTCTGCTCTGTGATGAAGCAAACACCGTGGGTGAGCTCAGGCAAAGGGAGCAGTTCGGCTGTTCCCACGTGGGACATTCCCTGTTTGTGGAAATCACGGGATCACAGAGCAGCAGGCTTGGGAAGTTCCAGGCTGGCCTTCCTGTCTCACTCCTCACTCTGTTTCCTCCTCCATCAGGTTCCCCAGAGCCCCCACAGAGCTTACAAACCCTCATCTCTGTCACCCTCACCCTCGTGAAGTGTTTCCTAATTATTTTCCCTCCCTTTTCCCCAGTTCCAGCCCATCTTTTCCTGTCCCACCCTGTCCCAGATTGTCCCTCCCTCAAGCTGCAATTTTTGTGTTTGGGAGGTCTTTGCTTCCCAAATCCTTTTAGGACTGAAGCACCTTGAGTCATTTCCCTCCTTCCACACTGGCAGGTTTTCCATATCTCCCCATTCCCTTCCAATTGCTCCATGCCTTTCCCAAAAAAGGATGCCCAGCACTGGATAAAAGCATCCCAGCCAGGACCTGGGGGTGTGGAAGGGTTAATTCCCATGTCTGGAAGGTGATATTCTATTTTATTCAATCCCAATGGTGTTTTTTCCAACACCACAGAAGTACTGAGACCCTTCTACATTTTCCTACATTTTCCTACATTCCTTTCCATTTTTTTCCTAGACTATTTCCCCCCTGTCTGCCAGTGTTTAAATCCAGGATACAAGAGGATGGTTTTTACTGCACTTATAAGTGGTTGCTGCTGATGAATCAGCACATAAAATGGGATAATTAATGAGTTTTGGAATAACTGACACCCTCCAGGCTTGAGTTTTACCTAAAGGGATCATGTTTATCCAGAGACAAGTGCTAGCAAAAGAGAAATACATTAAAATAATCCAGCAATCCTACTACTACATGGAGTAAATTGCAGGGGAAAAAAACCACTTAGCAGGCTATTTTTTCTTCATTAAACGTGATGAGCTCATAAAAACCCAATTAATTAGTCAGAATGATGTGAATGACTCGTCAGACCTAATTTTAGCAGCCTCAAGTCAGCCAGCATTTCCACAGCAGTCGTTTCATCTCCTTCAGCAATAAATGGAGAGAGGTGCCGATTTCCAGGATAAACTCATCCTGCTGCCTTCAGCTCCCTAAAAAGCTGAGGAAGGTGGGACGAACTCCCCTGTGGAGACTGAAGAGCTCCAGTAAGCACAGAGCGCAGGCAAACACTGAATTTCTCTGCTGCTAAGGCCAGGTGAGACCAATCCCGTAAACTCAGATATAATTATTTCACGTTTGCAGGATAATTAAACACAACGCAAATGAACCGCAATCATCAGGGGCAAAAGCATGATGAGGCATTGCTCACTAAATAATTACAGCGATGTGCAGAGCACGGAACTTGCACGTCACAGCCACCTTCGCAGCATCAACGTTTTCCTTTTTTTCCCAGTTTGAGCCGACAGAGGAGTTGTTGAACTTCTCTACGAAAGATCATTTTTACACAGCCGCCTGAGACAAACATTTTTCATTTCAACAAAATCACCCTGTTTGTTCTCCAGATTGATCTTTGTCTCCGCGAAGAAGCGCAACATGCTGAAAAGAAAAGCGAAATGAAATGAAAGAGGGTTTGATGTGAAATATTGCACAGCTCCCTCCAAACATGATCTTCTCCTCGAGGCTCAACCTGATTTTGCTGATTTAAAACTGGAGGTCTTGTTTTGATTTTTGGTTTTTTTTGACCTCCTGCATCCCTCCAGCTGCTGAGGGAGCAGCACTTCTGGGAATGGCTCATGACCAGGCAATGAAAGCTCTCCAGGATCCCACTGTGGATCTGGACTGGGTGTAAATAGGTGTCCTAAGCCACCCAGGAACACTGGGTCAGTCACTCCTCCTACAAAGAACAGCCCCACAGATTCCTCAGAGGAGCTCAGGGATGAGGCTGCATCTGAGTAACCATTTGTTGGGATGGTGGAGCTTCAGAGCTCCTGGAGGGACTGGCAATGGGCTTTCCAAACCAATGAGGCAGCTTTGAAACCCCTGACTTGGAGGGCAAAGAGGGCATGGTTTGTGTGCCCTGCCCAGGTCATTCTGTGTCTCCGGGCACAGCCAACCCTGGTCCCTGCAGGGGTAACAAGGTCACACGAGGTTTGCTCAAGCGCAGGGGCTCCAGTGGTCATCCCAAGTGGAAGCTGCTCCCTCGTGCCACAGCTGATCTGTCACTGGTGTCCACAACAGCCAGGGCAGAGCTGCTCCTGCCAGTCCAGCAGTGACATTGTGTGACAGTGTGGGCATGTTCTCAGCAAGGTCTGGAGTAGAAATACTGCTGCACATGAGTTCATTGTTTATATTCGAGGAGCTACGAGGGGAGAATTTGTTGGGAGGGGTTTTAACGGCAGGAAAAGTTAGATTTGGGACTCTATGGAGAGCCTGCTTAAGGTCACGGCTGCTTTCCTGTAGGAAACATCTCCAGGAGGCTGGCTGGAAGCTGTCACTGGGTCTTCTGGATCCTCACAGCTGGTGACGAGGGCGACAGCGCTGAAGGACTTTTGGTTGGGTTTGATTTCCAATGCTGACTTCTCTGTTTGCTTTTCCTGCATCTTCTCGGCGCAGTTCCACTCGTGCTCCTTCCGCTCCAGCTGCATGGCGCTGCAGTGCGGGGCGTACACCTCCGTGGTCTCCTCAAACTGCAGGCAGTCCACCTTGTAGTACTTCTTCTTCACGTGCAAGACATCGTTGAACCTGTGGCCCCACAGGATCTCCCTGGGGACGTAGGAGCTCCGCGACTGGTGGGAAGTCCCCGTGGAGTCACCCGTGTAGACAAACGTCACCAAGATCTCAAAGTTGTCCTTGGCCAGAGCTTTGCGGTCCAGGCCGTACAAGGGGCTGTCGCTGTCGATCTCATGGACAACGGTGACCGGTGTGACCAGGATGATCTGGTCGTTGAGCAGCTTCAGGTCCTTGTACTCCATGGTCATCCTGCCCTCCTTGTCCTCCTTGTAGCGCAGCAGCTGCGCCCGCACCGAGCCCTCCACCATGTGGTTGGGCCGGAAGTCCCCGATGCGCCACATGAGGCAGAACTTGCCATCCCTCAGCCCCACCACGGCGTAGTAGCTGAAACGGATGGTCTGGGCTCTTTTCCGGGCCGTGGCCATCTTGGCCAAGGCCGCCCCGATGATGAAGGTGTCGATGATGCAGCTGAGCACCGACTGCAGGATCACCATGAGGATGGCGACCGAGCACTCCTCGGTCACGCAGCGGTACCCGTAGCCGATGGTGGTCTGGGTTTCCAGGGAGAACAGGAAGGCTCCCGTGAAGCTGTGCACGTTGGCCACGCAGGGGGTGACTTCCTCGTCGCTGAACAAGTCCCCGTGCTGAATGGCAATCAGCCAGAACACGAGGCCGAAGAACAGCCACGAGAGCACGTAGGACAGGGAGAAAATCACAAACATGTGCCGCCACTTGATGTCCACCAGCGTGGTGAAAATATCCACCACGTAGCTCTCCCACTCCCCGAAGATGTGCTTGAAGTAGACGTTGCAGCTGCCATCCTTGTGGAGGAATCTCTTCTGCAGCCTTTTCACCTCCTTTTCCGGGCTTTCCCGACAAGTGCCGCGGTAACTGACCTTGTTTCCCTGGATATTTACGGGCCTGTAGCAGCCACTCGGGTCGTTCATCTTCCTCATCTCTGCCTCAACTTACAGAAAATCCCAGGGGTTGTTTTCTTTGTTCATTGGAAATCTGTGAAATAAAAGAGAAAGTCTGTTTTTATTTGAATTTCCAAATCTGAACACCTTCGCTCTGTGGCCATCATGGGTAATTTTTTGACGTGTACAGGCTGTGACATCCATTACACAACTTCACTCAAAACCAGGCCTGAAAATATGAGGCAGCTAAAAATTCAACCAGTTAGAAATGTCCTTATCAATCCTAAAATTTGGTCTATAGCTGAAAAGAGAAATCAAAACTTTTCTGGTGACCCCACTGTGGGGATCTCTTTTAATGATCCCATGAAGCAACATTAAAATCAGGATGAGATCCCCTGAGCAGTCACAGGAGTGGCACAAACCACTGAAATTTGGCCAAATATTTGAGGTAAGTAATTGATTTTTGCAATTTTGCTTGATTTCCTCCATCAAAAAAAAAAAAAACCAACTGGGAAAATCCCCTTATTTTGAGGTAAAACTTCAGTCACATGGGCAGGAAAACTCAGTGCTGGTGTGTTTAAATAAAAAAATGTATCAAACACACAATCATTCATCATTATTTATGTTTCAGCATTGCCCAGAAAAACCTGCTCGTGGAAGTGAACTTGACGGGATTGGTGCTACACAGACATATTTGTTCAATTTGGAGAAAATTATTTACATTTCAAATGAAAAAAGAAACCCCTCTGAGGTCCTGGAAAGCCTCTGAAATGGTGCCTTAAAGCAAACAAAAAACATCCGTCTGCCAACAATATTTAAATTTTGATTAATGAGTTTGAAACAAACATGGAGGGTGTTAATGGAGGTTGTGGGTGACAGAAATTTAGGAAGTAATGTGGATTAGGAGATTCCTCTGTCAGAGCAGAGAAGAACTGAGCAGTGCAAGGGCTGGGCCATATTTAGTGACCAATAACAAGAATTACGTTAGAAATTGAGACCTCATCCCCTGGAATCCAATAAAAAATATGGCATTTAAAAAGGCAAATCCTTTTCCTGAAAGTCTTCAGCTCACAATATCTACAACATCCCAACCATTAACACACAAGCCAGTCAGAAGTGATGGGGACACAGCAGAAGAATTCAATTTTTTTGCTAATATCATGCTTCTAGCTGATATTCCTAAAGGAAAAAAAACCCTAATATTTTTGTGGGGAACCTGTCATAATTCTTCCAGAAACTGCAAGTTTTTGATGGAAAAATGACAAGCTCTTTTCCCGTTTTTAAGCTGGTTTCAGAGTTCGGATATAGGCTGTCAATGGAGCCAACAAATCCATGGAAAATGAATTTAGGAACAGCGGATTTCAGAAAAACCAACTTTCATAGGGGAATTTTTTTCCACAGGTCTTCAGCCCCTTTGCCTGAGCAGAAATGACTGCACACACTTCCAGGCAGAGCACAGTCAGGCCCATGGAGTGTAAAATATATTGGATGGACTGGATTAACAGCCCAAGAACTCTCTCCTCATCCAAGGAACAATGACAAGCATGCAGAGACATTCATCCAAAAACACTTAAAAGCCAAACATAGTTTCCATTTCTTTTTTTCCTCTTCCTTTTTTTTTTTTTCTTTTTTTTTTTTTTTCCAGTCCAGAAATGAATGTGACATATGGTGTCGTAGCCTCAGAATGTGGCCTTCATTAAAAAACACAACATTAATGTTTCCAAAAATACTTCTTGGAATAGGGTCTTTGGAAACATTCACATGACTTGCTTTCCTCAGAGTTTTAAACAAACAGTGCAGCCTGGTCTATTGAAGACGCTTGACCCAACATTTTCGAAGTCATATTTAACAACAAACAAAAACTGGAAACGGTTGAGGGTTGTTTTGTTTTTGTTTTTTTTTTAAGGGCCTCATAATGTGAGGTGTGAAAATGAAGTGAATTGTAATCAGGAGCCAGAATAATCTTAAATTAAAAACATTTGTTGGGCTTTCTCCTGAGGGGCAGCTCCGATCTGTGCTCTCTGTGACAGTGACAGGACAACGGAATGGCTGGAGCTGTGCCAGAGGAGGTTTAGGTTGGATTTTAGGGAGATGGTCTTCCCCCAGAGGGTGCTGGGCACTGCCCAGGCTCCCCAGGGAATGGTGACATTCCCGAGGCTGCCAGAGCTCCAGGAGCGTTTGGACACCGCTGCCAGGGATGCACAGGGTGGGATTTTGAGGTGCCTGGGCAGGGACAGGAGCCAGACTGGGTGATCCTTCACCCCTTCCACCTCAATATTCCATAATTCTACTGCTTTTCTTATTGACTGATTCAAACCAACGTTCCTTGAAAATACTCCCAAACATCCTGGGACCCCAAAGAAAACCAAACTTCCCGAATCCAAGGTTCCTGAGTGGGTTCCACTCTCTGCTGTCGCCATCAGAAAATCTTCACATCTCCAAAACTGTGTTTTGGTGGCACCACCTTCGGATTTTGGTGGGAAGAATCTTGGATTGTGACACACACAGCAATGGGGTGAAGGCCACTCTGGTGGCCTTTTCTGGTCATCTGTCACAACCAGGAGACAACTTGGAAGGGGAGGGACCTTGTTTTAGGAACTCTGACTCTACACAGGGTCTCTCCTAAGTACAGGTTGCAGTGATAGAAATACTCCCATGGGTTTCTGAGATGATTTTTTGGCTGGTATGAGAAGCCATGGAACAGGTTGGCATTTTCCAAAACAATCCAAAGTATGTCTGCAATAACAAAGGGGACATGATGTAGAGCTCCCCAGACCAAAACCAAATATCCAGCCCTGGAGATGGATGGAGGAAGAAAGAACCAGTGCAGAGCAATGCCACCAGACAAGAATTGCTCCCAGGACCTGAGTTAAGCTTTCTTCATCGTGTTAAAAATTGGATTTCCAGAGGCATTTGGCATTGCACAGTGGAGACTGCCCCAGGTGACCTAAAAATCTCTGGAAATAACCTCCTCAGCCACTCCAAAGAAAAATGTTGCCCAGTGTTTGGGGTGTGCTTAAAGATAAGCCAAACCTGAACATTTCAAGGATACCTATTCAAGTCTCTCGAGTGCAATAATAGTCACAATTAACGGTCGTGCATCATCATTAATAACTCTTAGACATTGATGTTGCTCAGAACAATTAGGTGCAAACAGCCACCCTTCAGCATTCCTGGGCTGTGTAAGTCAAGGTTAGGATCTGTCCCTCACTCCTGGGGACACCATTTAGCAGAAATGTGATTTCCCTGTTCCAGAGGAGGACAGGGAATTTGGGAACCCAGATGTTCCTCCCTCCCTCTGCTGAGACACTCTGACTCCTGCACAACACTCTGAAGACTCTGATTATTACCAAATTATTACCAAAGACCACAGGCTCCCAACCAGACTGATGAACTTCAGCCTCAGAGTCATTTCAAAAATCTGACTTTTCTAACTGGAAATATTTGACACATCCCTAAGAAAGCCACACGATTCCATGAGAGGTCCTGTTACCTGGTAAAGATTAACAAAGGGGGTGGGGGAGGATTTAAAAACATTCTCTACTCACTAAAGCTCAAGGATCTGTTGTTGCAAATGACTGTCAGATGTTGCCAGGAAGCGTTTTCACCTTCCTCCAGCACTGACACATAAACCCTCCCCCTTTTCTGTCTTGCTTTTACTTTCTGTGGGTTTTTTCCTGGATTTCTGGGCATGTTTGTGCACATCATGAGCCTCTCTTTGCATTGCAGCACTGCCGAAATTCGCAGGACTTTTGCTCACCACTCTTGCAAATGAATTTCCCCCCTCCAAATGAAAGTTTGTCAGAAATAAAAAGCAGTGAAGCCAGGCAAGGTGGCAGGAAGGCAGAAGCAGGGAAATCTCCAAGATTTCTTTAGGGTAAATGCCAGAGAGTGGTTCTAAAGAAGAAATCTATCAGACTCAGAGTTAGTTAATTCTTAATTATCTAAGACAAGGCCAGGATTTTCCTGTGTTGGATCCTGGAGTGCTCAGGGGGATACAGAACTGCTCCAGAGACCTGTGCTCAGGGGACTGGACACCAACCCCCAAAACTGGCATTGTTTAAAAATGTCACCCCAACCAGACACGGGAGGAAATTCCTGTATTTCAAAGGCCATCCAGGAGCGCAGTGGCAGAACCAGGAACAAACCCAGCACCTACTTTTACCCCGTGAAGCGCTGCCACAAAGCAAACAGCAGCAGGAGCATCTTTTCTTATCACATTCCTGTTTTCATGCAGTTCCTCTCGAGCACAGCAGCTGTGCCAGGACAGCTCCAACTCCTGACTGTCAGCTCGCTCAGAACAGTCACTTAAAGGCCTTAAGCATCAAGCTGAGTCTTTCAAAGACTTTCACTGGATGTAATTGACAATTTAATCCCGATATTGGGAGTTTAGGGCTCAGTGTTTTGTGAGGTTAATCCCTCTTGCACCGTAACCTAATACCTAACAAATTGCTGCTACACCCCTTTTATGACTCTGTTTTCCCATTATGTAAACAATAGGGGTGAATTTTTGTTCGGTGACAACTTCAGTCAACAGCCTGTTTGTAAAACATTAAGCAAAACAATGTGAAGATCTGGCTTCCAGGATAATTCTGTTCTGAGATTAAATCAAAAAGAAAACAACCCCAAGCCTCTCAATTAAATTGGGTGCTCGCTCTCACCCCCACCCATGGACGTGGAGTCTCTCTCTCCAGTGTTGCTTTAGCAATCACCTCCGTTTCCTGCTTCATTTTGGAAATGATCTGAAAGGTTTCCAGTTTTAGTCGTTGTTGTGTAACCCTGGAAGGGTTTCAGCTCAGAGACCAGAAACGTGACAAGTCAGAACCTTCGGAGCTGCTTTGGAATTGGCTCCAATACTTGCTCCTTTAAAAAAA
>VZTJ01006144.1:2422268-2433746 GCA_013397795.1 Orthonyx spaldingii | reverse complement strand
AAAAAAAAAAAAAAAAAAAATCCACCACCCACAAAACCTAAATAAATCTATTGCAGGACAACATTAAGGCTCTCCCTTCTTTCCTTCCTTCCTCCCTCTCACTCTTTTTGTTGCAAAGGGACTTCTCCTGGTACTCACAGCCAATCTTTCTGCTTCTGATCTGTCCTTCCACCATCCCAGGTTGCTCCAAGCTGAACCTGGCCTTGGACACCTCCAGGGATCCAGGGGCAGCCACAGCTTCTCTGGGAACCTGTGCCAGGGCGTCGCCAGCCTCGCAGGGAACAATTCCTTCCTGAAACATCTCACCTAAGCCTCCTCTCTGTCAGTTTGAAGCCAACATCGTTAATGTTTGTCAGCTCCGAACCCCACAGGTCACTGAAGGGAAAGGGAACACAAAATGCCCTGAACGGAACCCAGAGCCGGAGCCAGGGGAGCAGGGATGGTGGAGAGGGGTTCCCATGACAGAGCCTGACCAGGAGCATTCCAGCTGTGCTGCCTTTACACACAGAGCACATCCCAATGGAAGCTTCAGTCACAGACCTCTCCCACATCCACAGCGACACCGGAGTGAAGCTTTTGAAAGGCTCAACTTTCCCTTGAAAGCAAAAATTTTGCTCTTCCCATCCCTTCAGCTGGGACACCGGAGTGCTGCAGGCCACCAAGGACTCCACCAGCACACAGCTCTGCACGCATCCCCTTGCAGCTGACACCTGTCCCCTCCAGCATTTCTTGTGCTAAATCCTTTCAACAGGAGAAGAAAACATTGCAAATACAGAAATAAAAGAAAACACTGGTGTTGGAACTGGATGAACTTTAAGGTCCCTTCCAAACCAAACCATTCTGATTCTAACACATCAAACTCAGAGAAAAACGTTATTTATTTCTTAGACTTCTTACTCAATGCCTTCATACAAAGACTGAAAGTATCGATATCAAAGTGTTTATTGAACATTTTAAAGAACAGGCATAGACACCGAAGAGCAGCAGAGCTCTGCAGAGGTTTTGGAGTCATGCAGTGGAGCTGGGATCCCCCCTGGAAGAACCCACAGCAACAGATACACTGACATTTAACTCATCTAAGTGAAACCAGACCTGCTTACAACAAAACCAATAAAACAATAAAAATAAAAGTAAAAATAAAAATAAAAATTAAAAAAAAGATGTTTGGCCCCTTAAAGTCGGAGAAGACAGACTGGAAGCTGCTCCTTGGTGAAGGCTGGTTGCCCATTTTGGAGCCACAGGACAGGTTCAAAGGGAAGCAGTTCCCTTCTTCCCACTCAGAGTAATTCCCAAAATCCGTAGAAAGCTGCAGATGCCTATTTTAATTTATTTGCACGGTATGCACTGCATGGCTTTAGCCAGGAGCCAGCAGTGGAAACACTGAAATACCAGGAGAAATGGAAAGTGCTGGCAACTTGAGGCTCCTGATTTGGGGCCTCGCTGCCATTCTTTGTCCCAGACACTTTGGCAGGGGGGAAACCTAAAAGTGTTCCCTCTGGGGAGTCTCCTCTTCTTAACCCTCAGCTCCCAGCAGCTCCTGCATGAGGGGACTGGGCCCAGCAGGGACTGGGCCCAGCAACCCCAGCTCAGCCTCCCCTCATGGGCTGCAGGGTCCCAGCATCCCCCAGTACGGCTGAACCTGAGCTGGGGCTGAACTGGGATGGTCCAGCAGGGAAATGGAGTGACCAGGAGCACCTGGGCCAACCCTCAGAGGTGACCCTGCCCCCTCAGAGGTGCCCCTGCCCCCTCAGAGGTGCCCCTGCCGTGTGTCCCACACCAGAATGGGACAGCTGGATCCTGCCAGGGCCATTGTCATCCCCTCCTGCTGCCTGGAAATTCCCCCTCCTGCCTGGAAATTCCTCATCCTGGTTCTTTTCCCATCAACTGAGAGCCACTTGCATTTGGATNAAAAAAAAAAAAAAAAAAAATCCACCACCCACAAAACCTAAATAAATCTATTGCAGGACAACATTAAGGCTCTCCCTTCTTTCCTTCCTTCCTCCCTCTCACTCTTTTTGTTGCAAAGGGACTTCTCCTGGTACTCACAGCCAATCTTTCTGCTTCTGATCTGTCCTTCCACCATCCCAGGTTGCTCCAAGCTGAACCTGGCCTTGGACACCTCCAGGGATCCAGGGGCAGCCACAGCTTCTCTGGGAACCTGTGCCAGGGCGTCGCCAGCCTCGCAGGGAACAATTCCTTCCTGAAACATCTCACCTAAGCCTCCTCTCTGTCAGTTTGAAGCCAACATCGTTAATGTTTGTCAGCTCCGAACCCCACAGGTCACTGAAGGGAAAGGGAACACAAAATGCCCTGAACTGAACCCAGAGCCGGAGCCAGGGGAGCAGGGATGGTGGAGAGGGGTTCCCATGACAGAGCCTGACCAGGAGCATTCCAGCTGTGCTGCCTTTACACACAGAGCACATCCCAATGGAAGCTTCAGTCACAGACCTCTCCCACATCCACAGCGACACCGGAGTGAAGCTTTTGAAAGGCTCAACTTTCCCTTGAAAGCAAAAATTTTGCTCTTCCCATCCCTTCAGCTGGGACACCGGAGTGCTGCAGGCCACCAAGGACTCCACCAGCACACAGCTCTGCACGCATCCCCTTGCAGCTGACACCTGTCCCCTCCAGCATTTCTTGTGCTAAATCCTTTCAACAGGAGAAGAAAACATTGCAAATACAGAAATAAAAGAAAACACTGGTGTTGGAACTGGATGAACTTTAAGGTCCCTTCCAAACCAAACCATTCTGATTCTAACACATCAAACTCAGAGAAAAACGTTATTTATTTCTTAGACTTCTTACTCAATGCCTTCATACAAAGACTGAAAGTATCGATATCAAAGTGTTTATTGAACATTTTAAAGAACAGGCATAGACACCGAAGAGCAGCAGAGCTCTGCAGAGGTTTTGGAGTCATGCAGTGGAGCTGGGATCCCCCCTGGAAGAACCCACAGCAACAGATACACTGACATTTAACTCATCTAAGTGAAACCAGACCTGCTTACAACAAAACCAATAAAACAATAAAAATAAAAGTAAAAATAAAAATAAAAATTAAAAAAAAGATGTTTGGCCCCTTAAAGTCGGAGAAGACAGACTGGAAGCTGCTCCTTGGTGAAGGCTGGTTGCCCATTTTGGAGCCACAGGACAGGTTCAAAGGGAAGCAGTTCCCTTCTTCCCACTCAGAGTAATTCCCAAAATCCGTAGAAAGCTGCAGATGCCTATTTTAATTTATTTGCACGGTATGCACTGCATGGCTTTAGCCAGGAGCCAGCAGTGGAAACACTGAAATACCAGGAGAAATGGAAAGTGCTGGCAACTTGAGGCTCCTGATTTGGGGCCTCGCTGCCATTCTTTGTCCCAGACACTTTGGCAGGGGGGAAACCTAAAAGTGTTCCCTCTGGGGAGTCTCCTCTTCTTAACCCTCAGCTCCCAGCAGCTCCTGCATGAGGGGACTGGGCCCAGCAGGGACTGGGCCCAGCAACCCCAGCTCAGCCTCCCCTCATGGGCTGCAGGGTCCCAGCATCCCCCAGTACGGCTGAACCTGAGCTGGGGCTGAACTGGGATGGTCCAGCAGGGAAATGGAGTGACCAGGAGCACCTGGGCCAACCCTCAGAGGTGACCCTGCCCCCTCAGAGGTGCCCCTGCCCCCTCAGAGGTGCCCCTGCCGTGTGTCCCACACCAGAATGGGACAGCTGGATCCTGCCAGGGCCATTGTCATCCCCTCCTGCTGCCTGGAAATTCCCCCTCCTGCCTGGAAATTCCTCATCCTGGTTCTTTTCCCATCAACTGAGAGCCACTTGCATTTGGATATTGAGCTGACAGGACTGAAGAGGCTCCATTTCTGCCCAAGCTCCTGTCGTTTCAATTGTTAAAGCTGGTACAGCTGGTGCACACCCTAGAGCTGAAAATCATGGAATGGGTTGGGTTGGAAAGGACCTTAAAGATCATCTTGTTCCATCCCCCTGCCATGGGCAGGGACACCTCCAGGCTGCTCTAAGCCCTCTCCAACCTGGCCTTGGACACTTCCAGGGATGGGGCAGCCACACAGAGGTGGAACAGCTGAAAAAAATATATTTTCTACCAGGCTTCTCCCTTTGGAAATCAGTAACCAACCTGTTCCTTAATTCAGCAGGCCCCTGGGCTTTAATGCAAATGAGCTGTGAGGCAATAAACACTAATTAGCATTTCCTCCTCCCCTGACACACGGGTGTCTGCCCTGATGCCCAGGGAAGCTTCATTCCCATCCTTCTGCAGATTCCACCCCACACTGCCCCTCATGGGTTTCCCTCTGCCTTCAGAACCCCAGCAAAATCCCTCGAGGAACTTTTCCCGCGGCCCTTGTTGGCCAGGAGCAGGAGAACAGTTTGTCGCAGCTCTGAATAGCCATGATGTAATTAATTAATTCATTAATTAATTAATGCATTCAGCAGTAGGTGAGTGGCAGGTCAGGAACAATGACAGAATGAGATCAGAGAGTGCTGAGCACTCATTACACGGAGCCAACACCCTCAGCTCCGTTATTTGCTGTTCTGTCCCTTCCCAAAACACAACAGGTCATTAATAATGGCAGAATCTGGGGGCTGCCAGGAGCTGATATTCCAAAAGGGTTCTTCCAGTCTCAGGACAGCTTCCCGTACGTCACCCAGCGCAGCTCTGCTTCCTGAGGCAGCCAGCGAGCTCCTCTCCTTCCTGTTTGCTGGAAACCAGAGCCGGGAAAGGGCACTGGGAACAGCAGAACTTGGAGTCTCTGTACTCCCAGCTGCTCCCTTATCCAGGTGTATTCAACATTCCCGTGTCCCTCGCTCAGGGCTGTGGAGTAGGGAAGGAGCAGATGGGGCAGATGGAGCTGTGGCATTCCCGTGGGGCTCAGGGGGTGAAGCTTTCACCAAGGTCAGAGAAGCTGTAAGATTGCTGGGGAAATCCTGACCCTGCCAATCCCAAAGGCTGCAGCTCCACATGGCAATCCCTGTGCTGGTGTCCACAGAGTTTGGAGCAGATGATTTGTTGTTGTATTTTACGGGAACAGAACAAATCTGACTCCCGAGTTAACATGGGTGAGCTCTGCACGACAGATCAGAGGGAAAATGTGAGCAGGAAGCCTGAGGAGCTCTGGTTTATGATTTTTCTTCCCTTTTCCTTGTAGAAAGTTCCCTGAGATGCAGCTTGACACCACTAATTAACAGGCAGGGGAAACACAAACATTTTCAAGTTACCACTGCTCACAACTTCAGCAGGAATTCTACTGTAGCACCCAGAAACTGCCTCATGCCACCTAATAAAATATCCTAAAAGCCAATTAAATCACCAAAGCCTTTACATCTTCAAAACTAACACCAAGTCTAGCAGTGAAAATATCATTTTGCATTATTTCGTTGAGGAAATGGAAGGGAGGAGTACAAAAAAAAGGAAATAAAACACATAAATAAAATTAATCACATCCACTATGATAGAATTCTTTTAGGAAAAAACTGCTGACTCAGATTTCTAAACTCGTTCCTAAATTAAAGAAGGCTGAGGTACAGCCGAGTGTCAAGTCAAACAATGTGTCAGTGCTTTTCTTTCCTTAGGAAAAGCACCACAAAACAGAGAGTGACACTCAGACACGGCAGGCAGTCAAACACTGCATTTCAGGAAGGTAATTTATCCATCAGCACTGGGCTCAGGAACCACTACTTGCTTTTCTGAACACCTCTGGGTGACCGTCCTTTCATTTGGGAGCACAGATAAAGCAGAAATCCACCTCGGATATGATTTTCCGCCCAAAGCTGATTTTCTCTCCGTTCTGCCCAAGGATATCCCGCAGCTGGAGCTGCCCAGCCAAAGCCCAGAGTCCTCCAGAGCATCCCGAGTTTCCAGCCCTTCATCCAAACCCGAGCACATTTGCTGGGCTGTGGATGTCACCACTCTTTCAGCACGCCTGCGAAATGCATTAAAAGCTCTCCGAGGGCTGCTCCAAACCCCGCTGAAGGCACACAGGGGCCGTGTTTGATCTCTTGCTCCGGATCCCAGCTGGCAGTTGGGTTTCTCAGTATCACCACAGGCAGCATCCACCTCGGGATTGGCTTGGCCTGCTGGAATTCCAGCAGCGCTTTCTAAGAAACCAGAGCTTTGTTAAACCTTCACTCCCTTTTTTTTTGGTTCGCAGACTTTGGCAGAGTTATGAGTTTCCATATTGATACTTAACTCCATGGAGTTCTGGAGGAAATTTGGGGTTGGGATGATTTTCTTGGAGCTGACTTTCAACACCTTGTGGAGCAGATGGCTGGACCTTGGTCCATCCATGCATCCATGCATCCATCCATCCCTCCCTCCCTCCCTCCCTCCATCCATCCATCCATCCATCCATCCATCCATCCATCCATCCCTCCATCCATCCATCCATCCATCCATCCCTCCATCCATCACCAAATCCTTCAACTGCCTCAGGTGTAGTCAATACATTTTTTTGGTCCAAAATATCAGTTTCCAAAAATGGCAACACTTCTTTAAAAATAAAACAAAAAAGAAGTCTATAGCTAGAAGTTGCCTTTAATTAAAAAAATTAAATTTAGGGATTGTTTTAAATAGGATTTTTGCTTCCCTGTGACTTGCACAGAGGCTGATTTGTCTCCCTCAAAGTCCGGGACTGGGACTCTGTGGTCGCCCTTTGTGTGGAAGATTTTCCCCCCAGCCCTGCTGAGTGAAGGAGCTCCTCAGTGGGAATCCAGCCCATTCCGAGCTGTTTGCATGGAGCTGCTCAGCCAGCCGTGTTTTTCCTGTTTTACTTCTCGAGGCAAACAGTGTGAAGGAGCGAGCAGATCTTATCAGAGCCCATGTTAACAAAAATACATCAAATAAAAACCTGCTACATTGCAAATGTCAACACTCCACACACAAAAAACCAAAGATATCTAAACTACAGTAGGGTTGATTTTATTGCCAAAGCAATTCCCAAAGATTGTTTTGAGAGACAACTTTTCTTTTTGGCCTCACAGGTGCTGTGGGCCTGTGAAACAAATGTCTCTCTCATTTATTACACATTAACTTTACAGGGGTGCTGTCACCAGAGACAAGAGTGTGGCTAAAGAGAATTTCATCCTCTGGTTTGAAATTTGCTGCCACTGTCCCCTGATTCACTCCAGATTAGTTGGGAGTTGGATAAATGATCGGCCATCAAAAGGAAATTAAATTCAGAAGTTATATACACAGCCTAAGCGGGAGATTTAGCCTATATTTTATCCTATATTTTTCCTGGGTCATTTTTGCTCCTGTTTTCACTGAATAAAATGGAATTACAGCATCCCTGGCTCCCGCTGGGAGCCAGAGTTCTTCCAAAGCTTGCACAAATCCGAAGGTGATTAACGAAACCCCAAATCATTCCCAAGGCCTGCCCAGCCCCGAATCACGAGCTCGGGCTGGTGGCATTCCTCCTCAGGAACATTCCGTATGCTGCTAAGCTGCAATCACCTCGGGATGAGGGGATCTTTGGGAAGTGAACTCTGTGAAAAACATCAAGTGGTGTTTCCCACAGAGAAAAAAAACCCTGAAAACACCACTCGGGTGTCTTAATTTGGGAGCAACAGCAAGGCTGATGGTGCTCAGGAGGGAAAGTGCGGATTAGGGAGAACTAAAGAGCGACCTCAGAGGTCCTGGCAGGACGCCAGGAGTGCTGTAACAAAGGGAAAGCGATCTGAGAGCAAAAACGGCCCGAAACATCCCGGAAAGCCGCGAGGATGAGCCTCCAGCCCATCCCAGCGCTGGCGGGACGGAGCGATGTCCCCGCTGCTGCCAGCACAGCCCCGTGGCCAGAGCCCTGCAGCCACAGAGGGCTCTGCTTGTGGGCTCTGAAGGAGCTGCCTGCGGCTCCAGCCACGCCGTGACGTGTGTTGATAATTATGACATTATGGCATTTGTTATGATATTGTGCCACCGATTTGCTCTCGGGGTGTTTTTCCAATCGGGCTCGGAGATCTTCTTGTTCCGCCGTGTAGAACCCGGCTTTGAGGTCACTCCTGGCCTCCCACACCCTTGGCTGTTCATGGATGGCCTGGCAAAGCTCAGAGCCCATTTCCCATTGAGGAAGACAAGGAACAGGTTGTGTCATTGTCCGGCTCGATTGTTCTCCAGAGCTGATCCCAAGGAGAGGAACAGCTCACCAGCTTGGAGCTTTATTGTTGTAAAAGCCTCCTACCAACAATGAAAGGATGTGCAGGGTACCAGCCACGTGACTGAGAGAAAAATCTGCTTTTCATATCAAAAAATGAATGGGAATGACCTCCATTGATTCAAAAGGAAAATTGGTAGAAGGTTCAAGGGCCACCTACTTAAAATGAGTGCTAAGGGCCATTTCTGATGTCACCACAATGGGTGGCTCTGGATTTCTGTGTGTGGCAGAGGTCCGTAGGGACGTCCCAAGGGACGCTAAACTTTCTGTGCTGTTGGTTCAGGGTACAGGGACAGATTTTGGCACCTCAACCTGCATTTCCTTAAAGCTGCAGGCAGCACATTGTCCTGTCTTGGTCCTGGGCATTGCATCAGTTTAGACAGAACTCTGGGATCTTCCAGAGTAAAAGGATCCTTATTGCAGGAGTTGGAAAAATGTCCAAGCAGGAGGGATGAAATACTGCCCCTCCACACCGAACAGGGAATCTTTTCTTCCAGTGTTGCTTTAGGACTTGCTCCTGCAAGGTCTTGTCTGTCAGCAAATGCAATCAGGTTTAAGAGCCTGAATTACCATCCTGGAAATCACTGGGAATTATTTTGGCGGTATAAAACTCGGCAAGTGCGGAAGTTCTCCAGCAGATTCGGGCCAGCCCGCTCAGCACCCTGCAGAAAGGAGCCTTTAGTTCTCAGAACCATTCCTTGTGTCCAGAACAGCCCCTCACTAGAGCTCTGTGCAAGGAGCTTGGGTTTCACTCGCTTGGAAGATATTCCTCCCAACCCCCTGGGACACACAGGCTCTGGCTGATTTGGAAAACAAAATGATTAACGGCCTTTTCCAAGTTTTTCCACTGAGCAGATTTCAGCCGAGGTCTGTCACAAGCTAAAGAATTTGCAGGAATAGTGTCAATCTGATGTCACAGTGGCAATAAATCCTATTGTACTGGATTACATTTTACCCATTAAAACGCTCTGACCTATTGTCATCCAAGTGGAACCACATTCCACTGGCTGCTCAAAAGGTTCTGATTTCACTCCCGATTGTTGCCAGGGCAACTGCACCTCCATCCAAAACTGCCTCACCAATCACTGAACTCCATTTGAACAGACTTGTGGAGATAAAGCAAAGCACTAATTACTTATTCCCACTGAAAAAATCCAAATCAAACCTTTCTGAGAGCTGAATAACAGAAACTCGCTGGAGTTGTTGGAGGGTTTTTTGCATGAGGCACCAATTGCCTCATTTCTTTGTGGAATAACTGGTTGTGGTGACAAAATACCATGAAAAGATTAATATTCTAAGTCTATCCAGAGCAAGAGTGCACTGGAAATCTCACCACAGGCCGCTCCTGGAAAGAGTCCTCACTCAGTTGTGGAAAACTAAAAGGATTTTCATGAATAGTCAAACAGCTGGTGAAGGCTTGTGAGTGGAAATAGAAATATTTGAATTTCCCTGTTGAGATTTCTGGTGGAAAGTGGCCTGTGTTTTATGGCCTCCACTTTTATTAAGTGAATATCAACTCTGTGGTTCAGAGTTGTCTCAATCTATCTTTGAGTGGGACAAAGCCAGGTAGAAAATCACACTTTCTCTCGGGGCTGCTGGGGATCAGCATTTCCTGGAGAGCAAAAGGGGCCACTTGGCCATCAAAAATCAGGTCTGTAAAGTCAGGAGTGAGCAGGGCTGGGTGATGCTGGTTCTGCCACTCCAAACCAGTGCCCCAGTGCTGGTGTGCACAGAAGTCGGTGCCAGTTTGAAACCAGTCTGAGAGAGAACATTTTAAAAGGAACTGGAGATGCTTTGTGAAGTTGTCTCAGGAGTGGAGATGCCTTTATTACAGATGGAAATTTTCCAGCTGGTTTTACTCTTTTATCCAGCTGAGTCTTTTCACACAGCTCTGTGAGGCCCTGTCTTGGTTTTCCCTTGAGGAAAACTCATCTGAAAGAATGGTTGTTCACCAAAATTGCATTTTTTCAGTTTGCCAGACTGTTGATTTTTATTAAATGTCAGTTCTTAGATTTTCTCAGGGAAGTGTTGACCTACTCTCCTATACCACATCAGCAAAGAGAAGCCCAAAATTCAATGGTTCCTCTGCTGAACCTTTCCACAGGAAATTAAGGGCTGAAACCCTCTCCACTCTCCCAATTCTCCACCCCACAACAGCATTTGAATATGTGAAGATTGTTCTACCCTCTCTGCACCCTCAGAACATGAATTCAGCTGCTTTAAAAAGAGGAACCAGTGATGGAATCATGACTGGAAAATACAAGAAATGAACAGTTCCTTGTGAAACGCAGCACAGCCACTTCGTGAGTGACAGCTTTGCCTCCTGCCAGACAGGACAGACGAGTCCTCTTTTACGACAGAAGAGGAAAAGATGAAGAATCAAATCAAGCCCTTTTTGTGGTTTAAAAGCAGACAGAAATGTGAGGTGGTATTGGCTTGTTGGGCTCGTTTGTGTTTATCAGGTGGCAGTTTAATTGCACAATGAATTACTGGAAAGGGGCGTTCCGTTACCAAACTTTCTCACCAAAAGCTCGGGGTGAGAGTGTTGGGCAAGAAAGGTGACTAATAAAAGAAAAAGGGGCAGAGCATCAGCAAATCTCCAGAATTTCAGTCACGCCAGAGAACGCTGAGGTGAGGGAGCAGCGTCCTGGTGAAAGGCAGAAACTTTCTCAGCGTGAAGCGTTTTCCACCTGACCTTTCCTCGAGCCCTTCGGAACCGCTGCTGGCAGAGGGGCGGCTCAGATTTCAACCTTTTTGTCTGGCAACGCATCCTTTGCCAAAGTTTTCTTTCTGTAGAAGCATTTCCCCAACAAATGACCCATCCATCAGTCCCTGCTCCTTCTGCCTCCAGAGCGGCAGGTACAGAAATCCCAGGGAGGACCTGGCTGGTAATTCCCACACTTCTAGCTCGGAGTTGTCGCTACACTAATGAAGCCCATCCAAAATATGGATTGCCTGGATATTGCCTGAATTTAGCGAGTCTGCAGCCGGTTAACTCTGATTGATCAGCTGACATTTGCTCAGCGCTGCCAAACCATCCATCAGCAAGTGCTGTAATAATCCTGGGTTTGCCAGGAATGGATCAGCTGCGCGAGCTGTGCGGGGCCCGGCTGATTGAGCAGCATCGACCTCGTTATCGCACTGCAATCACACCTTCTCCAGAGCAGTAATTAAGAAAGTGCTCCAGAATGTCTGCTCTCGTCTCAAAAATGCCCGGAAGCATCGTGGAGTGTGGCACGGAGGTGTCCCGAGTTTTCTCTGCGGTGCTTTAAATCAGGGAGGGGAGAGGAGGGCAGGGCAGGGCAGGGCAGGGCAGGGCACGGCAGGGC
>VZTJ01006144.1:2387439-2405368 GCA_013397795.1 Orthonyx spaldingii | reverse complement strand
GATGGGCTGTGCCTGGCACTGTCCCCCCTTTTTCCATGGGGAAGGGGCCTGCAGAGGCTGGAACTGCTCGGTTCATTGTTGACTTGTGCACAGCCAAGAACACTTTGGGTTCCTCCCCACTCACCCATCAGGACAGAAAAAGGAATTACAGACCTCAGCTCCCGTGGTTTCAGGATGTAGCAGAGCAAGGACGGGCTGATCTCACTGCAAACGGAGCAAATTAAATGGAAATCCACCCCCTCTCTTTTTTTCTCATATTAAAGCATTTCTTTGCCATCACCTTTAAAAGATTCTCTCCCATTCTCACCAGTTCTCTCCTTGGGATTTTAAGGCTGTGAGAGAAAGGAAGATCAGAAAAAAGATGTGGCAGCTTTTTGTTATTTTTAAGTGAACTAATAAGCCTGGAAAATACAATCCTTCACTCCCTTTCTATCCCAGCATCTCTAGAACCACCAGTGGACTGTCCTGCAGGTCCCAGTGTTCCATGGGATCTTGCATATATCCTTCTGTGTTCCTGGGATTTCAGACAGCACAACTGACAGGAAAAAGAATTTTAGAAGGTCATTGGGAAAAAATAAACAAACAAAAAGGTTGGCATGACTCTACAGATAATAAGACTTAATGATTTTTTTATTTGTAATTTAATCTTTGTGCTTTCTTATGGAAAGAGTCTATTTCGGGGTGATGGTTCTTCACTAAATTAAAAAAAAAAAGAATAATTAATGGAATGCCAAACTGTGCTGCATTGTCAGATCCTTCCATGCAACCCTCCCAGCAGCCCTAATGAGCTGCAGGGCTGTGTTTTCCTGCCTGTGTGCCTTCCTGGCTTTCAAAGTGCCAGGATAGGAATTGTTATTTTGAAAAGCAACACAATAAAATTTTATTAGACAGAACAGGCTGGTTCTGTCCTGGGCTGGTCCAACGGCAGCGCTGGACGGAGGAAGCCCCAGGCCAAGCACAATAAGGAGAGAAGCTCTGGAATGTGACATTGGCGTTGGTCTCCCATGGATTCCTCACCTTGGAAGGAAGATTTCACTCGGCAGGAAACTCTTTCTTCTCGTTCGTTGACAGCTGCAAAATAACAGAATTGTTCACCCATCAGTTGCTGTAGGAGACAAAAATAGCTCTGAACCCCACCAAGAGCCCCCTGGCAGCCCAGGAGAGCTCCCCTTGCTGCTGCCCTGGGCTCCTGCTGCAGCTTCTGATGCTCTGGTTAAACTTTCAAATGTCCTGAGGGGTGTGACCCCTCTCATTTCTCTCTGCAGACTCCTGTACCCTAAGAAATAGTTTGAGAAATTTTCCCCTGCTAAATGCTGAATACTCTCACGCCTTTACAAATAGTTGTTGAGATGTTTCCTTCCCCTTTCACCTGCCTTATTTTAATTTTTCTAATTTTTGGCATGTCTAGTGGGTGCAAAATGTTATATTTTAGTAAATTCCTTTCCTGTACAGAGCTGAAAAAGGAGCCGGGGGTCAGCTCCAGGTTTCACACGGCTGTGGCCAGCCCTGGTGCTCACCCACGTATAAAAATGCAAATTATATTTACCTGCCGTGAAGAGGCAACATTTAGTAGCCAAATTGATTTTTATAAGTATTCATAAATGCTGTTTGCATAACACACCACCATAATCAGATTTTTTAGTTAGGCCTGTAATGGGATCTTGTAAATTGGCTGTTATCTGAAGGGTTTATTTTTATTAAACAAATAAATAGCACAGCCCTGCAACTTTCCTGTGGCCGGGCTGCCACCTCTTCACTTTTTTGTTCTTTCAGCACTCTCCTTTTGGTGACTTTCTCCGTAGGGAATTCCTGGCTCTGTGCAAGGAGTTCAGGCACCTTTCCCAGGACAGAAAACTCCAATAGGTTTGGAGAGAACGGAGAGTTTTCAGGGATACCTGACACACTTTATCCCCAGGCGAGGCTTGGTACCCACGTGTTTGACAAGAAGTGTACACTGGGACTTTTGCAGCCCTTTAAGAAGAGGATACAAAACCCCAAACCGGTGTCACTGAATGAATGTGCAAGAATGTCTTGAAGAGGTTGTTTTCTACATTCAACATCACTTTACTCATTGCATTTCTAATTAAAGCAATTAAACCCAACATGAAATATTGTCTGCATATTTATAACGTATCATTTATAGCAACTGCTGCTTTAGTGGAGGCCATGACTGGCAAACTGGAAAAGTGCTGATTTTAATTTTTCTTGGGAACTCAAGGCTTGTCTCGACAACCCCAATCCAACTGTTTTCCTTATTAGAACAAAACACACCCACGGGGTTGTAGAAACTGACAGGGGGGTGGGGAAAATGGTTTTCTTGGGAACTGGAGGGGATTATTCCCCTGTGTTCTGGGAATAAATGTGACCTGAGCTTCCCCGTGGAGACTGGAGCAGCTCCTGCTCCTCTCACTCTGTGCTCGTTTCCCAGAGGTTTGAGGGAGCCGAAGGCTCTTGCCCAGGGACCTCATTTTTGATTAAAGACTGAGCCAGGCCAAAACTACAGATCCCAAAACCTCTTCAGCTTTCCCAAAATCCAGCTCTTCATGGGAATTCAACATCTGTCTCTGCAATGCGCGGAGCTAAAGCTTGACCTGCACCGCCGGTGAATTTGGGAAAGTTCTGTTTCCTGCTCCAAGCTGGGTTTGCTCCCTCCAGAGGAGCCATCCCAGGAAATCACTTGGGGTGTTGATAAACCCACAAATAATACTTCTAGGTGTTCTATATCCAGGCTGTTTGGTGCCAAAATGTTATGTGCAGCTCCCTCCAGATGATATCTATTTAGTGAACAGCCATGTGCGAGACCTCGCACACCTAAAGGAATTAACAGCAGTGGAAAGTATTTGAGGAATTGCAGGTGAGGCATTTCATTGTGCCCAGGGGGATTTCTGACCTGCTTTTAATAACGAAGATGGTGTTTTCACAAGGTCACCAGCAGCATTCAAACCTGTCCCAAGAGATGCAGCCAGCAAAGAGCTGGGATCGAGGAGAGAAACGATCGGAACAAGGTTATTGTGTCCTTCGCCCCGTGGATAAAGCAGGCTGGGTCTCCAACTGCAGACATCCAAGGGGTGATTGAGGATCGCAGGGGTGCTGCATCCCCAGCAGATCCAAACCCTTTCTTTCAGGATGCTGAGGTGTTGCACAGTCGTGGTGGGAAGGTTCTGCAGAGAAATTCCTATCTGTCTTGCACGGAGTCTCTGTGGCATCAGGAATGGTTGCAGGCAGAACCCGTGGGCAGCGCAGCATCCTTCCTGTGCCTCAGCCACAGCAGAAATCGGCACCCTGCAGGCAAGGAAAAGGTTTGGTTTAGCAACCACAGAGAAGTGAATTAATAGATGAAACAAGGCAGCGGGTTCCTCTGTCGGCAAATCATTGAATAAACACCAAGATTTCCATCTCCCACATATCACAGACATGACTGAGTCAACAAACCCTGTGCAGTGCAACCTCCTTGAGCCCTGAAACAGGAATTCTGTGTGCCACTAATCAACTGCTTAAATATCCTGAGGTGGGTGTAGTGACTGGCTGGTTATCCAGGAATCAGGGAATCACCTCTGTGATTTGGAGTTAAACCCCTGTGAGGGGGAGAGAGGGGCACTGCATCCCCAGGGAGCAGCAGAATGGGAGCGCAGAGGGCTCCAGAGGCACCTGGAGCTCCTGGCTGCTCCTGCTGTAGCTGCATTAGTGACACCCAGCCAATAATCCCCAGGTCAGACACTGCAATTTCCATCCCATAATTGCACAACGAGACACCCCAGGCCGTGCTTTTCCAGGGAATTATTGCACTCCACGGAAAGCTGGAGCCGCTTGGCCTTTGGCCTCCCAGAACCACCCAAAGCTCTCAGTAATCTCCAGGGCTCTGCTCCCCTGTTGTGTCTTTCTCAGACAAATGGAAAACACATTTCCACTTCAAACTAATCCTCATTAAACAGCGCTGAGACCAGGCAAACCCTTGAGCTGCTGCTAATAGAAAAAAAAGAACATATTTAGAAACAAATTAGCCTTGTAAGTGAGGCACTGCAGGGTCCTTCTGTGAAACCAGGGCTGGACATCTGGGATTTGCTGCTCCAAGGGAGTTCCTGGGCCTGAGTGACACCAACCACAGAGAACTCAAACTCAGGGGTGAGCTGGGCTCTCCACAACCAGCTCAAGGCTTGGTGTAAATTGGTGTGGGGGCGTCTCAGTGCCAGGAAATGACACAGCATTGTGGGTTTTGGTGAAAGAGGGGAGTTCTGGACAGGCTGATCCAGAGAAGGGAGCTCTACCAGGCTGCCCTGGGTGCTCTGAGGGGTCCCCAGCACGGGGAGGACATGGAGCTGCTGGAGAAACTCCAGAGGAGGCACCAAAGTGATCAGAAGGATGGAGAAAGGCTGGGAGAATCGGGATTGTTCAGCCTGGAAAAGAGAAGGCTTTGGGCTGACCTCATTGTGGCCTTGCAGAGCCTGAAGGGAGCCCACACAAAAGATGGACAGAGACTCTTCACAAGGGTGTGGAGTGGCAGGACAGGGGGAATGGATTCCAACCGACAGCAAGTAGGTTTGGATTGGATATTAGGAAGAAATTCTTCCCTTGAGGGTGGAGAGGCCCTGGCACAGGGTGCCCAGAGAAGCTGTGGCTGCCCCTGCATCCCTGGAAGTGTCCGAAGTCAGGGCTTGGAGCAGCCTGGGACAGTGGGAGGTGTCCCTGCCCATGGCTGGAGTGGGATGAGATGATGTTAATGTCCCTTCCCACCCAAACCATTCCCTGATTCCGTGATTTAGCAAAGCGTGTGCTGTGATTTACCGAGACACTGAGCAGAATGTTCTAAGTAAGAATCTCAGCTTTGGGTTTTATTTAATGAAGCCCAAGAAAACGATTTTTTCACTATGATCCGTTGAGCCCTCTCACCTCAACACCATTTCTCCTGGGCCACCTTCAATATTGCCTCAGTGCTGCCCCAACAGAGGGCAGCTCCTGCTCTGCCAGGTCTGCAATCCAGCCCCCAGCAACACTCCCTGCTCCACAAAGCCAAGGCATTCCCATGGAACACCTTTGCCAACGTGTCACTGTCCCCCAGGGAAACCCATTTCTCCCTGATCCCCGCAGATCCATCCACACAGGGAATGGTTTTGGGTCAGTGTCTCTGGCTGTGGCGTTTGGAGCACGAGCAGAGCTCGCCTTCCTCGCCAGCATTGTCCTGAACTTCACTTGTGAGGGCTGGGGTTTGTTTGGGGCTGCTCTTTTTTCTGCTGCTGTTTTTAGGAGTGAAGGGCTCTGCATGGTGAGCTCTGTGTTCTGCTCCCACTGGAGCTGATGTGCTGCTTATTTTTAATTCTCCGTTCTCTACTCTGGGCACTGGTTACATCCAGAGATCATTTAGGATGTGCAAATGTCCTCACAGCCTATTCCAGAGCCCACTGAGGCTTTCTCTTTCCTCCAATAGACTTTGATTGGGCCACAAGTAAACAACCAGGAAATCTGAGTTGTTTTAACCTTTGTTCTACCTTTCTCCTTTCCTGCACCGACTGCGTTACTTCATTTGTTACCTCACACCTATTTAAAGATAAAAATTCTGCCAGTTAAGAGTCATACCTTTCATTTTTCTCTTTTTAACTTCTACGGGTTTTGGGTTATTAGCTCTAACCACCTTCAGTGGCTTAGATTTGTTGAGTAAGTGCAAATGCTGGCAGAGTTAGTTTCTGTCCCCACACCTTTGCAAAAAGAAGAATGTGGAGGATAAATCTCCCCAGGGTTGAGTTGTGTTTATTTCCCCTGGCTCAGGAGATGGGCAGCACATTCCCCCTGCTATCCCAGGATAGAGGAGGGTAAGGCTGTGGTTGAGGAGGGTCTGTGCTCTCATTTTTGAGGAGGTGAGGAACAATATCCATCTCCTTTGATCCATGGAAGATGTTCAGGAGGCTTTTTGCTGTTCAGTTTTCTGACTGGCCGTGGGTCACCACTTCCATTCCTGTCCCTTCCCTCCCTTCCCTGCCCATTCCTGCTGTTCCACTGGGCAGCAATTTCCAGAATGATGCCATGAGGTGCTCAGGGAGCAGCAATTGGGTGAAAAGGAGAAAAAATGCCAAAATCAGTCTGCCTCACCTGTCCTGCTCACCATGAACACTGGCCACTGCCACGTTCAGAGGGGCAAAGCTTTGTATTTTCTGTCCTTCTGCACAGGGAGCTTTTCCACTCATCCAAACACTGGCTTGCATTGTCCCATATATTTTAGAAATTCAGTGCCAGATATTTGACAGTGTCTTCATTCATCCTGCAAATAGGAAAATGGATTCGAGTGTGTTGTGTTACCTGCAGGCCCTGCTTGGTCTTCCCCGGGGCAAAGAAGAGAACTTTTATTCTTCTAGGCAATCCTTTCTGGAAAACAGAAAAGTTTCCAGCTCCCAAAAGTCTGTGAGGGTCACAGGCTTTGCTTTGCAGTGGATAAATTCAGATCAGACTCAGTGTTATACCCTGCAGCTACACTGGGGCCACTTACTTGGGATTTAATGGCTTTTATTATGGTCTTAGTCGGCTTGAACAGAAATAGTTAGCAAATAGTAGTTAAAATTCAAACAGCCATTAAAGTCTGGTCCTGACAAGATGCAAGTACTCTGTTACTAATGGACTTTTCCCCACAAGGACACATTTGTTAGAGGAAAATGTTTGAAATATTTGGCCGGTTGACAATGGAAGAAAAAAAAAGGAGAGAGCAAATTCTAAAGTTCTGAGGAAGCCGTGGTGGCAGGGTCAGCGTGCACACACCAGCAAGAGAGGCAGCAGTGCCCCTAGGAGAGCTTTCCATGGGTTGTCTTTACTGAAACAGATCTGCACTCACACATCCCCCTTAGCTGGTGGGGAATGCTCGGAGGAAAAGCTGCTGGAAGTTCCAGGAATAATGTTTGATCGTTCATTCAGTCAAATGGAGCCTCTCGCTGCTGCTGGAGCCTGGAGCAGCTCAGCACTGCTCTGGCACAGCAAATTACCCACGGTGGGAGGAGAAATCGAGTCACAAGGACTCAAGGGCCTAAAAGTTTGATGTCTAGAGCTGCACATGGTGTGGCAAACACCATGCCCAGAATTTGGGGTAAGAACTTACCCAGAATTCGGGAGGTTTGGCACCAATTCACGGAGGCAGAAACACCTGCACAAGCTGCCACCTGTAGGGAAAGATAATTTTGTTTAGTTCTTCACTTAGGAACACTGAGGCTGTACACAAGTGGGTATTTTCCATCAGAACAGAGGTGATTCTTGGTTTCACATTGGATTTACTCTCTGTTGCTCCGTGTGAAAGGTTTGGAATACAAACTTCCATGGATGGATCGGCACCTGGAGCCCTCCCGTGGATGAGCAGAAAGGTTTAATGAATTTTCATTATTTGCCAACACGAAAACGTATCCTAGAGGTGACAACACTCAGAATTTTCCATCTGACCCACCCAGCCATTCAGATCTTCCAGCTGTTCCAAGAGCTTCATTGGGTTAAGTGCAAAAAGGGCTGGAGGCAAAGGTGTGTTTTGTATTCCATGATGTCACTTTGTTCAGAGCAGCTGGAAGTGCAAATAACAGAAACAACTTCTTTTAACACTGCAATTAAAAAAGAGGGAAAAAAAGAGCCACCTAAGTGTGATTAAATTTAATTTCGTTATTAATTAGATGCTGGTGCTAGACACCACTCCAGAGCCACTCTTCCCATGGTGTTTGCAAGTTCTCTTTGTCAAATGAGCTCTTGGAGGGACAAGTGGAGCTCTAAGAAACCTCCTGATCCTCCTCTGCCTCTGCAGGGAAGTTGCTCCCAATGCCTGTGATTTGTTGATTCTGTTAAGGAAGTTTTTTACTCATTGTTCTTGCTTCAGTTCATCTCTGCAGATATCCATGCTCCGATTTTTTCCTGCCATTCAGTTTCTGTTTCAGCCCCTCAGCAGCTGCCTGTACCTGATCTAAGTGTGTCACTGAGGGACTTGTTCCCAAATTGCCCAGAGTTTTAGAGCAAAACCCAAAATCTCTCGTCCTTTCTCTCCCGTTACATCCATATTCCAGGATTCTCAAAGGAAGCTGAACACCTTTCAAAATGAGGACCTGTTGGTACCTGGTTTGCATTTGAGACACTACTCCCAACATTCTGGCCAGGCTGAATGTGATTTAAAGCTCATTAGGCAAATTAGCATCAATATTAATGAGAGGAGATCTCCCTGGACTTCGAATCTCAGCAGCCACTTATTTCTCAATTTTACTGTATTTCTTTATAGATTTAGTTTCTCTCAACAAAGACATTGTGCACACACAACTATTAAAAAAGATGCTTTTTGTAAAGAAAAACCTGATCCTGTGAGCCAAGGCCACTTTTTTCTTCTGTGTTCTGCACTGTGCCTGCCCATTCTGCATCCATGTAAGTCATGAGTGATAACAAAAACATCTGGAGTGGTTTCTGCATTTCGTTTCACGTCAGCTGAAGGCTGACAGATAAAATTCAGCTCCGACAGACCACACTCAGGCTTTGTGTTCCTCCCCCCCAAAACTCATTTTTAACCTCCCCGTGACGAAGTGGACGTTAAGAAGAGGCAGAAACCTTCATTCTCACCTATAAAAGCTGCAGCTGTTTTCCTGTTTTTATAGAAAGCAGCGGGCAGATTTGCTGTGAAAGAGTCAAAGGCGTGCTGCAAAGAGCTGTTCACCTTGAGGGGTGATGTCAGAGCCATAAATAACACCACGGGAACACGGAGATGTCCTTAAAGGCCCATTAGGAATGATGGGAAAAGGAAGTGGGAAACAGGCAAACGAGCGTGCTCTGCACAGCAGGCACATGCTAAACATCACTTTAATAAGGGAGTCAAGAAATACCAGGGGAAAAGGAAAAAAAAAAAGAGGAAAGGAAATAACAGAATTTCTTCTTTGGAAGTCAGTTGTGCATTCTGGCACTTGGCAAAGGAGGGTTTCAAAGTATCAATTATTAAAGAATGACTGATGCAGCCACTTTTTAGTGCCAGTTTCAGGTTTGATGCTCCATTCTCCTGAATAAAAATAACTCTGCAGAATATCAAAGTAATTGTTGTATTTGAAAAGAAAAAGACATAATCCCAGTTAGGAAGAGTAACTTATAGTAATACAACAATAATAATTTCCTGTCTGGGAATATTTCCTCTGATGGAGTCTAGAGCTGGATTAATCTTTTTCCTCTGTTCATAACCACATCTTCCTCTTTTCCCGTTTTTTATATGTTATATTCTGATCATGTAGCAAAAATTCTTGCTATTGCCATTTGTGCTCTGACACTGTGTGTTACTACATTTCCAACTCACTGCCATTACTCAGTCCCTTGGGACTCCTGGTTCTTCCCCTTTGGTATTTTCCTCCTTCAGCATCTGTGTTTCAACCCTGACTTTTCAAGAAGTTCAGTATCATTGATGAAAATTTTAAAATCTGTTTAATTTGAAGATTGATCCCAAGGAGCCTCATAGCAGCATTCGTGTCTCATGTGTCCCCTTTGATAAAAACACCTTCTCCTTCCATCTCTTCCACTAGGCTGAATCTTCAGTTTAATAAATATCCTGGAGTTTTAGTTTAATGAATATCCTGGATCTTCAGTTTAATGAATATCCTGGATCTTCAGTTTAATGAATATCTTTGCATGTGGCAGTTCAGGCAAATTTGCCTCCCCTCTCTGGAGAAGCTCAGTAAACAGGTAAGAGTAAACAGGTTCAAAATTAACCACAAGTGACCTTGGGAAAACCTTCTCTGACTCTGATCCCTTCTCCTGGACAAGTCTCAGTGCCTACCAGTGACACTCCAACAAAATATTCCGTGTTCTCCGTGTGCTCCTCTCTGCTCCTGGGGCAGGATGAGAAGTCATTTTCCTCCTTCTGTCCCACCACTTCCACCACCCAGGATGGCTGGAGCTGCTCTGCTTCCACCTCCCTGGTGTCTGCAGCTCTGGCAGGGTTTGGCTGCTCGGAGAAGCACAAAAGGGAAAGCAGCAGGGAAGGGAGAGGGTAAAAAGCTGAGCTCTGTTCCTAAAAACCAGCGACGTAGTCAGAGGAGGTGAGTTCTGTGGACATGGCTTCCAAATGGCATCATCAGCTCATTCTTGTGGTTTTGACTTGAAAACTCTCGCCGTGGCTCTCTGAGCAGAACAGCTGCCTACCAAATGCTCCAAATGCCTCAAACGAGCTCCCCAAGAGCACCCAAACGAAGGGAAGGGCTCTGCTGGCACTCGGGAGCAGAAAGGCTTTTATGACATGTCATTCTTTGCTCTGTCCTCGTTCAACCCTGCATTGTTTCCCAGGCAGGGCATAACTTCTGCATTAGAGCAGGGTTCGTTATTGGGAAAACATGGGGACTCGAGTAATTGTCCTCGCTTGTGTAACCTTGGCCTCAGCTGCATCCCACTCCTCCGACACCGTTTTCCTCCGAGGAAATGGGAACAAAAGAGTGTCAGGGGAGAAAGAAGGGAGATCTGCAGTGCTGGTTTGGCACTTTTTGTTAGAGAGCTGATAAAAAGTTTTTAATGAGGAGAATAAAGGAGAAACCACATCCCAAAGTTTTCTGCCGCTGGAGCTCTGGATGGTTTCAGAGCAGAAATTTGCTCCAGGTTTCCCGTGACAACCAAGTTTGCTGGGTAATGACAGGCGTGTTCAGGGCTGAGTCTTTCTTTCCTTATCACAGTCCCAGAGGAGTTTTTGTGAGCCAGAAAGACACTCAGGTAATCAGAACTCCTGGAGAAATCTGCTGTCAGCCAAAAGCTGATTTCCACAAGAGGTTTCCATGGAAATGGGTCCTTTCCATGCCAGGAGCACCTTATCAGAGGAGTGAAACAAAGGGGACGCTCACCTGTGTTCAGTTTTTGGCATCAGGAGTGCAAAGGCCTTGCAGGAGCAGGGACCTCAGGATGTTCCCTTTGCATGGAATCAGCTCTTCTGCTTTTGTTTGGTTCCGTGTCTACCGGCCTTTAAGGGTTTGGGGTTTTCTGCCAGGCACAAATGGAAAAAATGGCCTCTTCCTTTGGGAGAGGGAGCCAAAATCTCTACTGGTAAAAATAGTGGTTTGTTTATTTAAATCTCATCTCTGTCAAAACAACAGGATGATCTTATACTTGTAACTGACACTTGTTCATGAGAGAAAGTGCTCCCAGAAAAGCTGGAAACTCGTCCAGTGCTCCTTTCCAGCAGACATCCCACCAGGCTGGAAATCTTTGCTCTCCTCCTGGTGTCCCCCAGTGTAGATCCCACTGTGGCACCTGGCTCAGCAGGGAATTCTGCTCCTACAGAACAATTCCTGCTTCTCAAAGCAGACCCCACCAGCCCTTTAAAAACAGCCGTGGAAGGGAGATTTAAGTTACATAAGTGAGATTTTTTTTTTTTTCAAGTCTAAATTAATCAGTGGTCAGCTCAAGCCATGTGTGACACGAGGAGTTCCAGCAAGCTTAAAAATCATGCCAATATTCTATTTCCAGAGACTCATTATGCACATATCATTTTCTTAATCCACTAAATCTGTGATGACAATGATCTCTTATCCTTTTATTTGTACAAGGCAGAAGAGCCCTTATTCATCCCAGCAGCTTATAGGCACTGGATGATAATAATAGCAGTAGTAATTTGTGCTTCATCGTAATGAATTTCATGGGTTGCTTTGTTTTCTAAAAGCTGCCTTTTCTTCTCGCTGAATTTTGCTGCCATAAAGTTTGTGGCAGGCTTATTATTTTAATATTATCACTTCGGGTGAGTAGGAGCTAAGTTTGGTGCGTTCAACACTTCCAGGCTCTGACTTCACTGCCAAAAATCCTGCGTGGATTCAAAAGAGACAAAGGCTATAGAGCAGGAAGATCTGCAATTCAAACTGGTTTTTGTCTGCGGGAGAGCTGTGAAATGTTTGTTTGCAGATGCAGACCCAGTGCCCAGCTTGTTTGTTCACAGCTTTTTCAGAATCTAAAGCCATTGTGACCCACTGCTCTGATGAGCTGCAAAGCACAGACAAGGGAGTTCTGCCCAGTAATTTGTGTGTTAATTCAGTAACTTATGTTTTAACTGCACATTAGAAATCCAGGCAAGAGTCATTTTCCTTCCGAAATACAGGAAACACTGGATTTAAAGATATATTTAATACCAATTTATTTCACACTATTCACAGCTATTCATACAGGCTGAGCAAGTGCTAAAAAAGTATTTCCTGAGATCCTTGGTTGTGACAAATGTTTCCAGTTCTTGTCATTTGATCAGCACTTTAATAACCCCGTAGATAAACTGGTGATGTAATGAATGAGCTCATGCACTTTAAACTTGAGCTGAATATAAAAACCTCACTTAAATCAAATGAGAATTTTGTAGGATAGAGGAGAATGCAGACAGCACTTCAGCCTTCCCTCAGGAGGCTGCCACATAAACTTTGCTGGAAGGAAATGTTTCAGTGCTGGAAGGCAAACTGGGATTCCTGGTAATCCAGTGTGTGCTTGTTTACCTCTGCTCCTGCCTCCTTCCCCAAGGTGAGGAGGGAGATAAGCACCGGTCATTTCTCCCCTCTCAACTGCTGCCGTGGCTGCCCTTGAGCTCAGCAGCTCTCGTGCACGTCCAGCTCCGTGTGTGTGTCCAGGGACACCAGCCCAGGTCCCTGAGGAGCTCTGGGAGCACCTCCAGCACCTCCTTGCTCATCACCCTCAGCCTTCCTCCCCATCTGATCCATCCTCTCTCTCTGCAGGGCCTCCGTGGGAAGGTGACTCTGTGAAGTGTCATTGGGAAGGGTGACTGGGGATTATGGTGTGTCCCTAACACGCTCTGACAGCCTGGGCCACCTTCCTGTCCCTGCAGAAAATACGTGCTCCTGTTTCCCTCCCCTTGCCTAAACGCTGCTTTTCTGAGCCTCGTTCTCCACCGTGGGGCTCTTTTTATCCAGATCAGTGCAGACTAAGCAGGATTATAAAACCAGATTTATCCAAGGCCATAATACTGCAGTTCCAAGGAGCACTTTCCAGTGGCTGTGAGGTGCTTAATCTTTTAGATTAACTAGAAATATCTATGGCTTTAAAGCGCTGGTTTGCGTCACGTCGCGAAAGCCGCTTTATGTTGGGAAACGTTAGAACAGTGATTAAAAAAATTGTCGCTGTTGGTGGATTCTGCACGAAAACTGGGAGGGGAAAGCATCAGTTCTTGACAGTTGGGTTCATCTTTGTCCTCCCAAGCAGCCAGGCTTCCATGAGTGACGGAGGATTTCCTGGAGATGTGGGAAAAGAGAAGGGAAGCACCAGGACAAGCACTCACGGTGCTGTGGGAGCACACTTCCCTCACCACTGCCCTGCTGCCTCTTTGGCCCTTCAGAGCCAAATATTAGCCAGAAAATCAAAAAGAATAAAGCAGGTATGGAGCAGCAGTAAGAGCTCCACTGCAGGACATCGCTTGGCTGCAGGGCACCTTTTCCTTTCTTCCACATCCTCCCACCTTTTCCCGTCTTGTTCCTTTTGCGAAGATTCCCGATTCCAGCCCGTTCTGAGACACTCCAGCTCACAACCAGAGGCGTGGATGGGATTTAAATGCAGGAACAGCCACGCCAGGGAGCCCACCTGGAGCTGGGCAGTCCTGTGGGACACCCTGTGCCTGAGTGGCTCATACCCTGCTCTGAAGTGGCTTTTCCACCTCCAAACACATTCTCTTCTCCCTCCAGACTGTTGGGAAAGAGGTAAACGGGCATCTCCTCTGCCTGCCAGATGCCTGCACAGGGTTTGGAATTTTTGTGAATTAATAAAGTCACCCACAAGCGCCTGGGATTTTTTATTGCCTGTGCAGCCACTGAGATCATCGGGGCGGCACTGAAAATCCTGTCCAGGTAGGAGAGGCTGGGAGTGCTTCTCCTGGTGATAACATTCTAAAAAAGGAAACAACCAGGAGAAAAACAGTTCTATAAATTTGTTTAGAGAACATCCAGTGACCGTGAATCCTGCTATAAATATCCCAGGCTATAGGTTTCAGGGATTCTTTACCGGATTGGTGCCGTGCCTTGTCACAGACCTTGGTAACAGGAGCCTCATGATGGTTGTGATAAACTGTTTTTATTCCTTATCTCTCCCTCTTCCCTCCTTCCTTCCAGTTCCACCAGGCTTTTACCCATAATGTTTATTCCTCACCTCATGGAAAATTTTTGACCGAGAAAAAGATCACTTCAGTTGGAAAACCAAAAATGTCCAGCCAAAACCAACGTTTTCATTGTTTGGCTGAAAATGAGAGGTTTGCCATTTTAAGCTTAAAGTTTTTGGTGTGGAGCCAAAATAGTTTTGCTTTTTGCCCAAAGTCTGCAGTAAAAATTCCCAATTTTTCAGGGAGGCAGACACTTGTTTTTACATCAACAAGGGAAAAGTTAAAAACCTGAGTGCTCACCAGAAGTAGTTTAGACAAAAGCAGCTCTAGAGAAAAGTCCTTTTTCCTTTAAATGGTGAGTGAAATGTGTTCCAGTTCGTTTCCCTGTTGCACGGACACGGCAAAGCTGCTGGAGATCCTCTTCTAAAGGATCCGTGATTGGAACAGAGATGACTCCACGTGATTTCAGTGTTTGGTGACAACTGGGGTGGTCCCCATGCTGTCCTTGTCCCCTGCATGGCAAATCCCAGCTCCAGATCCATGAGGAGCAGTTTTGGACAGGGATCCTGGAGCTGAGTGGTGGCTGCAGCCCCAGAGCTTCGATAACAGCCCCACCAACCCTCATTTCTGGGCCAGGCTGTGGGGGGAATCCCCTAAAATAAACGAGGATTTCCAGACCATTGGGGAGTGGGATTGTCCTCGCTGCCATTCCTGAAGTGACTCCTAAGCCACAGCAAAGAATTAAATCAGTGAAAGCTGTTTTATTTCTGACTCGTGTCAAGAAGTCCTGTAAGAAGTGAGGAGAGGAAGCTGTTTGCAGCCCCCAACACCACGTCAGTGAAACTGCACTGGAGATCCAGGTGCTGCCTTGCCCGTTGCCTTTCCGCACTCATCTGTTTCCAAGGATTTGCCATTTGGTGGGAGAGCTGAAGCAATAACCCCTGATTTTAGCTGGAGAGGTGAAGAGAGGACTGTTACTGCTCCAGGGGTCTTGTGGACACCTTGGTGCAGAACTCCAGGCTCAACAAATGCCAACAAAATCAGTTTGAAGTGAAGGAGAGATAAAAAGAAGCAGGAACTGTCAATTGAAAGAAATGAGAAGAGTTGGGCAGCCCATAAGTGATGGTCATTAAATGTTTCAATAAACCAGGCAATTCTTTGAGTTCAGCCGGCAGAAGGACACAGGAGTCACCAGGATGGCAGAACCTTGACATTCCAAATGAACATTCCAGGCCTGTCCTCTGTGACAGGGGGAACTTGGTGATGCTTTTTATGTGGAAAGGACCAAGCCAAGGAGGAATTATCCACCATGGGTGATCTCCAAAAGGAGCCTGAACCCAGTGAATGCTCAGTACCCTGATGGGAATCAGGTAGAACATGGCAAGAACCTAAAAATGGCATTGCTGGCTGCCCTGCATTTGGCTGGTTTTGGAGTGGGTGCCTTTATTTTGCTACTCATGTTTGTTCTCTTGAACTTCAGACACATTTCAGCCACACTTCTCTCAGGAAATTACCACATGGAAAGTTGGTATTTTCTAACAATTTCCACGGAGCCATTTCCAACTGGATCGAGATCCTGTGCAACCCTAGACCAAGGAACGACAAAGCCTTCATTTTCTTACCAAGGGACCTGTATTTGTTACCCTCCAGAAGTGGGGCCAGCGCCGTGGTGGTTCTTGGGTCGTAATTTGTGTGTGTTTCCACTGCCCCAAACCCCACGGTGTTGTGGTTGGCTGAGGCTGGGGGTGAACAGTTCATCAGGGGAGGGACCAGAACACATCCACCAAAAAACTGACTTTGATATGTGAGGATGGCTGAGTCACTCTCAAGCACCACAAAATCTACCGACACGAGCATCAGAGTGACTGCAAAGCTTTGAACTTCATCTTCAGGCATTTCTGGGGCCTGAGGTGAACTCCAGATGAAAAATATGGATTTGATATGGATTTGACATCAGCAGCTGGTCTGATGGAAGGTGTCCCTGCCCGTGGCAGGGGTTGGAATGAGATGAGCTTTAAGGTCCCTTCCAACCCAAACCCTTCTGTCATTCCATGATTCCGTGAGCACTGACTTTGTTTAAACTTCAGGTTTGGTGTTTTGGTTGAGAATTTTAAAGATCAGCTTTGATGTGTTGGAGCAAGGTCACTGAGGTGATTTGGGGTGTGGAACTCTGCTGCTGTGAGGAAAAGCTGGGAGAGCTGGGATTGTTCAGCCTGGAAAAGAGAAGCTTTGGGGTGACCTCATTGTGGCCTTCAGTCCCTGAAGGGAGCCCACAGGAAAGATGGAGAGAGACTCCTCACAAGGGTGTGGAGTGACAGGACAGGGGGAGTGGCTTCTCACTGACAGAGAATGGGTTTAGGTTAAATATTAGGAAGGAATTGTTCCCTGTGAGGGTGGGCAGGCCCTGGCACAGGGTGCCCAGAGAAGCTGTGGCTGCCCCTGGATCCCTGGAAGTGTCCCAGGCCAGGCTGGACGGGGCTTGGAGCAACCTGGGACAGTGATAGGTGTCCCTGCCCATGACAGGGAGTGGCACTAAATTATCTTTAAGGTCATTTTCCACCCAAACTATTCCATGATTCCATGGTTCTATTCCTTTCCTTATCATACTGGAATATTTTCCAAGGTGCCTGTAAATTGATACCAAAATAATTAATAACTTTATCCTGCTGTTTGAAGAAACATCATCGCTGGGGCCAGATAAAAGAATGGAAAGAGGCAATAATAAATAATTGCTCCCTGGTATGAACAGTGGTTTCATTTCATCTGTTTTAAGTATCTTTACTGAGCACTCTGGCTCAGGAGAGCTTAAAGATAGGATTTTTTTTCCCCCCCAGAAAAATTGGTTTCGACATTGGTAGGTTTGGGGTAATTTTTCCATTTCTCTCTCAGTTCTTTTCACTGCCATGTATTTATCAATTAAGAAATTTTATCCCTGCATTCATATATTAAGAAAAGGGGGGGGAAACATCAATCTGTGGGTTCTCTTTTGTAGAAAGCTATGGTTTCCTACATGACTTTTCCATGGAATTTGTTGGGGAAAAATGCAGAGCGCACCGAAATGAAGTAATGACAGGGTTTGGTATTTATCAAAGCCCTTTTCCCCCTGTCATCAAACTACAGCAAACTGCCAGCAAACGTCCTGCTGCCTCCTGGGGCAGAGGGGCTGCACAAGCCAAAGTGGGAATGATCCCTTGGGAAGGTTCTTCTCTGCAGAGCCCAGCCCAGGACCCTGGGGCACCTCCAGGCTCTGTGATTTTCTGCTTGCAGGAGAGGTTCAGGTGAGGTCGATGAGTGTGTGCATGAGCACACGGCAGTGAGGGCTCAAGGATGGATGAAATGTCACAGAGACCACATGAAGAAATGAAAGAGAGTTCCATTTCTGCCACCTAAACACCCTGAGGGGTGGATACCTCTAAATTAAGGAAATTAGTGGCTTATTGTCACCATATTGTCACTGTTGAGTGACTTGTTCCTGCCAACCTCTCTGGAGTAGGGGGAATCTTTTTTCCTCTGGGACTCCTCTGTCACTTGTTGAGATGTCCCCTTTCCATGAGAGTTTTGCTCGTCTTAAATGTGACATCTTCATTATTGCCAGTTGTACTACATTTATTTTGATCCTGAAAAAATTCCTTGAAAACTCTGTTTGACTCTGTGCTCCAGGGCAATGTAATCATGAGGTTGATCATAAAATTCACTCATGGCTCACCTGTGTCGAATTATTTTCCTTCTCTTCTGTTTTCCCTCTCTGTCATTTTTCAAACCCTGAACTTACATTGTTTGCACTCTTTGTCCTTCAAACCTGGATCTGAAGAAAGGCTTTCTTTCTTTCTTTCTTTTTCTTTCTTTCTTTCTTTCTTTCTTTCTTTCTTTCTTTCTTTCTTTCTTTCTTTCTTT
>VZTJ01006144.1:2369742-2387106 GCA_013397795.1 Orthonyx spaldingii | reverse complement strand
CCTTCCTTCCTTCCTTGTATTTCATGTTTTTCTCTTCTTGCTATGGGTGAAAACCGTAAGGGGTACAAATCAACACACACCCACTCTACTTCCAGTTACACCAGTGAAGATCACCTATTGATTTTAGCATTTTTCACCAATTATCCTAAGTCAGAAGCATTTCCGATTCTCCTTTATCCCAAGGATAAAATGGGGTTTTATGTGTCTGACTCCCGGGGTGATAATAGCAGGGAATAGTTTTACTGCACACATAGAACTCTTCCCGAGGCCAAGAAAAGCAGCCACAGCTTTTCATCCACTCCCAGCAAAAATTAAGCAGGATTTAAAAAAAAATAAATCGAATTGATGGGGACAGAAAGTGGTGGGAGAAGGGAAGCTGAAGTATGAAAATTAACAACGTGAAGCACACAAAAATCACCCTGAGTAGTTTGTTCTCTATTCTAAACATTTCCAAACTCTTTCAAATTAAACATTCAGCTAAACTATCACATCCTCAGGCTTCCCCCCCCTCCCTCCCCACCCCCCACAGCGACACGGGATGAAACTCAAAGGAGGAAAGATAAAAACAGGAATGTTTGATGTGCCTGTTGCTCTTTCTGGCTTTTCCAAGTGCAGTTTCCTGGCTGCAGGGTGGAACAGCAGCAAAGTCATTCCTGAGGGCATCCTTATCCAGGGAGCATCAATGATGGGAATGGGGGATCTTCCACCTGCACAGGAATTGTCCTGAACCAAAAACATCCCTGGAAGTGTCCAAGGTCAGGTTGAAGAGGGCTTGGAGCAGCCTGGGATGGTGAAAGTTGTCCCTGCCCATGGCAGGGGGTTGGAATCAGATGATATTTAAGGTCCCTTCCCACCCAAAATATTCCAGGATTCTATGAAAATGAGCCTTACTCTGGAAAATAGAGGAGAACAAAAAGCAGATTTGGGTGAAAGAAAGACCAGGAAGAGCCCCCTTGGAGCAGCATGCCCAGACACCTGAAGGATTTTTCCAGGATTTGAGGTGAGAAAGAAATCTAAATTTGAGTTTTTCCATTTCCATAGGAACTTGGTTCAGAAGGAAGAGGGGGTTCCAGCAGCATTCCACGTTTCCACACACAGACAAGGAGGAGGATCCTGTAATTTATCTCCCTGCCCTTTCCTGCAGAGCCATTTAATCAGGGAAAGCAGCAGGGTGTTCATCCCGCTTTGCACCTGGAAGTCAGCGCTGACCTTTGCTGCTTGGCTCCTCCCTCACGTGCCTGGCTTGGCCTCCAGGAGCCTTTTTTAAGGACCAATCCCTATTTTCCAGTGAATGCCAGTACTGTGGAGAACTGAGAGGAAAAAGGGAAGATCCCACGGTGTTTGGAAACACAATCTGTGTGGTTTAGAGCCCCACACACTGGAGGGTTTATGGACAAAAATGAAAGGCCCAGGACACAATCACCCCCTTGCTGGTTCCCTTGCAGTCCATCTCCCCCCTGCACTTGTTAATTAGCATTTCAGAAAATCACAATTAGCTCCAGGTAAAGCAACACCAACCTCAGCCTTTTATTGAACAGTGTGGTGGAATGGATGGGGCATGGAGTTTGGATGATCCCGAGGCTGAGGAGGGAAAATGGGCAGAGGAGGGAAAGAAACATCAGCATCGATGTTTGTGGGTGTGGATAAATGTCAGAAGGAATTTTGGGGCTCCATGAAACGAGAGAATGGACCAAAAGGCAAGGGGAACCAATGGGAGATAAACTCCAGAGGTGAATCCACGCAAACCTATCCTTAATCCCGTTAAGGATCCCTAGAAAGATGAAAATCTCAGTCCAAATACCCACAGAACTGAGCTGCTCAGTGTCCTGCCTGTTGAACTTCCACAGGAAACGTCAGAGGTTGTTGTTGATTGAAGAAATGCTGTTTAAATTTGAAGACGTGGCAATATTTTAATCACCCTCTTCAATAGATTGGGGTTTTTTTTTGATCAAATGCTCGTGGCAGGGGTTTCCCAGCTCTGGCAGAGGATTGGGGATGAAATTTCAGCCTGATCATGCTCTTCTAAAAGGAAGTTGGGGTGGACCAGGAAGGTGCCTGAGAGAATTATTGACTCCTGGTAAAGCCCTGGGATTTGTTGGTGCTGCTCGATGGCCCCAGGAAGATGTCTTTGCTCACAGCATCGCCTTCCTCTGTGCTTACCTCTCCTGAAATGTGCTCTGTGAGTCTCCTGAGGGGCACAGCTGAGCAAGTGACATTTGTAGGTCTATAGGAAGACACCCCATGCTCACAGAGATGGGATTTTTGTCAGGTTGTGTGTTCAAAAGAAAGTAAACTCGCTGGTTTACATAAGCCGGCCTCTTCCTTAAAGGCTGAGCTATTTTAACAGTGCATTCCACCAAAATGAATAATATTTGGCTTTTGGAGGCAGATTTTTCTGTGGTTACAACCTCTTTTGCACATCATAAATGTCCAACCCCATCCCCTTGCTTTTCTTTCATTAAAAAGAACAACAACTAACCTTTAAAAATACCGTGTTTGTCAGGGGCTTGCTTGGGTTTCAGCTGGTGTGATTTATGTGCCTGTCCTCAGAGCAAACACGCTCATTGAGGAAAATCAGCAAGGGTGTCACACTGCAGAAATGAAGATTTTGGGTCATCTCAGGTGGGTCTGCAAAGACCAGGGTCTGCTTGGAGCTGAATGAGGTTGAGGTAGGTCACGAGTCCAAGGTTGGAACTGGAAAACCTCCAGCACTTGCAGGTGACCCGTGGGTCTCACGGGGAGCTGAGGTGACAGCAGAGCCCTCCTGGGAGTGTCACAGTCCTGCTCTGTCCCAGATGGGCAAAGCCAGATTCCTACATCCCAAATCCTCCCAGATTTCACAGCAATTTGTGGTTCCAGGTTACCTCCTGTTCCAGCCCGACTGGGCCTCAGCACCTTCCGTTCTTCCTCCAGACCCTGCTCCCAGTTCCACCACCCTGAATCGCCAGCGGATCCTGCAACACTGAAAAACAAATGAGTAGCACCGAGGGAACCTGGCCTGGCATAAAGAAATTTGTCCCCTGACCTCACAATGACAACTTTCCGATCTCTCAAGACCTGGAGGTGTCCCCTCCTTACACAAGCAAGAGATCCGATCCAAAACGAGCAGGATTTCTTGGAAGAAGGGGAAAACTATTTGAGGAGGGAGTAAACGGCGCTGTATCGTTCCAACTGCTCAAAAATTTGTTTTGCCAAGGGAACAGGAGAAAGCTGTTAAAAAAAGATTTTAATTGTAAGTCCTTTCGGCTTTCCCTGTAAGAAAACAAGGAAGAAGCAAACACAATGGCTAAAGAACATGAAAAGATCCCAAAGGTTAAGAATGCTCCAAGAAAAATACGCTCTCAATCTGCACTAGTGAGCAATGGAAACATTATTTGCACCCCTCTCGGGGCTGGGGTTGGTTTGCAAGAGGCAGCTCAGGCTCCGTGATTTCCGAGGGCTCCTCGGGAAGGGGCAGGAGCAGAGGACGAGCAGAGCTTTGTGCCCGTTCCCGGCCGCTCCCCCGCCACAAAGGCTGTGTTTGCACAGCTCATTTGCAGGGTGAGTGAGAAGGCTCAAGTGGCAAATTGGATATTGATAACTTCCAGAAGCCTTGCTGGGACCGCGGTGTTATTCCACTCACTGTCTGAAAAATCGGCAAACACTCGCAGCAACAAAGTTCCCTGGCTGGCAGAAGAGCGTGGCTCCAAATGAATTAACTTTCAAACCTGATATTTAAGGATGTTTTATTGGTCTGATGTCTCTCCAAGTCTTGCCAGAGCCATCATGTCAAAGAGCTGCGGACTGGGTTATAATAAAAGAGACGTAATTTGTAATTGTTTCCTCTCGGTGTTATCATGGAAGGGGAAAGGCAAGTGGAAAAGCACTTTCCAGAGCTCTGATCCTTCTCCCTCAGCTCCCACTCGGAGCTCCTGGGAAGGGAAACCTCAGGGTGCTGTGTGGGAAGGGTCCTTGGGGACATCCCTGGCATGGAGCAGAGCCAGCACAGCACATCCAACTCTCCCACACTGGAATTTGGTCATTTTTAACAAGGGAGAGAAGCTTTTCCTTGCTTTGCTTCTCTTTGTTTTGCTGTTGGTTTGTGTCATGTTTTTATTAATTAAGGATGGGAGTTTAAATTTTTTTTTAAAAAAAGGAGGCAATGATCCAAGTTTGGACTTATTTTGCATAAATATTGGCAGAAGAACTTCCATGGGAGAAGGAAAACAAAGGTTATCGTGATCAGCACATGATTTTACTTAAGCAGAGTATCAGTTAAATTGGTCTTGAAATTATAACGCTTCAGCTGCTGGTACTTTTCATATTAAAAATCAAATTTAATTTTCCAGTTTTGCAGGGACAAAAATTCCAACCATTTGTTGCTTTCCACCACCAGGAGGGAAGAAAGAAAAAAAAAAAAAAAGGAATGAATCCAGCCTAATTCTCCAAAATAAATCTCCACAAAGGCTGTTTCTGTCTGGGACAGGTCACTGCAGATTTTTCAGCCATCCTTGGGTGACACCTCCCAGGTAGAAGTGGGCACTTCACTCATGATCTCAGTGGGACAAGCCTGGCCTCAATCTTCCAAATTCTGGGATTTACCCCAGAATTACGGCTGCAAAACCCAGGTCAGAATAGTCCATTGGTTTTGGAATAAGTGGAGATGTTCCTTGTTCCCTGTCAGCCATTGGATGTGAAGAAGGATTTTGGGAAGCAGCATCCTCAGCTCAGGAGCTGAGCCATTCCTGACCGTGTGTGGCAACATTTTTCAATGCTTGGTTTAGTTCCACCCAGGCTACAAACCAGAGAATCAAACCCAAAACAGAGAAGGAAAAAAAAAAAAACTAAAAAAAATAAAAAGAAGGGGAAAAAAGTCCTTTCTGATTTTCAACATAAAGCTAGGATTACCACCAAAGAACAATAAAAATTCTTTTATTACCAACAACAGGAAGAGCAAAGAGAAAAATAAACCACAGAAAATCTTTGTTATAATTTTTCCATAACAAATAAGGTCTTCTCTGGTCATGTTTGACTTTTTTTTTTTTCCTTCTTCTCCTTAAAATTGTATCTGTTTAGGAAAAAAAATAAGAATCTTGTTTAGAATAAAAGCAAAACTGCAGAGGAAAAAGCAGAGCTCTTATTAAAGAGTTTGACATCACAACCCATCTATTAAATAGCAGGATTCTTAAAGGAAAGTCCTTTCCAAGTAAAAGGGAGGAAATGAAAGGTTCTGTGAGTTCCCAAGCCCATTGTTGATGCCGTAGAGCACAGAAAACTTCCACTATCCATGGTCAAGGAAATCGTGTTGGAGCAGGAACCGGCGCTGGAGGTTCCCACAGGGAGAAGATCCTTGGAGAAATGTGGCTGGGACTTGTCGTGGTGTTCCTTTACTCCCCACACTTTTTTGTAGTTTATCTGGGGGGGAATTAAGGCAGATAAATTATCAGAGAGGAGAGGAATGAGGCTGGCAGGAGGGATGGATCCCTGTCCGTCCGTGTCCTGCTGTCCCTGCTCCACCCCAGGTGATCCCACCAGGAGCATCAGCGGGAGCCCAGCTCTCTGTGAGGTGATGTGACCTCGTCTCCAAGAATTTTTTATGTTCTCTTGGCTCTGGGGGCTGGTTTGGGTTTGTTTTCCATGGGTTCCTAAGGGAGAAGACTCTTTTTTCCCCCCAAATCCTGGCACGCTTTGTTCCTCCTCCAGCCTTTGCCGTGTGGGCCCATCCGAGGCTGATTAGGGCGATAAGGGGTGGCAGTGAGTTATTGCCCAGCCACACTGAAAAGCCAAACCAGGCAGTTTTGACAGAAAACAGTCACAGAAGTGGCTTTTCCCCCCTTATCTGGCCCTGCTCTCGATAGCAGAGGCAGCCTGGAACAAAGGCTTTTGTTCCTCGTTAATCCCGAGTGAGAGGGAGCAGGGATTGACCCTTCCATCAAAGGGCTTTGTCCTCTCTGATCCTCCACCGTGGAGGGACAGGAGCAGCTGCTGGGGCCCAGATCAGTGCCTGGGGCTCCGTGGGCTCATCCCAAAGGACAGCAGAAGGCCCTGGTGGGATTTTCCCTTGAGCCAACAAAGCTTTTCCCAAGGGGATCTTGAGGGTGGAACAAGAAGCAAAGTTCTCACCAGGTTTTAATCACAGAATCCCAGAATGATTTGGGCTGGAAGGGACCTTAAAAGATCATCCAGTTCTACAGGCAGGGACACCTTCCACTGTCCCAGGTTGCTCCAAGCCCTGTCCAACCTGGCCTGGGATATTTCCAGGGATTCAGGGGCAGCCACAGCTTCTCTGGACACCCTGTGCCAGGGCCTCACCTCCCTCACAGGGAACAATTCCTTCCCAATATCCCATCTAGCCCTGCCCTCTGGCAGTTCAAAGTGAATTTTAAAGGAATTGGACCAGGAATAATTTCCAGGTTCTTTAATAAAATTCCTGAAATTATAAATAAACATTACAATGCTGATAAAATGCTTCTTATCACGAAATATCCTTATTTTCCTTCATTGTGTCTCCTCAGCTCCTTCTCACACCCAGGTCCCTCTTGCTCTCCCTCATTGTTTTGCTGTGAAATTTTGGCCTGAACTGAGCAGAATTGTGAACAATTGGGTCAGACCCCAATTCCCTCTCAAAAGATAATTTGGGGTCACATGGCCATGAAATCCAAAAAAAGCCTGACTTTTCCTGCTCTGGATCTGCACAGAATTTAGAACTGGGGGTGTTCGGGCAGCACCAAAGGGATAAAGTTCCTTTGGCCACCTCTGTTGAATTGCACCCCCTGCTCCTGCTCATTTCACAGCCAAAGGGGTCAGAGCTTCTCCTCTTATTTTGAACCCAGAAATCATCATCCAATCAATCTAGGGAAAAAAAAAAAAAAGAATACTCTGTTTCCATCTACATTTTTCCAGATGTAAATACTCCTTTAATTTAGTACAAAATTATTGTGCTGTAAACTCTTTTATAACATTGCTAGGTTTCATTTTTGGTTTTGTTTTTCATTTTCTGATGTCTTTTGTGGATTTGGGATACAAACAAATGACAGGGTACTAACAATGACTTGAACCAGCTTCTGAAAGATGTGATTTTGTTGGGGTTTGGGTTTTTTTACCTCCTTGCACCACTGTTTTTTCTCTCTGGCTTCTTCATCCTGGACTTTCTCAGGAGGGCAGCACATTTTGGGATTAGGATTCCCATGGTCCAAATCTTTCTATTTGTAGAAATATTAGAATATCCCCCAAGATAAGTTCTGCAGAGTGGTGTGGGAAGACCTTCATGATTAAAAGATGCCACATCTCAGGTAGAATCCAGAGGAGGATGTTCCAGAAGAAAAAAGCCAAATGCTAAGGAGTTATTCAGAACACAGGGAACACACCTAAAATCTCCAAAGGAAATGGAATTGGAGGTTTTCCTGTAAAAATGCTGCTGGATACAAATCTAAATCTAAGAACTACACAGAAAAAAGGGGAAAATCAAGGCACAAAGTGATTTTAGTGGAACAGAGCTGAGGTCAGGCAGGGCTGGGAAGGCCAGGCCAGCAGGGAATGTGGCCGAGGATCCGAGCTGCAGTGAGGATGGTGATGGGAAAAGGAGCAGAACTGGGGGAGAACATTCTGGGGAGAACATTCCCATGTTCTCTCCCATGGTCTGATACACAATAGAACCCTACACTCACTAACCCTTCACTTCAAACACTCCTTTTCTGCCTCACAGGAGGTGTTGTAGCACCAGAGGCTTCCAGAGCAAGGCAGAGCTTTCCCTCAGGTCCATCCCACCCTGAGCTTCCCACTGCCCATCCCTCTGTCCATGGAACACAAAAGCATCCAGAGCTCCCTTCTGATTCATCCTTTCCCAAATCACTTTCTTTTGAGAACAGTGGAAAGTACCTCTTTTTTTTTGGTTTTTGTTTTTTTTTTTTTCTTTTTTTTTTTTTTAATGTTTCCATGACCATAATTTAATTCTTCATTTTAAGCAACTTGCCGTGTCCTTTCTCCTTGATAACTCCTGAGTTCGAATGTAAAAAATGTATTATTACAAGAGACAATTACGGGGTTCAAAGCATTCTGAAGCATTCCATGCTCCCAGCTTCTGGTACTGATATAAGGAGAGGAATATTTGTGGTTTTTTGACTTGCATGAAGTGGAAGGGTTCCAAGAGCTGGTGGTAAAAGGCCTAATGAAAGTCTGCCTTCATCAGACACAACAAAGCTCCTGCGTCCTGGGAGGTTTAACTGTTTCTATGGCCAGGATGCCCAGGCCCCAGCACTGCACACAAACCAGCCCCTGACCGAGTCAACTCAACCACTTCATGCTCAGGCAAAAACAACAACAACAAAAGAGTAAAAAAAGAAAGAATCCGGTGTTTGTTTGGCTTCACATTTTTTTCTTCTTATTTTTTAAATGGTGCACGACTTTGGAAGTCGAAGGTTTGCAGCTCCCAAAGTTTGTTTGGACTGAAGATGTGTCTCACACCTTCAGGATGCAGTTGGACAGCAGAAAATGATGGAAATAGAGTCTGTTTTGAAGGACACCCAGTGGTTGCACAAACATCTGACTGCTGCAGAGCAGGAGGTTCTTCTCTGCTGAACCTTCTGTTTGTCATTTATTTTTCCATTTCATAAATACCGATTGGAAACTTCTCCTTGGAAGGCAGAGGGAAATCTTGTGGATTGTAAACACGGAGAAGAAGAGGGATTGTTTAGGATGGTGAAAAGGGTATAAGGACTCAGAGCATAAGGTTAAGTAGAGGAAAGTTTAGGCTGAATAAAGGGATAAACTTCCAAGTGCTGAAATCTTATTAGGCTGTGGAAAATTCTTCCAAAGGATGTGGGAGAAGCTCCACTGTTTGAGGAGTTTGATGTTAGATTGGACAAAGGATTAAAAATAAGCCTGAAACAATCTTGCCCCAGCACAGGGGGTGAAATAAAGAGGCCAAAATCAATGTACCCAACACCTCCTTTGATTTCATGGACCATAAGTCCATCCATGCCCAGAGAGTGAGAGCATCCATGGATTTGTGTGGTTGAAGATGAATTCACCACTGGGATGGACTCAGCTCTGGAACCTGCTGGAGAGAAACCTGTGCAATCCAAGAAAGCAGGAGGGGCCAGAGCCTCCCATCCCAGCAAGGAACAGCAATTCTAAACCAGGAAAACGGAAAATAAATACATAAATTGGAACTGTTCTGCTGCCCAGAGGACAACTTGTACCTTGGGGTTCAGAGATCCTCCGTGGGGTGGCCTGGAAAAGAGCATGAGGAACATTTCAAACCATCAGGAAAGATTAAAAGCCAGTTTGACTCAGCTGAGCTCAAACACAAAGATGTTTTACCCCAAAATTTGCCATCTGTCCTCAAAGGACGTGTCCAGGTTCAGCACCAGCAGCAATTCCTGTGAGAGAGAGCGAGCAGCGACTGTGGATTTGTTGTGTAACTCCAAAGTGATTCCAAGGGCCTCGTAGCAGATGGTCCAACGTTCAGGAGGGAATTCCAGTTTTAAGTATGCGTGGGTTTCATAACAGGCTGATAAAATCATGGTCAGTGGGGAGAACTCTGAGGTGATGCAAGTTGTTAACTCAGTTTATGTAGAAATAGCACAAAGAAGATTCTTCAAGAAGATTAAAATATTTTGGATATTAATCCACTTGATTTTTTTTCCCCTCTCTTTATGGATGATCTGAAAGCAATTTTTGCGTTTTTTTTAAAAATCCATTCATGATGGTGTTGACCTGAAGCTTCTGAAGAGACAAGAAATCTTCCCACTGATTTCCTGAGGCTTTGGATTTTATCAGACCAGATAAATTTATTACATAACCACCAAATTTCTGATCTCTCTTCTCTGGGGACTCGTTACGAGTCTTCAGAATTTGTTCTGAGTTGCCAGACTCTGCCTGGTCACATGGTGGGGTTTCCAGTCCTGGCTGGAGGCGTTTGGGAGCACATCTGGTGCAAATATTTCCTGGTGGAACCCAAAATGTCACTTTCTGTAAATACTTCTCTGTGTGATTCTGAAATTCGCTCTCCATGACGTTTTTGGCCAGGAAGAGCTGATAACTCCAAAGTTCTTCGAAAGCAAAGACAAAGAGATGAGAACATGGCCAAGGGGGTTTTATTAAAAATTTGGATGAATCCAATACTGGTTAAAGCACACTTTGAATCTGCTGTAAACTGAATTTTTGCAGACTGGAGAAGTTGCTCAGAGCTTGACCTCATAGGAGAGAAGAGGGAAATCTTGTGGGTGTAAGTGAAAAGAAAATCAACTGTCACTGCTCCATGCATGGAAATATGGAATATTTACTTTTAGTAGAACAATCCCATGGTGTTTATGTGGATATTTGATGGTTTTTGCCGTACATGCTCTGTTAGTTGAGAGGACATCTGAATCCATGAACCATGGAGTTGATCCAACCAGGGGAATTAAATCCATCCCCTAAACATCTCTAAAAATCATTATTATTGGGAGGGGCGGACTGGGAAGAACTTCTTGAGTATTTCCTGTCTAAACCAAATCCTACTTTTTTTTCCAAAAGAAATGATGGATATCAAAATTAATTTGAATTTTCTCCTTGTTTTTTTTTTTTTTTTTTCCCTAATTGTTGCAATTTGAGTGTTTTTTTCCAGAACCTTGATGGATTTAGAGGCAGAAATGGCATTTTTAGGCTCCAGCCTCAGTGGGAAGGGTCCCCTCATCACCACCTTTCCCTGACTGATCCCAAGCCTTGGATAAAAATCCAAAGTGCTACCAATCTTCTTCCAGAGTGACCACAAGTCCAGATGCAGTCAAGGGATGGGTTTGGCTGGGGGGGTATGCACTCTGATTAAATTAACAACAAAATCCTTTCATTCCTCTGAACATGCAGGAATACCTTGGATCCTTGACTTTACGACCAAAAATAACGGGATTACTTGTGTCTTTTCTTAATTGTTACATTTTGAAGAGATTCCTCATCTTTATTCCCTTCTCCTAACACATTTCTACATCGTTCCTTTTCTTTTTGTTTTGTTTTTCCCTCAAACCATTCTTCCTTCCCAGCTTTGTCCTACACCTTTCCCTTAACGCTACTCCAGATCTTTTTCCTTCTCCCACTGTTATGAATCCTCAAGGGCCGCAAGAATTTTCCATTTTCCTGCCCGAAACTCTTCGTATATCTCTCCCCACCTCGTTACAATAAAATAATTCTTCCATTTCGCTGTCACCTCAATTTAGCTCTCTCACCCTCCACTCCCTCTTTTTCCCCTGGTTTAAAGACCGACCAGCATTTCCTGAATTGGAAAAGCCACAATAATATTTTTTCCATTGAAAATACCACAAGTACAGTATTTCCATTGAACATACCACAAGAACAGTGTTTCCATTGAATGTACCACAAGGACGGTGCTTTTGAGGTATCTAAATGCTGAGATGAACTCATAATGTTCATCTTGGACTCGTTAAACCAAAGCCCCTTCTCTCCACAAAAAAAAAAAAAGTTTCCTCAGACAGAGAAAGAATTTTTATTCACAGGTTTCATAAAAGAAAGAAAAAAAAAATACAATAAAAACAAGACCTAGACAGAGCCAGGACAATTTTGCACTTGCTTTGTGAGTAAAATATAAATAGGTTTTAGCAAGTTTAAAAAAATCCATTAAAAATGCTTAGAGTGGTTGAACAGCTGGAAAAGCAACTCTTTTTTTTTGATAACATTTAAAGCTGCTTAGCAGCTGGGGGAAAAATCGCCTGTAAAAACACTTAACATTTACAGCCACTCAGTGGCTGGAAAAGCAACTTGTTATAAAATTGATTTAACATCTCAGTGGCTGGAAAAGACATCCCCACACATCCATCGAGCTACAGAGTTTTACACAGCTATTTATGGCTATTTAGACACAGATAAGGCTATAAATAGATAAGCTGGGCATTTCTGCTGATGCCATTGTGGCAGGGAATAATTTCCATGCAGCTCATTCGCCGGTTTATTTCATTTTCTGAGAGTTTTAAACTAAGCCCTTTAAATTCCCATCAGTCTGGAGTCTGGCGGGCCTGGATGCTCAGCCCCTGGGAAGGCTGTAAATCAGTTTAGTTACAGAGCACTTTATGAAATAATAACTGAGTTCTGTGTGTGATGGGCTCGAGTGAAGCTCTGGCTGAGGCAGCCGAGCCCAGGTTGCCCAACAAAATCTTTGTAACCCGGGGTGCGAAATGGGGATGTCTCCATCAGCTCACCTGAGCTGCCAGGAGCTGGAGAGGTGACGGGAGCCTGCCAGCCCCAAAATCCCAAAATCAAGGGGTGTTAAAAGCTCCATCAAAGCAGTAATTAAACACATTTGTTTCTGTCTGAGATTAGAGCTCTTTAAGATGCTGATTTAAGACTGAGTCATGTAATAACCCCACAGAGCCTCGGGCACTGGTGCTGCTGCACATCCAGATGTGCACTCGGGCCCTGCATCCAGCTGTGCTGACAGAGGGGATGCACTGGGACATCTCAAAGTCCCCAAAACCAGGATAAAACTGATGCCTGAACGTTCACAGGGGTCCTGTAACCCATGAGCACCTTCCTGGGTGGGAGCCCTGAGGCGTGTGGCACCACTGGAATTAATTAATTGCTGTCTGAAATGACTGAAATAACGCAACAGAGTCGATTGCTTTGGTTAATTCCCCGAGGCAGAGATTTTCCCCAGCCCCTGGGGAAGTGTCAGGACTCTCTGTGGCTCTCCCTCAGACTTCACCTCCATCTGACTTTTCTATTTCATTCTGCCAAGCGTTTGTCGCTGTGACAAAATTCACTGGACGCATCCGTCGTGCTTGAAAGATGTCATAAAACCCTCAAGGCAGTTACTGCGCTGCCACAACAAATCTGGGCAATAAAACCTTGGATGTGATGCATGTTTTGCTGGTGGGGGGCAATCCAGGCAAACCAAGAAGCCTTGTAAAGCCCAGGGATCCAACCTCGCTTCCCAAGGGCTGACCACAACCCCTGGTGAGCCCCTTGGGAAGAGCACAGAGTCTCCTGGAGCTAAAGCAGCTCCTTAAATTTTATTTCCAAGCAAGGATGTCCTGTCTGGCTGGGTTATGGCTGAGGACCCAGTAAAGAGGGAGAGGGAATGTTGCCATGATTGGGTGTCACTTCCCAACATCCCAAACTTGTCCCAAAGTCGGGGGTAGAGCTCAAAGTGCTGCTTTGGCTGGATTTGATGCCAACTTTTGGAGCTCAGATGAGAAGCTGGATGTCTAACTGCAGATAATGAGGCAATGTTCCCGAAGTATCTGAGGCTGGGATCTTTGAAGTGTAACCACTTTGTGGCCAAATCCTTGTGAAAGTGGAAAAAATAATAATGACCTATGAATATGTGAAGACGTATATTCCTCAAGGACAGACAGGAATTGTTCGGTGTCGTCCGGGTGAAGGGAGGAGGTGCAAAAAGAAGATTTTCAGCAGAGTTTTCCTGCCAGGGAGAGCTATTAGGCACTGGAATTATTTCCTCAAGGAAAGCAGAGGAAGGCAATTCCTTCAGACATTTAATAATAGCTTGGGCAAAGAATTAGGAAATATAAAGAAGCAGCCTGTACTGGCAGGTAATTGAGCTAATCAGGACTAAGTAGGACTCAGAATTTATTTTTTTTTTTAGGATCACTTAAAGTCAGCTGCAATAGAAATTTCATTAATTCATTGCCCTTTTCATTGCAGTCCAACACCCAGGAGGAAGGCAGAAGAAGTTAATATTAAAAAAACACCAACCCAGTCAGTGCTGGGAACACTGGGGAGAGGCGGTGCCAGCGAGGAGAGATTTCATGGGCACTCATCAGACACGGAAACGAGCTCTCAAATAGGCCACAAAAGCCAGTGGGGAAGAGAAGGGGTAGAAGGAGCCAAGGTCTGATCTGGAAAATAAAAAGGGAAAAGCAAGGATGAAGAACCAGGGGATTGGACAAGATGGGATGGGATGGGAGGGGGTCCTGGAGAGCCTCTGTCTTGGCAACAGCCGTGGAAAATCAAAGTGCAGAATAAAAAAGTGCTGTAAGAACAGCCCGTGATCGAATACCAGACTGGCTAATTTGTATTTCAGGGGCTCGAGGAGAGGATGCTGCAGTCTGTGCCTCTGTACCTTCCACACATTTGGTGTTCTTGGACAAAGGGCCAGGACTAAATCAGGGGCATCCGGCTCAGACTCGAGCTGGGGTGTAAAGGCTGAGCAGCATCAGACTGAGGAACTAAATTTGGGGAGAGGCAGACACTTCAGAGCCCTGTGGTGTCTGGATCACCCACAGGATGCCTAAGCCAGGTACTTTTTTTCTCTCCCTGCTCGTCCTGAACAGCACGGTGGGTGCCAGGTTTTATCCTTTCATCCTTTCTCCTTGTTCCACGTTTTAAAAAGAACATTTAGAACAAGCTGCAATTATTCCATGTGGGATTATTTACCAGCTACATCCATTGCTGGGCATGTCCAGGGTGCTGGGGCAGGAGGGGACACAGCCTGGGACATCCCATCAGCTCCCTGAGTGACAAAAGATGCCAAGTGACACTCACCTCTGCTTTCCCAGGATGTGTGGTCCCTCCTGCATCCAGGTGGGACAAAGGTTGTTCCTAAAACACAGCTGAAGAGAAAGAAGGAAACAGAAAATCCTCAGGTGACCCTCGCCGTAAAATCCTCACCCGTAAATTCCATCAGAGCTGAGTAAACGCAAATGAAGTTTATTGCCTTTTTAACAACCATTTCAGATAATCTCAAGGTCTGATGCAGCAATCCATACCCATTATGGACAACAATTACTCCCAGCTGGAATTCCACGGAGGCCGTAAGTGTTGATCAGGATATGGAAAATGGGGCTATTTGTCCCAGAGATGTCAGAGCCAGATTTTTATGCACTTGTTGATGGCAGTGGGTGGAGAGTCACAACCCAACACACTTGGTCTGGTTTAAGACATTTATTCCACCAACATCATCACTTTTGATGCTGCTACCACTAAACCAGAGCCACAACTTCAGCATCCAGCCCTGAACTTGTACAATCTCTCTGTAACCTGCACAGAGAAGCCATCAGTACAAATCCAACCCACCCTAAAAGCTGCTCAGAAGTCCAGGTTATTCCCCACATGTTTGCACAGTGACCACAACCATTGATTTATCCCTTATTAGAAGCTGATATCACCACTGGATTTAAATCATGGCTGTATTAACATCCATCAGCAAGCTGACCTAGAAACTTATTTATTTAAGAACACCAGTGGTCTGAGGAAAAGCCTTGCTTCAGATGCCAAACACAAAAACAAGTACAATGGGGTTTGGATCTGGACAATGCTTGGGAACCGTATTGGCAGCCACCAAGTTGGAATATTTGATCTTCACAGCTTGACGTCAAGAATGGCTTTTAAGTCTCCTGGCTGGTAAATACATCTGGCTCATGCCTTGTTTAACATTTGAGGTGCTTATAGATATTGTGGTTTCAAAGTTGATCAAACATGCAGGGCATTATTTGTAGGAAAAACATTTACCTTACTGGAGAGGTCTGACTTATACCGAGGGCTCAAATGATTTCCCGTCTGCTTTAATGCGTGGAGGAAAGTGGAATTTGCTTTGGGAAGCAAAGAAAAAGGCAGTTCAACACATCCTGCCGTGCCCAGTGTGGCTCGGGGTTGCCTGTAGGAAAGCTCAGCACCATTTATTTTGTGAGATAAAACTTGCTCAGAAAATTAGAAAAATTTAATATTGTAGAGCAAAGGAAAAGAGAAAATGAGGTGAGGTTCGGGAGCTGGATCTGAAAGTTGTGGTCGTTGTTTCAGTTGTTCCTCCATCAATGGAAAAATAGAATGAAAGGGAGAAGGGTTGGGAAGGCAGGAAAGAGAGGGAAGGAGAAGAGAAGAAAAGCGAAATGAAACAGAGACATTTTGGACATCTTGGTTGAAGAGTGCACTCAGGGTTTTGCATTAAAAAGTTTGGGGAAGAAAGAAGGGTCCTGGTTGGGGGAGGTGTCTGGAAGTGAAGGAATGAAGGAACTGGAGGGGTGGTGTGGCTACATCGAGCCTTGGGTTCCAGTGGGACACGATGAAGGCCTCACTGCTCAGCTGTCTCCATCTAGAGATGCTTCACCTGAGGAGGGGAACCAATATTTGGAAATATTTGCTCTTAGCACAGCAGTGTGAGGCAGGGAAAAGCTGCAGTGGGAATTTAGAATTGCAGCGGAGTAACAGCAACAAGGGAAGGGAAAAGGACTGATTCTCATCCTGAAAACTGCCAAAAGGAGCAGTATCCATGGTGGATCCCCTCCCAAGAGCAGCACAGCAGCTCTCAAACTCTTCCATTTCCGCCTCTTTGGGGTGTGTGACCTGTGGGATGTCCTCAGGTTTGTCTGGCAATGTGCTACCAGGAGTAAGGATGGTGGAACCAGAGGTCCCACGAAATCCTGATGAACCCAAATCCTGGTGTTTGCTGCCTCTCTGGATGTAAATATCCCTTAGAAGACACCCTAGGAAGAATCATTCAATTGCCATCAGGAAAACGCTGTTTTCTCCCTGCAGACTTCACAATTTTTCAATTCCTTTGATTCTTCAGGAGAAAGGAGAGGTCTGACTGCACAGTGAGAGGGCAGCTGACCCTGTGTGGGTTCAGCTCCGTGCTGATGCCGCTGTTCTCAGTCATGACCGAGATAAAGATGATCTGTCCACTCCGCTTCAGAATACTGCAAAAGTCTTTTCCTGGAAGGAGCAGATTTTGAAGTCAATGAGTGCAATTTGTGCGTGACCACCGCTCTGAGGACAGCAGACACCAGCTCTTCATCAGACACTCAAAGGATTTTCTCAAGAGCAGCAAGAGGTGAGATGTTATCGCTGGCTCTGCTGAAGGACGTTCTGCAAGAGTCCAACCCTCCAAAATCCCCAGGGAACAGACACAGAAGGAAATCCCCAAGAGTGGGAGAAGCCTCAGCTGGCACTCACACTTGTATCAGCTGTCAAAGAATCCAAAAATCCATCAAAACCCAGTCTTCTTGGGAAAACCTTTCCCTTCTAACTTCCAAAGTATGGAATTTATGTGGGAACGGCAGCGTGCTTCATTTTGAAGCTTGGTTTCCAGCAGAGGGGATGTGGAAGCCCTACAGATTCAGAAGCGAGAAAGCAAATAAAAAAGCACCAATTTTGATATGTTTTTACTAAAAATAATCGTGTTTTAAACTCCAGTTGCCGGGGTTTTGGGCATTGACCCACGGCTTCTGAATGCCTGGGACAGACAGAAACCGAGGCAATCCCGTAAGGGAAGGGGATTGTTACCGTAGGAGCTGAATAACTCCTGGTTGGCACCAGAATTGCAGAAGTCTCACATACCAGGAGCTACAGCCGAGAAAATTTATGGACTCTTTGGAATCACAGATTCATTTGAGAATCGGACAATTTGTAGACAACCGTCGAACAAAAAAAAAAAAAAAA
>VZTJ01006144.1:2353555-2366735 GCA_013397795.1 Orthonyx spaldingii | reverse complement strand
GTATGTTCAAGAGTACATTCACCCTTCTTTCCCCTTTTTTGTGGAGTTTAAGATGCTCCAAAGAACCCTGAAAGAGCCACTACAGAATTCCTGCCTCTTCAGGGACGAGGAACGAGTTGTCACATGGAAGAGTGAGTGGTTGGCACCTTTGAAATTCATTTGTAAGCCATGGATGGTGCCTCATGGTTCACGTTCAGGAATGACTTTTCCACTCTGAACCACTTTATTTAAAGGTTTGCTGGGCAGTAGATGTGGCTGATATTTATCTGAAATTAATCCCCCCTTGCAGCAGGGCCTGCACTCTCAGGTTGAAATGTGGCTTTAGCAGGAGTTAATTGGAGAATGAGGATTTACCTTCAGCTCAGCTTTTGCTTCCTTGGCTGCAGTTTGGAGGTGTTGAAGGTTTCACCTCTGTGGGGCAAAATGCAAATGAAAACAACAAGCTCCCAAATTGCTCACTTAGGACAATCTGAATGGAACTTTATAGAAAAAGTGAATGCTTGAGGAGAAAATAACCCCAGACCTGCAGCTGAAAAACAAGATCTGTGGGGTTGTGGAGGATAAACCCCCCCAAGCCGGGCATTCCTCTCGCCCTGCATTCCCAACCAAAAGAAAAACTAAAAAAACTCCATTTAATTGACCAGAATCCTGATTGTCTTTTCAGACACCCTTCTTGATGTGGTTGGAGATTGGAACCCTTTCGGAAAGCAACTTGACATTTCATAGCTTAGATATTTCCTCCATTGCTTTTGACTCGCGGGCCTCAATTATTTCCACCAGGAGAGCGTTTGCCAAGCGGATGAAATTGGAGCCCGAGTGGATGTTATAAAATCCAGGTAGCTCCGGCCCCTGTGCGTGATGCTGCCTCGTGTGTTTTTTTCATTTGACTTCTCCTGACTCATTCCAGGGCTGAGCATGGCACGGGCTGTGCTCCACAGGGAACGGAGCTCCCTCGGCATCTCCGTGGTCCTGCACACCAGTGGCCAGGTATTGGCTGGGGCTTGGTTCCTGAGCTGGAAAATTTCTTATGGTTTTTGCAGGGACAAATTATCCTTCCCGGTTGTGGAGGGAAAGGAGGGGAACCATCCTGTCCTTCAACAGTTTTTGATGGAAATTGTGCTCCCGTGCCAAACGACCGCTGAAAACATTTTTTTAAAGGACATTTATGGGGAAAATGTTGCAATTCTCTGGCTTTTTGTGCCCTGTTTGGTCTGCATGGGGATGGAAAATGGTAAACTTTGAATTGACTGTGGCCACCCAGTTTTACAGTTTAGGAAACACCTCATGCTGTCCCACCTACGGGTCACAACTGCACCAACAGCCCTGGAGCTGCAGGAGCTCAGCAATCTGAGAATTTGGCTCTGCTGGTAACTCTCAAATATGATGGACTCTAAATTTACACTCTGAGGGGATCTTTATTCCTACCAGTGCTGAGCCTGGGACTGAGGGAGCTGAAGAATCATCTGGAGAGAAGGAAAAACCAGCTGAACCCTCTGCTAACCCCCAGAACAGGAGGTGACACAGGATCCACTTCTCAGAGCAGCAACTCCGTGCTGTCCCCACGCCCTGAGCACGCCAAACTGATCCTTAGATATAAAATGCAGCTCTAAATTCATTGCAGTGGATATTTAAGAAGCCAGTGGCATCGAATGGTTGTGTGGCTCCCACCAGGAGTGGGGTGGAGATATCTGGGGACAAAGCTGATCCCACTGGCCCAGGGGTCTGGGAGCTCCTCTTGTTGAGCATCCCAGCCAAACTCATCTGGAATAACAAGATGCAGATGCCCTGAAGCACCTGTGGTTTGTTTGGATCTGGCAGAGCTGATCACAGGATTGATGGACCCAGGGAGGAGCGGGATCTCTCCTCTCTCCCGGGGAACTCCAGCCAAAGGCACAAGGAATGATTTGTCTCTGCCAGCACTCGAAACTTGAGGACGTTTCTGTAGGAAGTGACAGTGGCAAAACATCCTCTGGAGCATGTAAACAATTTTTCCCTATTCAGGATGGTCAAAATAAAAAGGGAGCTGTGTAAACATCTCGGGGCTGTCCCTGCTCGTCTCTCACTCCGAGCTGTGGAGCAGAAAGCTCAGCTCGGGAGCCAGAACAGGCTGCAACTTCCTCCTGATCCACAATCCAGCACAAATACAAAACCAAATCATGTTTCCACGTAATCAATCCATGTTCTTAGAGAGGAAAAGAGCCCTTAACAGCCGAGCAGGAGACCTTGGAGTATAACAGAGCTCTCCAAGTGCACAGGTGTGCCAAAGTGCTTCACCACCAGTGTGTGAGGAAGCATTCACATTGTTCCCAAACCATGGGGAAAACATATCCTGTTCCCATTTCTAAACTGTGCCATTCCTGAGGCTCCATGTGCTCTGTGTGTTGTCTCCTCCCAGCCATCCCTGCCTGGAGATGAACTTTCCCTGATTTCTGAGCACTGTGCCGTGCTCAGCCCAGCACAGGTGTCCTTGTCCTGGTGCAGGGAGCCACGGCTGTGCCAACCACAGCATTGGGCTCCTTCTTTTGGGCTGATTTGCATCAGGGAAAATAGAGGAAGAGGTTTTTTTCTGCTGCTGCTGAACTGTTCCCTGTCCCTTTCCCACGTGGATGCTTTGATGTGTGGATTTTCCTGCGCCCTTCCTGAGCCCCCAAAGAGCCGTAGAGAGAATGAAGATCTTCAGATGGGGAGAGAGGGAAATGAGAAAGACCAGGATAAACTCTGATCATAGGAAACTTGGATGTTTTGGTCACATTTAAATGAACAACATCACGAGGGAAACGGAGAAGTGACTGTGGAGAAGAATGACAGACATTTATTGTTTAATCGTCCTGAAGTGCTTTTATATTTTTGGCTAAAGTGAGAGTGTATCAACAATTTCCACTTGAAATGTTTTGGAGACACAAGTGGCTTTCCTTTTCATCAAGAAAAGCCTCATGCAACTTTTTGATTCAAAGGGCCTCGTAAAATAACAACAACCGGGACGCAGAACATGTTTTTACTTTCAGAACGTTAAAAATCGCTTCATTTTGACATTTCAACCAGACTGTGGGACGGGCAACTCCTTCCTTTGTGCAGAGGACATGGCAATAGCAGCAAGGAGATTCCACTTCAGTCATCCCAAAATACCCAGGAGCTTTCTGGCAGTCCAAGGTGTGCCTTTCTTGATAGGAATAACAAAATTAGAGCAAAAGTATTGAAGCAGCATTTGGGTTTGAACACATGAACTACCTAAGCTGTGTTTAAAGAAGTTTTTAACTTCAGTTCAATCCACTGAGAGCTTCCAGCTCCTGAATTTCCCATAAGGAAAGCGAGGATACACCAGACAGGTGCAGTTTTCCCAATCTGCTTCCAGAATTGCTAATGTGGGATCCAAGTGCCACAGGACCACCCAGCAGAGCTGGTGGGAGCTGTGCTAGGTCTGAGCTCAGGGCTCTTCGCTGTGTGATCATCCAGGTCCTTGGGAAGTCTCCTCTCCGCTGGAGGGCAGGGGCAGAGGCCAGGTGACATCCCCAGCAGCCTGGGGACAGATCCAGCACAGGGGGCTGAGCACCAGAGTGGCCTGGCAGGAGTTTTGATGGACTGCTGTGAGATCTGACAGCAGATTTATCGTAACCCGAGCCCCAGGTGGGGCCAGCAGAGAGTGGCTCTCCCTTCCTGCCTGAGGAAAAGCTTCTCCCAGCACTCAGCAGCCAGTCCTGGCCTGGCTCGGGTTTAATCATTCACGTATGGAAGGCACAAGGAGTTCCAGCCTAGGCAGAGTTTATTGGAGGTTCAGGATGATCAAGCCATTAATTAATTCCTGCCAACACCAGAACTTCCTTAATTTTACAGAGACTGCAAAAATATCGTAGCCAATAAAACCTGGGTATGGGTTAGAGCCCTTTTTGCAGAGCTGCTGGGGCAGTTGGTGACACTGCAGCTGATCCAGGGGATGTTTCTGTATCACAGCAGGTTTTTCCAGACTCTGTGTTTTCCGCTCCAAACCAACCCTTCTTTTCCTATTGATCATTCATGTCCAGTGATCCAGTTGGGAATGTACAATGATACAGCAACTTGTGTTTTCAAACAGAAATCCCTTGTTTAGGTTGTCAGTTTGAAGTGATCAAGGCAATCACCATCAGCACTGCACCCCAGAACGGTTTGGGTTGGAAGGGACCTTAAAGATCATCTCATTCCAACCCCCTGCCATGGACAGGGACACCTTTCCCTGGATCAGGCTGCTCAAATCTCCATCCAGCCTGACCTTAAACGCTTCCAGGGATCCCTGAAGATCCAGCCTGGTGTGGGTGATGCTGGGACACGGAGATGCTCTGGAGCACATGGCAGGAGGTGGGCACCAACCTCTCCTTGCTTTTAGCCCTGAATGGAGCCGGTGCCTGGCCTAGGAAAGGGGTTCTGCTGCAAGGACAATTGTCACAAACACTGGGGACAACTGAGAGCAGAGGAATCAGTGTCCCCTCAGAGCAGAGCTCAAAGCCCACGGCTCTGCAGCCCCCAAAGCATCCAGCAGCAGCAGCCACCCTGCAGGTAACTCCCCTCCAGGGAAGGCACCAGGATCCCAGCGCCATTGTCTGGAGTCGGTGGCAGCAGAGCTGACATTGATCAGCTCCTCTTCCCAAGGGAGCAGCAGAGTGGAGGGAAGGGGGACAGGACAAAACCCACGCCTGGCACTGTCAGTGCAGACAGGGAAGTGCCTTGTCCCCATGACCCTGTTTTCAACCACAGGGCCAGCACAGGCATTGCACAACGAGCCTTTTAAAAATAAAACTTCTTTAAAAACACACTTTTTCCCCTTTTCTTTTTCTTTTACATTATGAGAGGCTAAGTGAAAGCAGCAATATTTTTTTTTGCCGTATTTTGCTTTAAACCAATGAAACTTAATGTTTATAGCAGTCTAGGAGCTGGAAACCCAACTTAAGAAACACTTAATGTTTAGATCTACTTTGTGGTTGGAAAAAACAACTTTTTAAACGCTCCAGCAAGTGGAAACAGCCACCCCTTGTAAACAAATCCTTAGCATTAAGATATTTCTTAGCAGCGGAAAACCTTAAGCGCAGGGAGACATTTGTGAGGCATTTCAGAGTGATCAGAGGCCGCTGGCACAGCCACGCTCTGTCAGCAGGGACGTCAATGATCAATGCAGATGAAAGAGTTTCCATCCAGGACGCTTGCTGGATGTTTGTTTCCCACTCCTTTACTGTATTACACACACCACTCACATCCACCTCGGGCTCCACTTCCAGCCCACGTTACTCCAGTTTCGTGTTTTAGGGTCAGGGAAGTTAAACCAACACAAACAGCGAGGAGTCGGGCGGCAGAATGAGAAATATTGGTTGTTTTCTGCAAGTACAGTAAAACTTCCCAGCCAGGAGATAAAGCCTGCCAGATATTCCAGCAGTGACCTTGGAAAAGTGATACAACAACCTGCTCAGGCCGTGTTATGCCTCCAAAACCTCGTTTCAACCCTGGTCATGTGCTCTGTAGCTGCTGCCCTGCCCTTGGGTTGAAGTGTCCCTGAGCTCAGCTACCTATGGGAAGTTTTTTTTCTCCCAAAGAAAGAGTGGAAGTCCCATCACAGGACAATTGAATGCATCCGACTGGCTGCTGGCAGGGAAGGGGCAGGGAGAACTCAGAGGTTTTCCATCCTTTGGGCTGTGAATCTGTTGCCTGGATGGGGCAGTGCCACTTCCTTGGGGAATGCTCCAGTTGGGACCAGCTGGGAGGGGACAGCACCTGGGGTTGCCCTCCTGGTGTCCCACCATGCCACGGGTGACAGGAGGTTGGTGTCCCCTGCTCCCAAAAGTGGCCAAAAACTGGGAAAAGCTCCCGTTGAGATGGGAATGTTGCACAGCCACCACTCACAGAATCAACCAAAAACTGGGAAAAGTTCCTGTTGAGCTGGGAGTCTTTGCACAGCCACAAGTCACAAAAGCAGCCAAAAACTGAGAAAAGCTCCCATTCAAGTGGGAATCTCTGCACAGCTACCACTCACAAAATCAGGGAAACTGGGAAAAGCTCCCGTTGAGGTGGGAATCTCTGCACAGGTACCACTCACAAAATCAGCCAAAAACTGGGAAAAGCTCCCACTGAAGTGGGAATCTTTGCACAGGCACCAGTCACAGAATCAGCCAAAAGTTGGGAAAAGCTCCCATTGAACTGGGAATCTTTGCACGGCCAACACTCACAAAATCAGCCAAGGACTGGGAAAAGCTCCCGTGGAGGTGGGAATCTTTGCACAGTCTCCAGTCTCAGAATCAGCCAAGGACTGGGAAAAGCTCCCGTGGAGGTGGGATTTTTGCACAGCCACCACTCCCAATCAGGGCAAGAGGTGGGATTTAGGAAAAGCAGTCCCACCACCAAAGGGATGCGGTGGCAGCGTGGTGCCCGCGCGTCCCTCACCGCAAGCGAGGTGCCCCGGTGCCAACTCTGCTGGTGAGGCTGGGAGCAAAACCGGTGTCCAGCACTCTGCTCCCGCTGGGTCATTTCCTTCGAAACAATTGGAGCTTTGATCCCGTTCTGTGAGCCAGGACCCGCCGCTGTTCTCACTGGGCGCCCTCGGCGGGGCTAAAAAAAAACCCCACAGGCACCAACAATGAGCGCGGAGAAGCCGCTGCCGCTGACTCAGCCCCTGCCCCAGGTTAGGTAATTTCCTTGCATAAATCTCTTTTCAAGGAGGGCTTTAAACGGACTTTAACCAGGACCAGACTTCTCTCCCCTGGATTTGATCCTGAGGAAATACCTGATAATAAACAAATACCTTGCTGGGATCCTCAGCGTTGCCAGGAATGACAGTTGATTTAAAAATCACTTCTTTTTTTTTTTTCCCCCCGCTTTCTGTTTTCTCACTTTATCCTTAAAAAAAAAAAAAAAAAAATCCAAGGAAATTGTAACCATCCAGGGCTAGGAAGGTGTTGCAGAACAAACAAGCCCCAGCAAGGGCAGCATCCGTGGTGGGATCTCATTTCACTGCTGCGTGTCCTCACTTCCCAAACACCTCCACTGCTGCCATCCTCCGCCTCATTCAAGATTTCCATTTGGATTGGGATCAGCATTTGGACATTTCCAGGATCTTTTTTAAGACAACAAGACTCATCAAGCTTCAGTGATGCTTCCTGTGGGAAGCTTGGGTACCTGGGGCTGTGCCTTGGCTACACTTGAGTCTGATTTTCTAAGAAAATACGTCTGAAAATCAAACTCAAGGTGTGCAAAGGACTTTTACATCCCTATCAGTTGGGCAGAGTCCTCTGGGTGTGATTCCAGTTTGTCTCCCTAAATTCCCCTGGCAATTTCCCATAGAAAAAGGCAAATTTCCTGTCCCAAAATGCTGTCCCAGCTCACTCCCACACTGGCACTTTTAGCCATGGATTGAGTTGTTGACGCTGCTGTTGGTGCTGCTGCTGCAGTTTGTAAATTCTCAGAATATCAGACTAAACAGACTCGGGTTTATCACCACAATGGCCCAATAATTTGTGGAAAATCTGTTTCTGTTTGGTGGCCAGCAGGGAAGAGCTGAGAAGAGGGAAATTCGAGGTGCAGGGAAGGTGCCCCTCATTCCAGCCCTGCTCCATCTCCTCTCAGGTCAGGTCCCTGGAGCAGGTGAGGAGGAGCTCTGCCACAGGTGAGGTCAGTTACCCATGGACATGAGGATTTGTGGGATTTTTACATCCTGGCTAGGAAAAGCTTCAGCCAAGCTCTTAAGGAATGTCTGTGCCTCTGCCATGAGGTATCAAGACATCAAAGCCTTCTGGCTGCTGCAGTTTTTGGGGTCTTTTATATTCCTTTTCTTCTGGTGATATAAGTTAAAGTTTAAATTTTTTTATCCATAGTTTAGGGATTTTTTTAAGGAGAGAGGGACCGTTTTCTGGACCTCATGTGAGAGCTGCTGATGCTCATGACCAGACACTCTGTTGGAAAAACAGATTCTTGCAGAAGACCCTTCCCTGGGGTGTCCATCAGCAAGGCACAACTGACATCACCTGCCAGGAACTCAGCCTTCATCTGCAGATCAGAAAATCGCCTAAATCTGTGATTTAATTGAGTCAAGTTTTCAGTTCTGACTTCCTGTGCTTAACCCTTGGATCACTCCTGGCGTTTCATGTCACAGCCGTGTCGGTGTCTGGGAGATAAAGTTTCCTCCAACAAATGATTTATTATTCTCCATAAGGGATTAACAGAGGTGTTTAAACCCCTGTGGTTGTATCTGCTTTGAGGATTAAGGGGATTTTGGAGCAGTGATATCACTGGGCTTCCATGCAATTTATGTGGTGGTAAAAAGAGGGGAAACTGGAAAGTGATGTCAGCGTGGTGGTTGGGATGGGTGGGGTGTTGGGTCTGGCTGAATCCTGTCCAGAAGGGATCCCACTATCAAGGATGAGGAACTGGACTCTCTTTGAATTAACTCAAGTTTTCTTTATAAATATCCACACCAGGGCCTTGAAATTCAGTGGAGTTTGCAAGCTGTTCCCACTGGATCGGAGTGGTAAAACCTCCCTGGCACGAACTCTGTTCTGTGTCTATCAGAGATCCAGCCTTTATCCTTTGATTCGCCTCTGTCAAAAAGGATAAACCCCACGTTTCTCAGACCAATTTAATTCCCAACAGCATTCATGTATCTAAGAGGTTTTCCTGACAGTACATAAAATTAAAAGAAGAACGATTTAGGAAAAAACATATCAGTAATGTAATCCCTCATTTGGGCCTGTGCCTCAATTACATCTATTTCATTCTGACTTTCTGCCCAGGTTCCAGTGGAAAATTTTTTTTTTTTTTTTTTTTTTTTCCATTTAAAAAACAAACTTATTTCTCTGAAGGCAATGAAAGCAGCAGAGCTTTTCTTTCTCTCTCTCTGTTTTATCCAACTAGAGGCACCATGTTTTTTACTTAATTCCCTTTCGGTCCTAATCTAGTTTTTTACCCTCTGGTGGGGACAAAGGTGTGCTTGGTGATATTTTAGATTGATCACAGCCAATTCCAGATTTTTTTTTCCCCCTTCTTTGCTCCCCAAAGCTCTGGGCTCAAGCACATTGATTTAGGGGTTGTTTGCAGGTATGGTCAGGTCTTCCCTTTCCCTAAATTAATGCTGGGTTCAAAATAAAGTTTGTGGTTTTGAATTTTGCCTCTTAGATGTCACCACAACTCTCAACAACTGCTTTGCTCCCTGAGCAAGCAAACCCCCACGTTTGAAAGAACAACCACTTGCATTTCTTCTTTAATGCTTCCAAAACAAAATAAATAAAAAAAAAGCCATGTTTAGATTGATTACTGTGGATGTCTCCCATAATCATTAAAAGCAGTTTGAAAGCCAAGAAAGCTCTAAGTAATTGCTGCAGGGCTGCCAGGTCCTGTCTGTGCTGAGTGAGAGGAGAGGAGCGCTCGGGGTGCCTGCACCGGGTGATCTGAGCAGGGCTCGGAGGTGCTGCGAGGAAAAGCTCCACCACACCCTCTCATCCCCTCCAAAACAAACATGAAAGCAAGAAGGAGTGGATATCTTTGCTGTTGCTTTCCATTGTGCCTTTTTGAAGATGTGATATACGAAGATTTCCTGTAATTACACGTAATAGCTGGAGGGGAAAGAGGGGGGAAGACAGCGAGTGGAAGTCAGAGAAATTAATTCATTTAAATCTGTCACTAAGGCTTTCGCGAGCCAACCTGTAAATAACTCTACAGTTGAAGCAACTTTGTTTGCATAACTCAGCTCAAACCCCACAAAGGTGAGGGACCCGGTGTTTTTCCCCTCACTCCTTGCCCACGAAGTGCTATTTGAGCCACTAAGAGTCTGTGAAGCCGCCTCTGTGGCACAGCACCAGAGCTGAGGGGATGAAACCAGCTCCCCGTGCCAGCAAACGGGCCTAAAATTAGCACCAGAGAGATCGGACTCTCCAGTGCTCCGTTCCCTTTTTGCTCTCACAACAGGGGTGGATTTCTGGCTGCTGAGCAGCAGTTAATAACACCAGCCTGTGGTTGCTGCGCCGTTTGACAAAAGTGCAGCGGAGCACTTTCCGTTCAGGAGATGAACAATAACAGCACCCCCTCCTCCCTCCAGCACCTCCACCTCAGTTATCCCACTGGGATCACTGGATGGGGCTGTTCAGGAGCCCCTGGACTCTGAGCTTTGCCGTAACCATCTGCAGATGGCAGGAGAATGTGGGGGTGAGGGAGGCAGAGCCGCTCCCTGGCGTCTGCCCAGGAGCCACCGCGGGACCACGTGGAGTGCTGGGGGTGGCAGTGCCACCATGGATGGGCTTGGGACACCTCATGGGCCCCGTCCCACCTTCTCCTGCTGCGTGAGAGCAGGGTGCTGGTGCTCCTGATGGGAAAGGGCCGGAAGAGCTCAGCAGGAGCAGATCCCAGAGCCCCGCGTCCAGCTGGGCAGAGCAGTGGGTGTCACTCTTGGGCAGTGCAGAGGGTGTCACCTCTGGGCAGTGCAGTGGGTGGCATTTCCCTGACCCCCTGGGCCATACAGAGCACTGGACACCTCCAGAGGCTGCTGCCACCCACCCTGATAAGTGGCTTGAGGTTGGATGGCTCCTCTCCAAGTCCATCTCTTTGCTCTCCATGCTTGTCATAGACTCGACCCCATGGCACTGTCAGGGTCCAGCCCATGGACGAGCACGGGAGATCCTTGAGGAGCAGAGCCTGTCCTGTCCCTTCTGGGAGGTGGGAAACCTGTAGGATGTGGGTCCTATGGGATCTCCTTCTGATCTTCACACAGGTTGTGCTCAATGCCTTCAGAAGGTGGAAACACGATGACAACAGCGAATATCAGCTGATGATCCCTGTGAGTCCCTTCCAGCTCAGGATATTCCATGATTTGCATCCATCCGAGCAAAGAGGTGACTTCTGGGTCAAGGAAAATGCAATCCAGAGAACAGGAGAAATGAAAGGACAGAGGGAAAGTGCCACTGATTTTTCATAACCGCTTTGAAGGGCTCCAGCATCAATCGGTGTTTCACAGCAGGATTTCAAAAAACCATCGCAGGAAGTTCAGGTACTGGAGGAAGAGCCAGAGCCAATTTCTCTTGTACTTATCCCATGGAAAATACTGCTAACACCTCATGTCCTGGGAGACTGAGCTGATCCCAACTGGCCCAGCTTGTCTGGAGGCATTTCTGCAAGCCTGACCAATTATTTGTTTGTTTATTTGTTTGTTTATTTTTATTTCACAACAAATCCTTCCCTCTCTCCTATGACAATGAGGCATTTGCCCAGTCAGCACACACGGAATGGAGAAATTCCATTACATCCTTTCCAGGTGGGTCAGGCAGAGGTTTCTTACTGTCAGCTCTCACTTTATTAGATATCACTAGAAAAAATAACTTTGGGGAAGTTAGAACTCAACTGAAGCCCAGCCCAATGGCAGCAAAATTCCACATATCCGGGTTCTCTGGTAGATTTAGAAGAAGAAGCCAAAGGCCCTGTTTGCTTCAGTGGAGGTTTTTAAAATCTCTAAATCTCTTGGATTTTCAATCCCAGAATAACTCCTGAAGTACAGGGACACTTCTCTTTTTTAATATCTTCAACAATTGCAAGCACAGATTCGTTCTGGGGAGATCTGAGATGCTGCCTCAGGTTCAGGTAAGTGTGGGGGCATTGGCACCTTTGTCCTGCTAAATTCATCCTCCAAACTCAGCTCAACTCCACAAACTTTGATGGGGCTGATGAGAACCAGGGGATGTTTCCTAGGAGGAGGAATTCTGCCTCCAGGTCAGACACAGCAGTGTTCTAACACAGGAACAGCCCTGAAATTTTCCATCATTTGAGGATGGTGTCAGCTCTACTCAAATAGGAATAAACCGTGTAGGGGTTTTTTTTTGTGTCCTAAATAATTTTAACCAAATCTGTGCTTTGGCAACAGCAATGCTGCACTCATTGCAAGGGGATTTCTGCTGGTAACACTGCAAAGTCTTCCCCACGTAAAATCTTCTGTGGGTTTGATTTTAATGGGAAAAAAAAGCCACCATATTCCTAAACTTATTGAGAGATTCCTGAGAGTTTTTTACAGGGTTAAAAGTTGGTCAATATTTCAGACAACCTAAAGCCCATTTCAGCTTGAGTGTGTTTGGAATGACGAGTCCCAGAGTTAATGTGGGGTGAGGGTGAAGGCTGGAAAGCTGCAAGTGAAGTTCAGCTTGTTATTAGAGGGCTGAAAATATATGGAGGGAAAATCTATCATATTCATTTTCCACATGATTTCAAAGAAAAAAAAAAAAAAGAAACCACTTAGAGGTAAAGCTCTGAAAAAAAGATCACCTTTAATTCCATAAGTTATGGGCCTATAAATCAGTCAAATAACACAGAGCTGGCCACCAGGCAAATATATCTTAGAGCAGCAATAACTGAGAAGGGAGATTCTCTTATTCAAGAGTTGTTCATAATTCACTGTAATTGGTGGGAAAGTGAGAGCTGAGACAACTTAATTCACTCACAATTGCTGATGTTATTATTTGAGAATAAAAACAGTGAGTTCGATGAAAACCATCTGGTGTCAACAGAAACCATGGCTGTGGTCAAGCACCAGCTTGGGACAGGGGGATGTTGTTTGAAACTGAAAGTTTAGGGGGTTCCAGCTCAGGTATAAACCCCAGTTTTAATAGGAATAGTGGCACCCAAATGTGAAGAGTCCTTTCAGATGTCTTTACCCGATTTTTGTGTTTTCACAGAGTTTTGAGTCCTTGGTCATGAGCAATTTTTGTGTGGGGGTGACCAGGAGAAAGGGCGCTGTGAGGAGGAACTGCTGAAACTCCAGGAGGAAAACAATCCTCCCAGCTGGAGTACCCTGAGCTGGATGATGGCTTTGACAAGGGGATTATCAGCAGGGCTGGCAGGAGGCTGGCACCTTGTTAACCACCCCAGGGTCTGCTCAGCCTCCAGGATCCAGAAAAGAAAAATCCCAGAGAGCTCCTTTCTGAGTGCTCTGGATGTCTCTGGAGAGCAGCGTGTGACATTTTCTGGGAGTGGCTGTGGCTCTGCTCCAGGGATCACAAGTTTTGAAAAGCCCCTTTTTAGGGGCTCCTGGGCTGCCACACTCACCTGAGTCCTCTCAGAACTTCGGATCAAACCTCTCCCAAATCAAACCTTTCCCCGAGCATCCAGCGGGCCTTTGAGGGGAGGGGGCTGCTCATTGACACTTTGTGTTTTAATCTGCAGCCAGAACAGGAACCAAAGGGAATTAAATTAAAAA
>VZTJ01006144.1:2341347-2353514 GCA_013397795.1 Orthonyx spaldingii | reverse complement strand
AAAAAACAAAAACCCAAAACCAAAACAAAAGGTGGTTCTTCCATGTGGTTTTTGTGGGAGCTGCTGAAGCTGGTGCCTGGGGGGGCCCATCCCAGTTGGATCTGGGGTTGTGACTGGGAGCACTGGTGGATGTGGGGTTTGTGTGAGCTCAGAGCCCGCTCCCCAGCCTTGGGGGGCCTGTCTGTCAGCACAGCTCTCAAATGTGTGTCCCCACATCAAAGCCCTGCTGACTTCCGACTCAGGAAAACAAGGGAAAACAGGTTTCTCGCCGCATGCTGTTTATTTTGTCATGTTTTTAGTGTTTGATTGATTCATTTTTCTTCTAGGAGAGAGCCTGAGGGGATGATTTGTTCTATCAGGAAATGAGAATGAATTTACTGGGGTGCTGTCTCAACGCTGTTTCATTTTCACTCCACGGTGCCCCAGAGCAAGGGCTGAGGCTGCTGACGGAGCTGGGACAAAGCTGCTGCTCTGGGAAATGTTCTGCTCAACTCTGCAGGGATGGAGGGACTTGTGAGGGGGCTGCTGTTGCTGAAAATGGAATATTTTTAGACAAAAAGTAGCAAAGTGCCCCAAATTTAAATACCCCAAACCAAACTGCATGTTTTAAAAGTTTCTTCACACTCTCCTCCCCTGCCTTTTAGGAGAGATGAGGCTGAGCTGTTTGTGTGGCTGAAATTCCAGTGACTGACTCACAGACTGCCCAGACATCCCCAGGCCTTTAGGACTCTTCCTTGCTCATGGATGCTCACGGATTTACAAACTATTTCTGATTCGTGCAGGCATTAGCAGTCATTAGTGCCAAAAGTGATCCCCAAAATTATGGAATTACGGAGTAGTTGGGGTTGGAAGGGATCTTAAATTTCATCCAGTTCCACCCCTGCCACGGGCAGGAACACCTCCCACTGTCCCAGGCTGCTCCAAGCCCTGTCCAGCCTGGCCTTGGGCACTTCCAGGGATGAGGGACCCCCAAACGTGGTCACCCTACAGATTTTAAACTGAAAGACTGAAGTGACAGCAACACCAGGCCTCACTGAATGTCAGGAGAAAACACAAATTCCAACTTTATGTGGTTTTTTTTTTCCCTTGGGCTCCGGTGTGCAGGGTCTCCGTGTTCCTGAGCATCACTGCCTGTCCCCAGTGATGTCACAGAGTGACAACAGCGAGTCCCACTCTGCCAGGGCTCACTAACGTGGGTAAACTCAGCATCAGCTTAGTCACAGAGAGCAAAACATCCTTTCAGAAGAATTCTATGTAGTGTTCAGGAGTGAATCACAGCAGAGATAATATCCAAAGCAATTTCAGCTGGAAGGGCAGGAATGTGAGCACAGCCCGGGCAGGAGCGTTTGCAGGGACAGACAGAAACACTCCCCCTGCTCTTCAGCTCTGGCTCTGTGTTTGCTGAGTTATTTGCACAATGAACAAGTGGGAAGGCAGCAGCCACCCTTGGGGACAGGATTGGAGCTGAACTTGCCTCAGCATGAGGGGTCTCAGCCAGAGGGGAGGTGGTGTCAGGAGTCCAAAAGTGCAGAAAAAAGTGTGGCTTCCATGTCCCCTACCCAGTTCTCCATGTGCCTAAAGACATTCCATTCACAGGGAACACTGGGATGCTGCAGCTCTTCACTTGAACCTTTGTTCTTTTCTTACAAGGACTCAGAAAAATGACTCTTCAACCATTTACCACTTTTCAACCAGTGATAAAGTTGTAGGGGATTTTGGTGGGCATCCACAGACCCCTGACCTGGCATCAGTTACTAAATTTGCAGGAGCATCAGTTTTTGGAGTTAAAAGGTGCAGGAAATTTTAAAAATGCCAAATCTGTCCCAGTTTAATTCAGTTTTTCCCCAGGCACTACAGTGATAAGGACCTTAAAGAACAACCTGACTTCTTCCAGCTTGAGATAGAGGCTTTGACTTTAGAGAAATATGGGAAAAAAGAAGAAAAAAGTGAGAATGAGCCAGGGGATGAGGGAGTTAAGGAACCTGCAGCTTGAGCTGCTCTCGAGGGAGACAGGAAAGCTGCAGAGAGTTGGCAGCGAGCACAGATCCCAAAAATTAGATCATAGTACATAATTATCCTCCAGGCTGCTCCTGGTGCCAACATCTTAATATCTGTGATTGTTACATTTTGAAGTCATGTCGGAAATCCAGAGTCTCGACCCGTTGCATTCCCATGCCCGGGCGCTCCGTGTCATTGCCCGTTCCACAATAAAACCCACCTGGCATTGTGTGGGGAATGAGTAACAATTCCTGTGCTGAAAGGCGAGAGGGAGAAACACCAAGAACTCTCTCAGGCGCTGAAGTCAGCGGGAGCTGGCGGGGCTGGCACAGCCCCGTGCCCATGAGTCAGAACCTTGACTGCTGTGCCAGCCTCGTCCTGCCACTGCCACCCCACGGCCTCCCACGGCCACGCTGGCAACTGCCCAACCCCAAAACTGCTCCAAAAGTGTCCACAGGTTTTGTGTGGAGCTGCCCACCCCCGAAACTGCTCCAAAAGTGTCCTCAGGGTTTGTGTGGAGCTGCCCAACCCCAAAACTGCTCCAAAAGTGTCCACAGGGTTTGTGTGGAGCTGCCCAACCCCAAAACTGCTCCAAAAGTGTCCACAGGGTTTGTGTGGATCTGCCCAGCTGTTAAACTGCTCCAAAAAGTGTCTGTAGGGTTTGTATAGAGCTGCCCAACTCCTACATTCCTCAAAAAGTGTCCACAGGGTTTGTGTGGACCTGCCCAGCCCCGAAACTGCTCCAAAAGTGTCCACAGAGTTTGTGTGGAGCTGCCCAACTCCTAAATTCCTCCAAAAGTGTCCACAGGGTTTGTGTGGAGCTGCCCAACTCCTACATTCCTCAAAAAGTGTCCACAGGGTTTGTGTGGAGCTGCCCAACTCCTAAATTCCTCAAAAAACTGTCTGTGAGGTTTGTATGGAGCTGCCCAACTCCTAAACTGCTCAAAAAGTGTCCACAGGTCTTGTGTGGAGCTGCCCAACTCCTAAACTGCTCCAAAAGGTGTCCACGGGGTTTGTTGACTTGCATCTTCCCACCAGGAGTGCACCCAGCTCCTCTAAATCCCTTTTCCAGGGCTAACTGAATGCCATTTGTTCCTAAACAGGGTCATTGCACAAATTCCCTCCAACTCCCAGGATTCCAACCAGCAGAGGGCATGGGCAGCCACTGCCATGTACCGCAAAGCCCAAGGCCAAAAAAAGGAGTTTTAGGGCAAAAAAATGTAGGCAGGAAGGGTTCATCCCCCTATCTTAGCACTGGGAGCAAGCACTGGCTCATCCCAGCTTTTCTCCAGGCCCCTGCCCAGCCTGGCATGGAAAAACCACGAATGAACAGAACGACTCTGAATTAGGATGGCAAAACAAGAAGTTTTCCACGGCACTGAGCTGAAGGTTAAAGGTATTTTGCCTGCAGAGATGCTCGAGAGGCTGATGATGCCAAGAGCTCGCTGAGAGTTCACCTGAGAGTCCTCAGGGAGCTGGGGCTGTGCTCAGGACCAGCCACTCCAAGCTCCAGTGCCTCCAGCCAGGAAAAGGCAGCAGCGTGGTGGCAGCTGAGCGTGTGGTGATTAAGGGCAGGACATGCCTTGGGATTGAGGATTTCTTATTTTTTTTTTAAGTTCCTGTTTATAGGTTGGGTGTATTTCCCCAGCGTTTGAACTCCTTCCCCGCGCCGTTCCTCCGCTGCTGCTGACACTGGGGGAGAATTAAAAAGCTTCCTCTGAGCAAATCTCTTTATTTAATCGAGCGGCTGCTGTGCCCTGCAGGCACAAACCCACCAATAAATGCCATTTTGCAGAGGGCAGGATGCAGGCAAAGGCCTTTCCTGGTGGCATCACCAAAGGCTGGGGTCTTCTCCCGCTGCACCAGGGCAAAGCTGCTGTGCAGAACAAGAATTTGGAGATTTGATCTCTTTTTCCTCTAGAGAAGGGGGCTGAGCATGACTGAGAACCTGGCTCCAGCTCTGGGTACTGCTCACTCCACCTCAGACCTCTCGAATCCTCCCCAAACCTGGCGTGCCCCTCTCCAGCCCCAAATGTTGTTGTGAGCAGCGGAGGGAGGGAGGAGGTGGCAGCTCCGATTTTTAAATTTTTCTGCATTTAATTAGAGCTCAGCCGAATCTCCAAACAGGACATTTCTTTGATCAGACCTGAAGTGTTTGTTTTGCTGGCCAAAACCTGAATCGGCTGCCCGTGGTATGTGTGGCATCTCACATATTTACTCACAGCCGTGTCCCCTGATATTCCAACAGATACCGCCACAAAAGCAGGAAGTCACGATGGTCCACGAGCTAATTAATCAATCCCGTTGCTCTATTAACAACCTTAAAGGAGTTCTGAGGCAGCCCCAAAGCTCAAATCCGCCACACATCTGCAGCTGATCATATTTACATCGCCCCATTAAGGAATTACTGACGCTCAGCGAGATACCCCGTGGTGCTTCGGGTGTTTGGGGAGATCCTCGCAGCTCCTGCACCGGCCACAGGCACTCGTGTGAGCAGAGCACACAGGAGAGAGGATTCCTGCACTGGGAAAGGTTCATTCCGTGCTTGCTGCTCTTGTCACTTGGACTCGAAGCAGTTTGAAGGTGGCTGGATGAGCTCAGGAGGCTGGAAAAGCTCAGGAGGCTGGAAAAGTTCAGAAGCCCAGCGGTGGAGGGATAAAAGAAGTTTGAAGAAATGCAGACTTGATAAAAATCTTTTACGGCACATGTTTCACAAATATCTTTTCTGGGAGGGTGGCAGGTCACTGCAGGGCTGGCTGGGGCTGTGCTGCTCCTGCTGCAGGTGAGGAAGGCGAGGCAGGGCACTTTGGGGGCGAGGACAGGCTGGCTTTGCTCCGTTCCACACAGTCAGAGCATTGTCCCATCCATGCAGGAAGGCACCAGCCTCTGCTGCTTGTCCCAAGAACCCCATTTTCGGGTGGGTTTGGGACGAAGCCCAGCTCTGCCCCAGCACTCGGGGGCCTGGCTCCAAGGCCATGCTGTGTCCCGCCTGTCCCCGCAGCCCCCGTGACCCTTCCAGTGCCACAGGGCAGGACATGCCCTCGCTATCTCATCCAAAAATACCCTACGGACGCACAGAGCCCCAGAGCAACGAGGTGACTTCACAGGGGCCACCACAAAGCCCGGGGTCTAAATGCTTCCCTCTCGAAAAGCCTCCCTGCTCTGTCCTTCACAAAGGAACACGCACTTTGTTCGCTCCATTCATTTCCAAGAACTGTTTCCGTTCAATGGAGGCTTGAGTGGTGCTTCAGCTTATTTTTACTGAGTGGCTCCAAGCCCTGGAGTGGCTCAAGCCTGTTCTGTGTTTGTCCTTCCTCGATGCTTCACAGCGCTGTCAGGGCAGCAGATGCTTTGCAAACTGCTTTAGAGACAGATCCAGTGCCACAGCAGAGTTTGAAAGCTGCAGAGGCCAGGCAGGGCTCGCAGAACATCGTGTACCATTGTATCCCCTGTATCTTTTCCCCAGGCTCGTCCTTAAACCCATTGCTTCCCCCAATTCAAGTTGTTTGGAACTTTGGCTGCTGAAAGGCAAAGCCAGGGGCAGTGGGAGGGCAGAGCTCAGGGCCACCTTGTTCCCTTCACCCTTTGGGAAGTGTCCAGGTTGTCCCAGCACTGTCCTCCCTCTGTACCATGGCTGGTTCCTCTCTGGCTGCCCAGCACCTTCAGGGACTCTGGAAAAGGGGCTTGTTTGAGGTGAGAAGGGAGTACAGAGCCCCTGGAAAGGAAGGAGTCTTTTAACCCAAGAGAAAAGAAAATCCATCCACTTGTGAGTCACTGGTTTTCTCCCCTTGTCCCCCCTTGTCCCTCCCCAATTATTTTCTGCCTGATGACTTCACAGCGGAGGCCCTGATGAGTTTTGTTTGTCATTCCAAGACACTTTATTTCCATCAGCAGGGCTGGTGGCTCAATGAACGCCCCTGGGGAGCACAGGCTCCCTGTGACCTCATCAGGGGACTGTTTTCCAGCAGATTTATCCCATCGATTTGTGTTTGGCTGGGGACAGGGAGAGCTGGGCCAGACCCCAGGGCCATGTGGGGGTGGGAGGTGTTTGTTTCACTGGGACAGACACAGGACAGCTCTGCCCAGGGATGTTCCAGCAGCTGGGCTTGGGGTCACGGAGACAGCAGGGCTGTTTGGAGGTGAATCCACACGGGATCTGCAGTTTTCCCTGGTGAAAGGAAGAGTTTATGCAGCACTGACCTCCCTGCCCCTGTGAAACAGCTCTGAGTGCTGCAGATTGTTGGGAGCTTCCTCCAGTGACAGCAAAGGCCAGTGAGTGAATGAATTAATTATTTAATTCACTCATTCATTCATTCATTCATTGCTTTTTTATGTGCTGTATGTGCCCATGGGCTTGCTTAGATAATATCCATGCTTTCAGTTATATTCCTCATCCACACTTTAAGCCAGGCTTGGTGGAACTGCTCCCTCCAGGAGAGGGATGTCTGAGGTTTGCTCTTGTTTAATCCCCTGAAGTAAAACCAAGTTATTTTGCCATCTGTCCATCCTGCCACAGGTGAAGATGCCCCACTGGAGACAGGCCCCAGCCCCACGTGAGATGTTTTGAGCTCACAGTCAGCAGGGCAGCACCCAAAAAGCTGAATTGCCAGGTATGTGCCATGAAAAGGCCATGAGGACTGTCCAGGACACGAAAGAAAAAGCAAAAGAAATGGTAAAAAGTGGAAAAAAAGGGCACTAAACTAGAGCAAAGCCTGACTTTGGTCTGAGGAGCTTTGTGCCAGGAGCTCCTGCCCAGCAGCACCGTGCAGATGGGAACAGTGTTGGATTTTTTTTCCTGCTAAGGGCCATGTGAAAAGCTTGATTTTTGACTCTGCCAAAGACAGGATGGGAATCCTCTTACGAGGATTAAACTTTCAGGGAAAAAAAGATAGTTCTCTTCTAAGAAAAGCTGTGCACTTGGCTTGTAATGCGGGTAATTAGTTATGAAACGCTGGGCAGCCAATTCCACTGCCGGGGTGAGGAGCAGACGGAGGCGAGTTTGGTGAATTCGCTGTGATTTGGGATCAATCTTTCATCCATAACTCCTGATTAAGTTATATTTTCCTGATAGGATTATCAGTTTAGCCCTTTATTCTCCCGCTGTACAATCCCAAACTGCTCAGCTCCTGATCCTGTGCATCGCTCGCTGGTCAGCACAGAACATACTTTTGGCCAGAGGCCAGTGCCTTCTCCCAATGACACGGGGGAAATTTGGATTTCACCTCGATTACAGAATCTCTTTGCATTCTCTGGTTTATTGCATAATGGAGATTTGATCCTCCTCTGCAGTCAGCTGAGGAATTTCCAAGGGATAACAGTTGTATCCCCCGCTTCTTTGTTTCTGCTTCCAAGACAGAGGGGACTTTTATGGATTTATGTAAAATCCAAACACCAGCTCTATCCTTTGGACTTTGCTGCACAATCCTTCCTGTGCGTTGGTGGAAGTGCTCTCTGAGGGGTTTGGAGCCCGTGGTGCTGGTTTGGGGATGGTAGAACCACGGTGACAGAAGGACTTGGACACGGAGAGCTGTGAGGAGGTGACACAGCTGCTCCAAGTGTCCTGAAAAGCAAGGGGCAAAGCCCAGCAGAGCGTGGTGGTTCCTGTGAACGCTGCCCCACCTCGCTCCCTGCAGTGACACCACTCCCAAGGCACCAGATGGCCCTGCCAAAACACCCTGAGGGACCAGGACACGTCTCCTGCAGGAGGAGGAGGAGGAGCAGGAGGAGGAGGAAGGTGTTCAGGCAGAGCGCCGTGCCTGCTCTGAGCCTGGAAGCACTGGAACCATCTCATGCAAATGGAATTGTGCAGTAATTTATGTTAACGAGCTCATCAGCAGCGCTTCCACATCTCCTTCAGAGGGGAGAACAGCAGTGACAGATGCAGTGGGTGGGGTTGGAGAGGGGCCTGGACATCTCCTCCCTTCGCAGTCCCACCGGCTGCTGAGGGGGAATGATGCCTTAGGATTTTTAGCTTCTATTTTTCATGTAGCTCTGGAGCTGCTGTTCTCACATCTTAGACACAACAATTTCTCTCTGGGCCTGAAACTCAAGGACACCTCACTGCCTTAGGCTCCAAAAAATGCAAACAGCAGAGAAACGGGGGGCAAGCTTGAGATGGATGACTTCATTACCTGAGGTTATAATTGGAGGTCTGACCCCGATATGCAAATGGGCCAAAAATTATAAAGCACGAAAAACCCGTGACCCATCGTCCATTTTGGGTGCAGCCCTGGCTGGGCTCTGACTGCCCAAATGTACCAAGAAGGCCTTGGAATAAATATCTGCTTTTTATTCTCTGTATTTTGCCTGGCCTCTGTTCTAGGTAAGCCCGGGCAAAGGCATCAGGTTCTGTCCCTTGCCTGCCTCCATCCTCTGCAGTCTGGGGATCAAGCACTGGGGAGCAGAAATCCAATTTTTCAAAGAACAAGTCACATCTGGAAAATAAGGAAGCCAGGATTTTTTTTGCAAGGAATGGTGTCTGAGATGAGGCACTGCTGCCTTGCCAAGGGATGTGCACTTAGCTCATACCTAACTCCAGGCCAGCACACCTTATTCCATATCGACACGGCGCTTCTCCCGAGGTGGATCCAGAGCCGCAAGCCAAGGACGGGTTGTAAAACACAGAGTAGCTCCAAGGTAAGAGGAAGCGCCAGGCAAAAAACTCTTCTGAGAACACCAAAGTCCACCAAGCACTTAACGGGCAAGTCGATACAGCCCTGGAAGTCAAAGCCTCCTCGTAATCTCTGCCATAATTCCCTGAGTGCCCATCCCTCCCCCTGGCGTCACACGGGCACCGATCAGTCACCAGGAAGAGCCGAGCACTTGCTGGAGGTACACAGACGATGACAGCAGATGCCCACAACGCCTTTGATCCCCGCGCTGTGTTTAGTTTAGGGAGTTTATTCCTCGGCATTTGGGAGGCCTCGCTGCCGCCGGTGGTGACAGAGGAGCTGTGGGCGCACAGCCTGTCCCAAGGACACGCACAAAATAACAAGTGGCTGTGCTGAAAACATTTCCTGCCTCAGCCAGCGGCTCTCAGAGTGGCAAAGTGACTGTCTGGGAGTCATTTGGAGGAACTCTGCAAGTGCAGGATCAGTGTATGGCTCCTCCAGACTCGCTTAGAGGGGAGTGGCTGTTTGTATTTCAGTATCCACCAAACACCCTCATCTCCTGGGAAGTTCGGAGTCTGCAGAAAGAATATGGCACAGTGGGAAGGTTTCCAAGGAATATCCTGCCATTCTCCAGCTCCTCAGAGCGCATCTATTCAGCCACTTGCCAAACCACCCCACTGAACCCACAACTGGGGGTTTCTAAGAGCCCTCCTGGACTCCCTGACCTGCCTTTAAAGCCATCACTCTGATTGCTCTTGGTTCAGCAATTCCGGCTCAGTGACACATTTCCAGCTTGGGAAAACGAGATTCGCTGTGCATAAGTGTCTCATATCCATACACACATACACACACATTTACCAGCTTTCATGTGCTAAATGCTTTCTAAACTCCTGCCTGTCAAGGAGCTGGCTGAGCTGCGAGCAGGATTCCTGTCTGATGGCTGCTTGGTGTGTGCCAACAGCTCCCTCTGGGTTTTTTGTCTAAGATTTACTTCAGTCCCAGGGAAAAAAAATCAAGCAGCGCCTTTGTTCCCAGAAGTATTTTTGGCAGCGACAGCTCTGAGCGTGACCCATCCCCGCAGCCCGGGTTGCTCGGTCTCTACATCAGCCCTCGGGGCCAGCACAGCCTGGGGAGAGGAGATGAGATGAGATGAGATGAGAGGAGATGAGTTCTGTAATGGAAACTGCTGTGCCTTTGTGTCTGGGAAGGCAGCAAGTGTCAACCTTTGGGACACGGAGGTTTTTTCAGACGGCGCATCCCGAGCAGAGATCCCTGCAGATTTCCAGGGCTCCATGGAGCCTCCAGTTGCATAACCCTGACAGTCTGTGCTGGAAAGCGCCTCAAATTCCCCCTCTCCTGCTAAACACAAAGCATCAATGACCTCAGTCCTTGGCCGTCCCGTCCATCCCCAGCAGCAAACGTTAGAGGGAACAGCATCTCGGAACCCCTCCCGTAATTTATGAACTACCACAGCTGATTTAACAGCTACTAAAACACAGCAAAGCTCCAAACAACAGCTGGGTGAGCTGACTGAGTGCGGAATGGGAGCCAGAAGTAGGAGACACATGGATTTGGGCTGAGGTGAGCACCAGGCAGAGGCTGAGCTGCAGTCCTGGAGCCCAGATTTGAAGGCAACACATGGATGCTGAATTTCACCAGCTGAGAGCCTGGTGCTGCGGGTGTTTTACAGGCACCAGTGTTGATAGAATCAGATGTCTGATAAGAAGTGGCTGCTCCGTGTCTTTGTTCGTTGGAAAGAAAGAGCTGACCACTCTGGAAAAATTCTGTGGAGTCTGGTAGGAACGGGACTGAGCTGCCATGGAAATTTAATAGAGTCATATGCAGAAATTACTGTAAATAGTTGTAGAATTTAATAAGTGCTTTTATGCTTCCTGTTGGGTTATTTTTAACACTCTGGTAGAATTCCGTAGTGGGATATGGTTATGTATTAAATTTTAACAGTTGTTTAAAAAAAGAAGCTGCTGAACAGTATCATTTTCTATTAGGTTATACGGGATGCCTCCATTAGGAGAGTTTTTCTGCTTCCAAACAAAGCCTGAACAGATTTGAACACTGTACATGAGCAAAATAATCCCAGCTCAGGGAAGATATTAATGAAATCCAGGCTGGAAATATGTGCAGGAAGCTGCTGTAATGCTTCTATTTCCAACTTCAGTTCACACAGGTGAATTGAAGAGCAAACTAAGGTTCACCACATCCTAATTGTATTTGGGGGCACTGTCAAACCCCTGAACTTTGAGATTTCCCTTAAGGAAATCTTTTTGATTCCTATCTTCTTTTGTGATCACGGAGAAGTTTTGCTGCAATTTGAGCAGGCTGGATACATTTCATGCCTTTCTTAATCTAACCCAATGTGGTCCAGATGAAAATCCTTCATGAAGTTCAGTGATGAAGCTGGATAATCTTGCATCCTGTAGGATTTATCCTTCAAGAAAACATCTGAGTCTGCTGTGAAGATGTCCACTGCCTTCTACCCTCTGGTTGTGTGATTAATCACTGTGGTTTCTGCAGGACTAACACGGTCATGTCTCATTAGCTCCCCTTGGCCACCACAGATTCATTAGTCAGGGATCATCAGACCAGTTTTGGTTTTAAGGACTGCAGGAGGTTTGCACAAATCCTGCCCAGTTTTTCCCAGACTGCTTGGGGATGGTGGTGGAGTTCAAATCCCTCTGGGAAAGGGGTGAATTGTTCTCTTCACGCTCTGAGTGCCAAGATGAAGAAACACTGAGGAGGATGTGGTCAGCTGCAAGTGTCATGTGAGCTGCTCCCAGTGCTTGGGGTGGGTGAATCCTGGCAGGATTTAGGCAGGAGAAGATTTGCTAATGAAAGAGGCAAAAACTGAGGAGAAGATGTCCAGGTGAGGGTGTCACCACACCTTCAAGGTGTCACCACCCTGTCCCCAGGCCTTCCCACATGAGGAGCTTGGTGTGTCCCCCATGGGAACTTCAATTTTGAGATCTGAACTTTTGAGTTGGCTCCTTCCAGCCATTCCCTGGCTGTGCTCGTGTGCCTTGGGCAGGTTTGGTTCTGAGCTGGAGGTGCTTTAGCCTGGAGAGGGCATCCTGTGAGAGACAGGCAAGTGCAGGGATCTGTACCCAGAGTTTTGGCTTTTCCGGGGAGCTGCCCCAGTGCCATGGGCCATGCAGACATTTTTCCTGCTGCAGATCCTGTCTCCATTCATTTCTCATGTTGGGACTATTCCTTCTGACTCCACTTCCTTATCTAAACACGTTGTGTGCTGACGAATCCAGACAGGGTGTTCTCTTTTTTTAGCTCCAGAAGGAAAAGCTCATGAAATGTGTTGCCAGTCGAAATCATTCCACGACTTGCCTACATTTCAAATTAACTGGAGGAATATCAACAAACACAGTGGCAATTCCTTTCCAATTCCAGCTCCTTCAGCCAGTCTTTAACCCACTTATCAGACACTTGTTATTACAGAAATAATCAGGAGAAGAAAATACACCAGTGCTGAATCAACACCACTGGGCGCTTTTTTTTCCTCCCATTTTTCTTCCTCTTTTTTTTTTTTTT
>VZTJ01006144.1:2232650-2327040 GCA_013397795.1 Orthonyx spaldingii | reverse complement strand
AAAAAAAAAAAAAGAGAGAGAGAAGAAACAGCAAAAATTCTTGATTCAATTAAGTTCTTAGTCATGTAAATAGTTGGGAGTTTCCAGAAAGTAATGTCTTTATAACAGGATGCCAATGCAGTGTATAACTAAAATGTAAAAAATGTAGGAAGTTGGCCAAGCCTTTGATTACAAACAAGATTTTCCTAACCCACCCATGACTTGGCATTTTGATCCTGAAATTTATCAACAGGAAAAGTGATGATTTCTTTTTCTGGACTGGAATGGAAAATAAGTGAGTTTGTAGAGAAATAAATCTTGTTCACAAACTTTATTTGCTCATTACAAAAGCTTTTAGCATTTGATCACACTTTAAAGGAAAAGGATTTTCTGGAAAGGGGTTTTGTTTTCTTTGATTGGTTGCTTTATATAATAACTGCTTTCTATTGTATAATATGAAAGGCAATGCAAAGCAAAGAGCCATTACATAGCAACCATTTAATTACAGTAATTTAATTCAACTTTACCGTGCTGTACCAAAATGATAACGAGACTAAGCCTGACACTGGCAGCAAATATCAGTGTTGAGCACAGAGGAATCCCAAAATATCATGGAAAACTCTCCAGTGTTTTAAGCAGCAGCCCTAAGCAACATCATTCTCAAGCCTTGGACAACTTTGTTATTATTTACACTCTCCTCTGATCTGGAAATTAAATAAAATCATTGACAGAAGGTGGTTGAATGGGTTGATAAATGTGGTTTAATGTCACAATATAAATGCAGTAGCATCAAGCAGGGTCAAACAGTGGGAACCACATAATGTCCCACCCAGAGCCTCTAAGCCCAGTCACAGCTTTCCCACAGTCTTGAAGCACTGAATGTGGGTGGATTTTAAAATTCAGTCTTGTCTTTTCCTTTTTTACATTTACCCTTGCATTAAAGCAGCCATTAATTGGAATATTGTAAACAATAAATATTGTTGCTCAAAGTAGAAAGGGTGAACAGCAAGGAAAGGCTTTTTAAACTCTAAATTTTGCTTATTGTACAGTTCCTTTTGGTATGGTCAGTTCTTATGGAATTGCAAAAAGCTGAACCCATCTCTGGCCTCTCCAGTTACCTTTCTCCATGGACTTCCAGCATCAAAAATATCTTTTGCCAACATTTACTGCTCAACCTCCTGTGAGCTGCAAGCTGAGAAAAGAGACCCAATCAATAATAAAATCTGCCCAGAGATGAACAGCTCGGCCAGTTGGGGAGTTAATCCTCCAAATGGCCACTCCTGGTTCCCCAGTTGGGTCCTCCCACATAAAGGAATGAGGAAAAGTTGGGCACAAGTCTTGCCCTCCTCACTGGAGAGTGGGAAGGTTCAGCATCCCTCAAACGCCCCAAATTTGCTTCAAGGCAGGAGCCTGCAAATCTGTGATCTCCAGTGCAGAGTCTCAACTCAAAGCCTTGTTGATCATTTACTGGGCTTTGCAGCACTCTGTGGAGTCCAGGCTTTATATTTCAAACCATAAATAGGTAAGATCAGTAAAAGTTCACATAGCACGTGGTCCCTGGTTAGTCATTCCCAAACAGTTGGGGCTACAGATTTTCTCATCCAGGTGTCTTTAGTACAAGGCACATTCCTCTCTCTTTATTTTTTCGCTGCGATTGCAACGCTTGAATTTTGCAAAACACAAGCTGTGCAATTCCATCAGAATTTATTTGGTATGAGGCAGCTGAAAAGCAACGTTACGCCAAGAAAATGCAAGGAGAGAAGAACTCACAAGTCATATATTGTGCAGCTACACTTCTCAAAGGGTATTTGTGTGTTTTAGTGGAGCACCAAGCATGTTCGTGTCTTTTATGACAGAATAAAGCATTCAGCAGCCCATGATACAACAGTTCAGGCTGCTGGCAGCCACCAGCCAGTTTCCACTTCTTTGAGTGCAAGATTCAGGGTGTGGAAACTTTCTACTTCCTTGGAAACTCTTCTGAAAATGGGTTTTCACTCAATTCAGCCTCTAAGTGTTTAAGAGGTGACTGAAATTCTGAAAGTGGACGGGCTGTTTTAGTGCCATTGGCAACCTTGGGAAGTTTCTCACTATGTGAAGGGAAAGGAGGGGAGAAAAGTGGGGGAGAAATCTGCGTTATTGAAAATCTAACTCAGGATTTTCAGTGAGCGCCTTGTCTCCCTCCCCTTCTCTCCCTTTGAAAAGCAGGAGGTGAAAATAGCAGGATACTTTTCACTTCCATGGATTATTCACCCTCGGCATCAAAAATGCTACCCCTGCACTTGGAGCTCCACTTCCTGCTGTTGCTCAGAGCTGCTGATTCAGTGAGATTGGCCAAAGGCTTGATTTAACCCAAAAAATTACACTTGAGAAAAATTCCCACCATTGTCCAAGCAGCAGGGAAGATTTTGCCTAAATGGATGTCATGACTTCAAGGATATTCCCAAAAAAAAATTGTAATGGGACATGCTTAATGGGTCTGGGATAGCAAATCCCGCTGGATGAGACTGATTTCACCCAAGGTTATCAATTTAAAGTGAAACATCTATTTAAAGCCCATTGCAAAGCCTCTGGAGTCACTGGTGGTGGGAGCTGGGGCTGTGTCAGAGGGTGATTCAGCCCATCCGGGCATGAATCACCCTCGGGATGCTCCTGCCATCCCCTGCTGCCACGGGCAGAGCGTGGGGGATCCGGGGCTGCTCCGGAACAGATGGGATGGGATGGGATGGGATGGGATGGGATGGGATGGGATGGGATGGGATGGGAGCTGGCACAGGCTCCTCTCCCCACGCTTCCCGGTGAGAGTGCAGGAGGAGCTGGGGCTGCTCGTCCTTGCTGATGTGTCATAGGGAAAATAGATACTACAGAAATAACAGAGAATCGGGGAATATCCTGAGCTGGAAGAACCCACAGGCATCATGGATCCAGCTCCTGTCCCTGCACAGATCCCCAATAATCCCCCCTGTGCATCCCTGGCAGCGCTGTCCAAACGCTCCTGGAGCTCTGGCAGCCTTGGGGCTGTGCCCATTCCCTGGGGAGTCTGTTCAGTTCCCAAGCACCCTCTGGGGGAAGAATCTTTTCCTGATCTCCATCCCAATCCCCCTGACACTTATTAGTCTCCCTGATAACAGGGAAAACTTGTGAAACCTGTGTTCAAATCCATTTCTCTGTTGCTTTATTTACAGCTGGCTGCAGCAAGCTTCTATCAGTGACTTGGTCTATTTCTGTGTAGTATTTAACAAGATGGTCATAAGCCTTTAAGAACTTTCTGCCAGGTTAAAATAGTTCAATCTGTGTCTCCACTTCCCTTTGGTCTCTAAATCTTGTCCTGATCTCACTTCTTTTTTTTCCCACTCCACTTTTAGATCTCAGCATTCCTTACCTTTGGGCAACCTTCATTATACAAGAAAAAATTAGGACTGAACAAACCTTGGGGTGGTTAAAGAAACAACTCTATTCCCAATGGAAATATCTGAAATTCCTCAGCAATACCATGAGAAACTAATCTTGAATGTGATCTGATTTCAGAGGATGAATCATGGTTTCTGACTCAAGAGAAGTTGTTGATTACGGTTTAGGTGTCTCATCTTAAACAAAGAGACACTTTTTATTTTGATACTTTCTAACCAAACAAACCATTTTTTTCTTTCCATGTTGTCAATATATTATGAATATTCATAGCTGTGGACAGAATATGACATGGAAAATTGATATTTATCGCCGAGCAGCCAACGGAGGACCTAAGCACTGGGGGGAGTTTGTCATGAAGCTCTTCCTGAGTGGATTTAGGGACAGCAAAGCTCCTCTCAGCTGCACTCTCTGACCTCTGCTTTGTGTTGGCTGCATCATTTTCTGCTGTTGCTGCTGTTTTCATGGAAGTTCTTGGAACAGCCTGTGCTTTTCTCAGGGCAAGGCTCATGCACGTGCCACAACACAGCATTTCCAGTGTCCATGGGGGAATGGGGCCACAACACAGCATTCCCAGTGTCCTTGGGGGACAGGGCCATGACACAGCATTCCCAGTGTCTATGGGGGAACGGGGCCATGACACAGCATTCCCAGTGTCCCTGAAAGGGACAAGGCTGCTTTTCTTTCCTGGGTAAGGTTCTGCTTGGTCCTCGCTGGGGTTTGTTCACCCACTGGGCAGGTCTGTTTGTGGAGCTGAGTATGTGGCTGGTCACTCATCCCTCAATCCCAGTGCTCTGTTTGCATTCCTATTCCAAGATGTCCATCCCCTGACAGATTTCCAAGGGATTTTCTTTTTGTTTGGTCATTCCAGGGACTCCCTTCATCACAGTTCCCTTCAGGTGTGGCTGGGCCTTGTGCATTTTGGTGTGAGCGTGGCCAAACCAGGACACAAAGTGAGCAGAAAGCAAATGCAAACCCAATCCTGCGTTTATCCTAATTCACATTTTCCCTGCAGACTTCCAGCAGTGGATGGAAATGAGAGGGAACTGGTTTGTCCCTGCATGGTGGCCCTGCCACGATGGGGACATACCTCGTGAGCCACCTCCGAGCTCAGGCACCCAAAGCAAGGGGATGTTGTCTAAGCTGAGCTGAGCTGAGTTTTAAAGCAGATGCTGGGAACCTGAGATGCCTCTGCCTCACTGCTGGGGGAGAAGGAGGATATTAAATTATGAATATTTCACTGTTGTTATCTACAACAGCACAGCCACGCTCGCTGTTGTCAGGACGCTGCAGCAGGAGGAAGGACGTTTGAATTATTAATTCCTGAGGACTAATTAATAGGAAGGATGCTGGGAAAGTCAGCAAGCAGAAGTTCAAAGCCTGCACGTTTGTGGCTGTGAGCAGCCATAACCTGGCCTGGGATTTCAGGCAGCCCATGACACCTTTGACGTCACACCCGCCTCCAAACAATGCTCGAATAACGACACAAACACTCCAACCTGGCACTGCAGAGCCTTTGTTAGCAGCAGAAGGCAACTGAAAGAATTGGATTTATAACTGATTACCAAAAGAATCCCGGAAAAACAACAAAAAAAAAGAGAAATAAAACAAGTTTCTTGCCAGCTGTTGCCTCTCCAACACACGGCACAGAGCGGATTGCCCAGGCCGCATTTCTGATTTCAGACCTGTCTTTTTTCTGACACGTGCAGCTGAAATCCAGTTGAAGATGTTGTTTCTACAAGGTAAAGATGCTGCTGCAGTTACTCCCTTTCGGACCTGCTGGTTCTCTGCCTCCCCACACAGCCCTCGCCGTGTCCTGCCTGCAGCATCCCCTTGCTGCCGGGCCTGCACCTCACTCTGGTGAGGGCTGGGCTGGTGGGATCCCCATTCCCACACCTCCCAACATCCCTCTGCAAGCCCTGAGAGGGACAAACGCCGAGCAGCTGCCAAGTGGGCTCACGTGCGGAGGGCTGACCTCCAGCTGGCACCCAGCGGGTTCCTCGCGCTGGGACGGGAAGCAAACTCCCTGCTGCAATTACCTCCAATTTCTCCTGTTTACCCCAGGAATAAACTCATTGCTGCTGTAAAACCCCCTCCCATCGGGTGCAGGAGGAAAGGATGGAAGGCAGGAATGTCAGCCAGTTGGTCAGTGGCCAAATAACTGGCCAGTGGCCAACTGGCATCCCAGGTTTTGGCTGCAGATCACCTGCCTGGCATTTCCTCCTGTTTATCCTCCAAAAACCCCCAATGTCACACACTAAATCAGTGTTTCCTCGGTGGCCTGGCAGAAATGTGGTAACCAGGCCAGTTCTTCACTCTCCCACTGAATGAAGTCAATTTATTTGGCAGTTAGGAGCGGGGCCTGAAAGGGAAATGCCAACAAGATGGAGAAGGGTTGGATCATTCCCATGGGGATGCACAGTGGGCATCTCTCAGTGGCTCAGTCCACAATGTCACCTGCCACTTGATATTTTGAGTCTTTTTGCTTCTTCTTTTGGATTTGCTTGCAGGGAACACGGCAGGGGATGGTCCCAGCCCTGAGTGTGTGCTGGGCAGGCTGGGGGCTCACAAGCCAAAGAGAAAAATTCTTGAAGTTCTTCATCCCTGCCTTGGATTTGCTGCCACTGATTGTCTCTGAATCCTTTTGGGAAGGGACAGACTGGCTGGTGAGCCCAGCTGGGAGCAGCATCCTGCATCCCTCCCAAATTTCCAGCAGCTTTACGTCCCATGCAGGGGAGGCAGCCTGGATGGAGCCAGCCCACCTCTGGAGGAGGATCCTGAGGGCTGTCTCTTAATTGCAACTCCATAATCACTCCTCTATTTCTGTCTTCCTAAATGCTGCTCGCAGTGTCAAAGCCAATTTTGGGCATGGCAGTAAATACCATTTGTTTTTCCCTCTGAGTGTTGTTATCCCAGCAGAGAGGAGTGACAAGGGTGAGTCACCATGGCATTTGGCAAAACATCCCGGGAAAAGTGTTTGTCTGAAAAACTGAGGAACCTTGACCCGGGAGAGGTGACAGGATCCTTCGGAGCCTCTCCAAAGACGTAGGAATGGAATATTCCAGCACGAGTGGACAGAGACGAGCAGCAAACACCAGCTTGCTCCACGCTGCCCTGGGAGATGGGAGCAGCTGGATCGGGTTGCACGCCTGACTTTTCCTCTTTTTCCATGAGGAACAAGGCTGAGCTCAGCAGTTCAGGTCCCCACGCTCAGTCCCAGCTCCGGGCTCAGCTTTACCCCGGCGCTGCCCCACGGAGGGGTCCCTGTGCCCCTGGCCCTGCTGCCGTTTGTCCCTCTGTCTGGGACAGGGAAGGACACACGGATGGTGCCTGTGGGCAGCTGGGGTGCTCCTGATCCAGTGGGAAGGATGTACCAGGGCTGCCCTGGGGGTAGAGGTGAGCTGGAGTGGGTTCTGAGTTAAAACAGTGTGAAAAAGTGCAAGGATTCACCGATTTGGTGTTTCTACACAGCATTTCAGGCCTTTATAATCAGCCCTTCAGAGCTGGGATGATTGCTGAGGTAGGGAGAGGAGGAGAGGGCAAAGCCACAGCTCCTCAACGCTCATCCTGTGCATGCACCTGCTCCAGGTAACCCCAGCACATCACAGACAGGGACACAGAAACCTTGAAAGCAGGAAAAGGTAATTAGGAAAAAAAAATTTAAAAAAACCCCTAATTAACCCTAAAAAAGCCTCTGCTTCCTTGTCTCACTTGTTCCTAAACCTTGCAAACACCTCCACCTGACACTTTTTCTTCTGTGTTCCACTTAACCCCCCCGGGACCTGTGTGCAGGACTGGGAAGGGTAATAGCAAACAGATTACACACCGAGCAATAGACTAAGCACAATTAGGCCTCACATTCCTCTCACTCCTATAAATAACTCTCAGTTTCCTCTCTGTGTCTGCAAATTTCATTAGTATGATGGAAAGAAAAGAAAAATACGCACACACACTCACTCACACTCACACACTCACATGGCCCAAGCTCGATTTTCTTGCAAAGCCCAGAGCTGATCTCTCAATCAAAGGCTTTGTTCTGCCTGGGGGAGCAAGGGGGGAGTTAAACCCACACCCCCACCAAGCCTTGGGCCACGTGTTCTTGGCCATGAAGGGAAAATTTCCTGCAGATGGCTGACGAATTCACCTGCAAGAAACAACAGAGAGGGGAAAAAAAACCTCCCTCTTTGCTGGGCTGGGTGTGCAACCTGCAGCTGGGGCTGCAGGGTTTTGGGGCATCATCACCTCTGCTTGTCCTTGATCCCGGCACAAGGGTGGATGTCATTCCCAGAGTGTTATTCCCAAGTCAAAGCCATCCCTCAAACACCTCCAGAGCGTGTCCTCTTCAAGATCTCTGCTTGGGTGTGAGCATTCCCAGTGTTGGGATTCGGGTGTGAATTTCAACAAACAAAGATGGAAAATTGAGAGGATCCTAAAGACAGTGAAATTGTGGCTTTCATTCTTCACAAAGGACACAACTGCTCACTGAATATTCAAGGTTTGCATCTTCATCATCTTCCCTTCCTTCAGTGGAGACCCCCGAAGTAACCTCTAAGTGCAGGAAAATAGAGGCTGCAATTGCAGGGGGGATAAAGTTCTTCTGCCCATGTGACCTCAGCTAAGTTATTAAGGAGAAAAAAAATTATTCTTATTAACTGCAGGGTGAACAGAAAAAAAAAAAAAGAGGAAAAAAAGGGGGGAAAAAAGGAGGGGAAAGGGGAAAAAAGGGGGAAAAAAGGGGGAAAATGGGGAAAGGAGGTCAGGCTCAGACAGGAGTGTAGAAACCCTTGGAAACTTGCTGTAGTCAACACTGAGATTGAGTTGATAAAAGTGGAGGTGTTTCCCTGGGTCTCTGGGCTGTTGTGTGGCACTCACTGGGTGCTTTACCCAGGGTAGTTTCAGATATAGCAAAATTTGAGGTGCAAGGCAGCCCGGGCAGATGGACCTCTGGCACCTGGAAATGTGAGGAAGTGGGAACTCAGGGGATCTGCCCCACAAAAGGGTACCTGAAACTCTGCACCGACAGAAATGTTCATTGTTAATGGCTCTTGTAATGCTTGGCACGGGAGACGATTGAAGAGTTGCACCAGGAAAAAGCTCTTGAAAGGAAAAATCGGTATTTCTGCTGGGCAGTAGCTCCCACTGTGTACGGATGAGCTGGGTGTCCCATCCTTGGAGCTGTGACCGTGTCTGCCACTGCCATCTGTGCCACGTCACCCTGCTCTGCAGCAGAAGGGACAGCAAAGGCACAGCCAATGCCACCGTCCCCTCAGCCTGGATTTGCTCATCTGGCTCTGCTCTTCTGGGCATTCTCCTCCCTAAGCCACAGCAGAGCTGGGAAAGAAATGAGGTGCTGAGGGTTTGTTCCCCTTGACGGCAGAGACATCTCTATTTTAATTCCTCCCTGTTCTCAGCTCACATGTTAGTATTCCCAAGCATGGTGCATGAATTATTTTCTCTTTTTTTTTCTAGGAAAGACTTTTTCCCTTTCTTTCCCTTCCCTTCCCACACCCTTCTCCTTTCATCTTCTGAATAAAGACCCCTGCAAGAAATGATGGGCAGCCCTCCAGGAGTAAGGAGACAAAGTTGGCAAAGTAAACCTCAGAAGAGAAAGAACTGGTTAATGCAGCAGCCTTTTTTGCATTTGTAGGGCCAATAGAAAGAACCAGGGCCTGTCAGGTGTGTAAAGCAATCCAGGAGACCTTAAAAGAACCTGCACCAGCTGAATATAAGGCCCAGACAACTGTCTAAGTCTGTACTTAGGTGCTAAATTGTGGGCACCCCAAGCACCTGAAGGTAGATGTTGAGGGACAAACCCTTCGAGGTGTATCAGTGCTTGAATTTAGGGCTCCTCCTACAACCAGCCCCCAAAGGGGAGCAGTTGCTCACTGATCTTCTCCCATTTTGGTCTCCCACTCAGAACCTCAGTGACCCAATTTACTCCTGGCGCTGTTATCAGCCTCCGACGGGGAGAATTTCATTAAATTCCTACTGAAGTGAAATAATTGCCTGGCTTTTCTTGCTGCCTTCAGCCTATTGTTGTTTCAGTCTCTGGTGGCCGGAGGATGCTGAGATTGAAAGACCCAGATGAATCTAAGGAGTTAAAGGCTGGGAGAACCCATTGTTCTGACTCGACATTTAATGAGTTCTCCCCCAACCCATTACTTCGTGTCATCTCTTCATTGCTATCAGCAGAAAAGTGTCTGCAAATAATCGTGTCCCAGCCCTACAGCCCCTAATGAGTTCATCCCAATGCAAAAGAAATGTTATCTCTAACGTGTCAAAAAGCCAAATTGCTGCCCACCTTTGAAGTGGTGTAAAGTCCCAATCAGCAGCCTTGAGCCAACGAATCACTTGGGAAGCCACACTCTGGCATCTCGTTGTTATTATTAGAATGAGGAAGAAGAATTGAAGATAAAGTTTGATTCTCCACAATGGAAAATTATTGGAGAGAGAGAGAGAGAGCCCTGCCTGCTAAAGTTTGATGAGGAAACACTTTATAGTTCCTCTCCCGTGAAATCCGAGTGCACTTCTCCCAGGTGGGCTGGAAAGGAACAGGTTTGAAGTTGTCACTCTACACTTGTGGAGAGAAGTCCTCCCTTTTCCAGAAGCAGAGCAACATGGAATGCTCACTGGTAGTGTCTTACATCAGGGAGTCATGGAACGGGTTAGAAGGAACCCTACAAATCATCTCATCCCACCTCTACCATGTGCAGGGACACCTTCCACTGTCCCAGGTGGATCCAAGCCCTGTCCAACCTGGCCTTGGACACTGCCAGGGATCCAGGGGCAGCCACAGCTTCGCTGGGAATCTGTGCCAGGGCCTCCCCACCCTCCCAGGGAAGGTGGAAGACAGAAAGGGGACAGGAGGACCTGGCCATGGGGGACAGCAGGACACAGACAGGAGGACAAACCCCGGCAGCTTCCCACCACTGAGTCCATGGGCTGCACATCCTGATCACCACTAAAATCCCACCTGGGATGTTCCTCCTGCAGCAATGAGCAGATGCCCAAAGTGAGAGCCGAGCTGGCCCTGTCTGAGTGTTGGATCCATGGTTTCAAAGCCAGGGAGTTTTGCAGCTCTAGGAGAGAACATCAGCTCCAGTTCCTGCCAGGGTGAATTTTGGTGCTCCCTGAGCAATTCTTGTTTCCCACATCTCCAAACCCCGCTGTGCATCCAGCAGGGAGGTCCCTCGTGGTGCAGAACACAGGTGCAGCCTCTCCCGTGGCTAAAACAGATCCTGATTCATCCACCTGATTCCCACTTTGCCTGGATTAAAAGGATATTTTTTCTTCATCTTCCCTGTTCATTCGTGCGCTCGGGAACGTTCCCATCTTTTCCACCCAAGGATAATCGAATCTCCAAAGCCCAACGCCACCATCAGCATTAAATCTTCCCTGACATTCATCCACTTTATTGCATTTTATTAAAACACATTGGTGCTCCACTGAAACCCTGCAAAAAGCCTCTCCCTGGGAAACTCAGTCTTTTTCAAGAAACAAAAATTCTGTATTGAGGAGCCCGGAAGAAATGATGGCAAATTCTCATTTTATGGGATATAAGCAGAAGGGTATTTTCACTAAATGTGAGAAGATGCACCAGAAATCAAGAGTGAATTTTTCCCATGGTGATTAGGGGTCCACACAGACAAATAAGAGGAAGAGGAAGAAATAGGTTATATCCAAAATAATACCAGAGAGGCATTTTAGGCCACCAAATCCATGTGGGTGCTGTGCTTCATGGCTCTCTATGAAGGGATCTGGAGTTTCAGAGCAGTTTGGGCTCCACTGAAGCAATGTATGACTGGCATTTTAAGATACCTACTTAAATTAAGGGCCATGGAATTAATAAATTAATATTAAGTTTATAATAGTTTATAAAATTTTAATATAACATCTTATAAATGTATTAAAATGTACTAATAAATTGTAGAAGGCTGATGGGTTTCTTACTCACTCTTTCCTCACAGGGCTGGGATGGGGCCATGCCAAGGGCTACTGAGTGTGGTCACACTTTCAGCTGGCCCATGTTATGTGAGGGCAGAACATCCTCAGCAACAGTAACAGAAACACAAAAAAGAGCCTTGGCAAAGCTTTTAAAATTCAGGTTTGGGTCTTATTCTTATCCATTCTTGCTCAGCACCTAAGAGTGTGAAGGCATGCAAAGGCTGCTTTGTAGAGGAAGGGAAAGCATCCTTTGTTGTTTGAGTTTGTCCTGAACACTCTCAGTAAAACCTGCTCCTTCTGAGGTTCCACAATGCAGCCAAAATTTGTATTTCCCATTCCATGAGGCAGCCCTAACAGCAGGGAATTCTGAGATGGCTTTTCTCCCCTAGAAAGCCACCAACAGGAACGTGAAATAAAACTCTGTGCTCGAGAACCTGCCCACTTCACAGAAATGAAGAAGCAAATTGACCTGAATCGTTTACTGAGCTCTGACGACCACAACAACTTCATATTTACATGTGAGGAAAGGACTTGTCAAAGGCTCCTGACTCCTGCTGACCATTTCTGGGAGCGTTTTTCCCTTTGCCTGGTTTTGGGAAGCACGAAATGGGAAAAAAAAAACTGAGGGTCTGTCCACAGGCGGCAGAGAAAGTTGGGAAACACGGGACCATTTTTCCTAGAAAAAAGTGAATTGCTGTTGTCAAGGATGAAATCCCTGTCACCAAACTGTGCCACCATCATTGTCCCTGCCCTGGGGCATCCCCAGCGTGTGACACACGGTGTGGTCGTTGTCACCTCCCATGAGGATGATGTTGGAGCTTACGGATGCTTTGGGAACACAAAACGCTTCCTTATGAAGTCTTAAGCTGCCTCTGCCTCGAGCACTGCAATCAAAACAAAGGAAAATAATACTTTTGTTTTACTAATCTTCTGTAGACTTGGTAAAATATATAATAGGTTCCATTAAGCCCGAGCTAGTTAATTACTAGGTAGGAAATCCAATATCTTCTCAGGGTTGTTTTCCAGTTGTCATTTTGCAAGAGAATTCTTTGCTTTGACGTCATTGCGAGACAAAAAACACTCTGCGGACAAAAGAAACCACAAATCGGGGGAAAAATGCATCAATATTGTTTTTCTTATAGCCTGCCACTCATTGGGTGGAATTTTGTGCAATATTGTGAGCCTGCCTCTGGCAAAGCTCCATTTTCAACCCAAATGTGTGCAATAATGGGAGACAGCTCATGGAACCATTCCTGGAAAAGCTTTGCCAATCTTGCAGGTCCTTTCAGGGCCTCCTTCAGGTGCTGACCAACGCCTCAAGGATCACTCCTCACTGAGGACAAAATAAAAATATACGTGGATATTTTCATGTTGAAATTCAAGACCATAATTTAATTTATTTTCCATAAATTCTGTTGTATCCCCACACAGGTGTAAATCATTTCCACGACCTTCCTTGGTTAACAAGGATATTACCATTACCAGGATGCCATCCTTGGAACAGAGAGCTAATTATGCTCATTAATATTAATCTGATCACCCACTGCATCTATTTTCCTGGTTCAGCAGGAGCTGAATTAAAATGCAGACTGACTTTAGCAAGGTTTCTAATCTGATTAATTACTACCCAACTTATTTACGTACAAAGCCATAAAAGCACCTATCAAATCAAAATACCTGGTCATTTTTCCTGCGTGGTTGTGTGGAAGTGCTGACTGCAAAAGTTCCTACAAAAAAATCCCATGTTCTGTTGGAATCTGCAAGCCTGAGGTGGAAGTTAAATATAATTTAATGTAGGGGGGTTTTTTCCTCTGGAATTTTGTTTTGGAAGAGAACCTGAGGGAAAAAATTCTGACAATGTCAAAATATTCTGTTTTGACTATTTCAGAACAAAATGTTTAGAGTTTCCTTCTCGAGATGGATTTTGTTTTGAATTTTTTGGGTTTGTTATATTTTTTTTTATAATAAATACATTAGATTGTATTATAGAAAGAAAAGTTCGAGAACCATAATGAAAATAAATGGTTTTATCTACAGGGAACATTTTCTGGATTCTTCCTGTGGAAAATGTGACTTTGGAGCTTTGCACAGACTCTGGTTCGTAACAAAGGGCTGGAGGCTGTGTTGGCCTTGAAGGAGAACCTGGCCTCATCTTTCATAGTCCTGCTGAAGGACCCATCAGATCCATTTTTTACCAGAATTCCAGCTGGGAGTCAAAGCTCCAGGTGCTGTTTCATGAAGGGAGAATTGATGGAGAGTGGCACGTTTGCTTCCCTACCTTTTCCCAGCAGATTCCTCCAGACTTAAAGGCAACGATGACAAATGATGAAGAGATAAACGAAGTTTATGGACTCGTGCACATCCCATTATGGATGGGATCCTTCACCATCCTGTCAGATGTTTGTGGCACAGGTCAAGGAGAAGGGAGTTCCTTCCCAAGGAGACCATGACAATTGGAACAACTTTTCAAGAACATGTATAGAATCATGGAATGGTTTGGGTTGGAAGAGACCTCAAAATTCACCCCATTCCACCACTTTCCATTATCACAGGCTGCTCCAAGCCCCGTCCAACCTGGCCTTGGACACTTCCAGGGATCCAGGGGCAGCCACAGCTGCTCTGGGCACCCTGTGCCAGGGCCTCCCCACCCTCACAGGGAAGAATAAAAAGTTTAATCTCATTTCATTTGGCTTCTCGTTGCTCCTTATTTAAAGGCTTAAATGCCTCATTTGGACCTGCTCCCTCTGGCAAACAAAATGCCAGCACTCCCTGGGCTGAAAGAAGATGTGTTATATTAATAAAATTATTTTCCAAATGAAATTTAAGCCTGAAAAAAAAAAAAAACAAACTCAACGAACCAACAAGGTTTGCTCACAGAGGGAAAAATTTCTTTGCCGTAATCCGCTTTGCTTCTCCCTGTCGTAATGGTTGCTGGGAGGAGTCTGGGGGGAAGGAAAGAAGCTCCTGAGCTGAAAAGTTACAGTCTGAAGGTATAATGATGAAGAGAGCTTATTTTTAAATTCTTGCTGGATAATTAAATTGATAAAGGGGCGTGACCTCGCTCCTGGTGCCATCGGGAAAGGTCTCAGCAATCCCAGGCTGGATCCTCACCTTGCCCAGTGATGCCAACAGAGACCTGGAGCCTGAAGGCCCAGCCCTGGGGGATGCTGCAGGTCCTGCCCGTGCCTGGCTGCAATATGGGAATTTGGAAGCTTTTTGCTGCAATCTGTGGTTATGATTTCCAGCCCAGCCAGCAGTGCCGGGAATCAAACCACAGCCTTTATTGTAATCCGATAAAACCTTAACAGCCTCCCCACGGTAAATTAAGGGCCTCGTTTGCTCTCCTTGCCCTTTTGTTTAAGTCTCAGCAAAGAGCGAGGCAGGAACAGGGAGGGAAAAGGGATCCCGGATTCTCCCATTCGGCCGCGCGGCTTTGAAGAACGCAAACAAAAATCTGATTTTTATCCAATTTCCAAGGGGCACTTTGGCACTTGGCTGGAGCACCTTGGAGCTGGAAATCAGGCCAGCTGTGGGGCTGCATGGGATGAACTCCAGTGCACCTTCTCTGCAGCCCTGTCCAAGTTTCCCTGTTTTATTTCTTGGAAAACGCAATCAGCTCCGAATCTTAGATTTCTCCCATGCTGGCAAGAGCGAGCTTGAGCCTCGAACGTCCTGGCTGGGAACCTTGCAGTGGAACTTTCAGCTGGGTTGGTTCTTTCCCTGGGGAATTCTCCCAGTGCAAAGCGCTGTCCCCTCGGATGGAGTCGTGGGGATGTGGATAACTCTCGGAACAAATTCCAGGGATCCCAATTTTTAAGGGACACAGATCCCTACCCAGGGATGCTGCTGCTGTGATGGGACTGAATCCTGAGAGGGAGATATTTGGGAATTGTTATTTTGGGCTGGTTTATTCCGCTGTGGCCTCAAGAGCAAGTGCTGCCCACTCGGACAGAGCTGCCACCTCTGTGGAGTTCCATCAGGATTGGGGAAGGTTTGCCACATTCCACATTTCTGTGAATCGTTCCATAAATAGGTGTTAAACCCCTCGTGGCTTTAATAAGAAAGGAAAAACATGTTTCAGCAATGTTTTGTCTTCTTTCTCGATTATTTTAATATATTTTCCCTTAAAAATACAACACAAATAATAAAAAAATAAAACAACCCATCAAACAAAAAAAAGCACAATAGCTTTAAATACTTAATGAAAAAGACATTAGATTATCAGTTCCTTCAGACTTGTAAATTAAAGGGAAATACAATTTGAATTTCGTGCCCAACAAAACATAATTTCACTTTGTTTAAAGGAGTCCTGAGCACCTTCATTTTCCAAGCAACTCAAACATTTCTGAAAGTCAGGCCTGAGAGAGGTGAGCCTGGATTTCCAAAACTGAAGAAACCTAAATCAGAAACCAGCTGAAATCGTTGGTCTCAAATGCCTCAGGCACCTTCCCTGCTTCTCTTCTTATTTCCCGGAGCACAAACTTGAGTGGAGCTCATTATCTGCCTTAATCACCCATAGAATCACAGAATCCTTTTAAAAGGCAGAACCAGCAAACAAAAGCAGCTGGAAAGAAGAAGATTTCAGGCATCATAAACTGCTGGAAGTACCAATGGTTTTCAACAAAGCCGTCTTGATTTAGGATTTCTCTGTCAAAAACTGCACATCTTGATTATTCCTGGGGTATATTAAAAAACCAAAACAACCCCAAACAACCAGTCTTGAAGGTATTTTTGCCAAATATTTCCATTCATTTTCCAAAGGAAATGGTTGATTTTATAACTGCAGATGCCTCTTCGTGAGCTGTTCAGGAAAAATCCCCCGATTTTTATTTTTCCATTCGTTAACCACTCCAGGCTCACTCTTGCATCCACAGAAAGGTGTTGCCGTCATAAAACTGGGCCACGGTGTTTACATTTTTATGATGTTCTCACAATTAGCAACTTTCTTCGCTGTCCCTCTGGTGACTAATTAAAAAGCAGCTGATCCTCGATGGAAACTTTAAGAACATCCTGTTTTGAGATTGTTCTGCTGCTGTGGCCCATATTTTCTGCTTTTTTTTAATTAAAACTGAGGGCAATTCTACAAAAATAAGCTCGTTATTGTGTCAGATGGGACAGGGTGCTTATGAATTCTGGTATTGTCATGTTCTGCATGGCATCATAATGTCACCTACAGCCATCTGATGTCACAGTGGCATCATAATTTCTGCACTCAGGACATCTTTGTGCATGAAAAAGTAAAATAAAGTATCCAGGAGTGGAAAATATGGCTCTAACACCCCACACCTGGCAGGCTGGCTAAAATAATATCAAGAAATGGGTGGGGTTTTTTTATTCCCTCATTTGTGGGAATTAATCTGACACAAAAATGTTTCCACCATACAGGTGCCTCTTGTTTTCCAAGCCTCCAGCAGACCCCACAGTTCTGCAGGATGCCAAGAACCCAAATATCTCATGGGGTTCCACTGAGGTGAGACCAACCTGCTCCTCACCTCACATCCATCATCATCATCATCCTCATCCTCATCCTCCTCCTCCTCATCGTCGTCATCATTGTCATCAGCCCCTCTTGCATTGGATCCAGTGGGAATTGGGGTTGGAGAACCTCAGCAGTCTCCAGAGAAGCTCTTCTGCCACCTCAGGTTGTTGTTTCTGCCCCTAACTCCAGGCCCGCAGTGCAGATCTGATGGAAGCTGCTCATCCCCAAACTCCGTGTCCCTGGAGAGGGTCCCTGTTCGGCTGGAAATGAGTGGGATTTGTGGTAAATTTGGACGCCCTCCATAGAAACACTTCAACGTGAAGGAGAGGAGGGCTGGTAAATCCATCTGTGAGGAGCAGGGGGAGTTTGTGCTTTCTGCTCTGCCTGTGTTCAGCCCCCACGGCTCCACCGCCTGCCAAAACACCAAAAAAAAACCACCCCCAAAGAAGCTGTGTGATCACTCCGGAGTCCTGGGGCTGGGAGGTAGCTCGGAAATAAATGAAGACCTCACATCTTCCAAAAGCTGACAGATCTGCCCTCAGCCCTTTGCCTTTTCTCTCCTGATGGATTGTTCACTCCTCGCAAGCTGATCGCATTCCCAGCTTACACGTGAGACTAAATTGCTCCAAAACAGTGTTAATGGCACCTTTTAGCTCTGCAATGCTCTCACAATTCACCCCTTGTGGCTGGGGTTATCTGTCTGTCTGCCGGGCAGAAAACAAGCCTCGGACAGAGAGTTTGTTTTTCCCACTGCCTGACAAATTTCGAGGCTGCACCGCTCCTCTTTCCCCCTCTACTCGCTCCTCCAGCTATTTTTGGATTCCCTGGTGTGGCTGTTGCTGTTTTCTGGCCGAGGCTGCTTTGCCGTGACCATTTCCCCGTGTGTTTGCTGAGTGTAAACATCGTCTTGCAAAACAGAGCTTGTGCTTCCAGGAGGTCTGAGGAGCAGCAGAGGAGAGGGGAGTTGCTCAGGGCCCGTCTGATCTTGTAGGAACAGCAAAGAGTTTCTCGGATTAGAAATCTGGCTGCAAGATCTCGGTGTCTCAGGCTGCTGGAGCCGTCAATGGGTGAGGAAATAAAGAAGAGATGGGAAGAATAAGCCCTGCAAGCACACGAGTATTTTATGAAACATTTAATACTGCACTGAGCATCGTGGTGGGACATTTCCTGTTTTAAACTGTGGTATCCCCCTCGTATCAGCTCCACGGGGAGGGGTATCCCAAATTCACGCTCCTGGATTGCTCACAAGACACAGAAGAAGTCTCAGTCCAGTCCTTCCTTGCAGCCAGCCTGGATTTTCTGGGTCTGCAACACCAGCACCGTCCTCGCCCAGCAAACATCTCCCCTTTCCCACCTGCGAGGGCAGAGTTTGTTTTCCTGCCTTTGCAATCACTTTCAGAGAATGCTTAAAAATACTTAAAATTTAAAAATAAAAGCCAGGTTCTGCTGAGAAAACAGGTGTCCCCTCATTAATTCCTCATCCCAGGGATTTTACAGCGAGTGACAGGACAATGAGCACGTGGGAAAACGCAGTGCTCTGATCCTGCATTGTTTCTCACCCTTTTATATCGATAAACACTGACTCACCTCCAACAACGTAATCCAGAGACAATCAAGGGAAGTACGTGGGGATCTCGTGGTGTTTGCTGAGTTTGTTTTGTTTATGGCCCCAAAACACAGCAAAAGACATATCCATAAGTGTGTCCCATGAATGCAAAGTGTGGAAAAGAGTTGAAAAATCAGGGAGAGCCTCTTGCCCGACACAGGGAGCTGCAGAAGTTGTGCAGTCGTAGCTCAGCATTTCAAGTTTGCACACACAATCCATTTTTTCTGGCTATGACTTCTTTCAGAGAATCAAAAAGCACCATATTTTCCCCATTTGTCTTTTTCTCTCCAACCAAATGCTGCAACTCAGAACATCTGAAATGCTGGGAAAATGCGTTTCCGATTTTTAAAAGGGACCACGCGTGAAATCGGCTCCAAAAGGAGCCAGCAATGCTCACAACTGATAAACATCAAAGGGAACATTCTTCTCCTTGCACTGTTTGCTGTAAAAGCACCAATATTCCCACTTTTCCGTGGCTTTCTGGGCATTAGGGATGCGTCCTGAACACAACCCACCAGCATTTTGATGAAACTCAACAGAGAAATGACCCTAAAAATACGGTGCAGCCACATGTCCTAAGAAAACGGTGATGGAATCCCAAGCTCCGCACCCCGATGGCTCTTGCAGGGACTCAGGGAGGATGTCCAGAGCTGCCAGACCGGGAGAGGTTGGGAGATCATTTCCACAAGGTGTAGACATGGGCAGATATGCTCCACATGGCAAACCCTTCCTTGCTGGATATGAAAACTGCCCTACACCCTAAAAAATCGGTGGGAATTTCTTGTTATCCTCACTGAGAGCTGGATGTTACCTTACACGGTCTAAAGCTCCCCAAAAACCATTAGAAGTGCTCTCATTAAAAGGAAAGAGGGGGAAAAGGCAGAGATTGTCCTGTGGCTTGAGCCGTGTGAAATCTGCCAGGATTTCATCCCTTGAGAGCCTTCACTGGAGCTCAGATTCCCAGATTCTCACAAGGCTCAGGGTGATGAGATGGAAGCGCTTGGACTCCCCAGCCAAGATTAATTGCATGGCTCTGAGGGGGTTTTTGGTGACAACAAGGCCTGGACAAGATGTGACGATGGGGAAGGGTCAGGGCAGGGGCTCCCAGCAGGTTTTATTGCAAAGCACAGCCCGGGCAGGGACTGGTCCTGGTACCCTGTGCCCAATCCATGAGTGCCCCATGTCCCCTGGGACCCGAATGCCACTGGAAGCTGCAGCCAGCTCTGCCACCAAGAGCACCGGACACTTCTCTTGGTTCTCCTCTTTCCTGCGCCATCGCCCTTGCTCAGGCCCTGCCTCTCTTTGCCCAGGCAGAGGAAGGACTCCAGTGAATCCATGGATATGTACCTGCTCCCAGAAAACAACTCAGCTGCTAAAGTAGAGCCCTCACCCTCCCTGTGACAGTTGTTTATCTGTTCCTACTTTTACCTGCTGTTCCAAGAAAAGTGAGTTCTACCTTTCCCTTAGTTTTCTTTTCATCACGCACAAACATCCCACCCAAATGTCTCTGCGTCCCTTTTTTATTTTCCCTTAGTTACCACACAACAAAAACGTTTCTCTTACATTAATTTTGTCACCCAGGCAGAGCAAACCATCGCTCCTCAGCGCATCCCCCAAAAGCCAGAGCTGGAGTGACTCAGTCGGGCAGGATTTTATTCAAACCATTTGTCCTGTGGTCAGAGCAGATTAAAGGCAGATCAGGTTGCCCTCGGAGCAGCGCTGGGACAGTGAGAGTGAGAGGTGTTGGCACTTGCTCCTCAAACCACAGGCAGCTCGCGTGACTGCGGCTTCCTCCGGCCTCTCCCGCCTGCTGGAAGTGCCACTGCCGTGTGGGAACACCTGGGTGTCCCTGTGAGGGGGAGCAGAGTGTCCCCAGCCACAGGAGCAGGCGAGGCACTGCAGGGTGATGGCCTCAGGGTGGCCACTGCACAGCAGGGACGGTCAGTGCACAGCAGGGATGGTCAGGACATACCAGGGATGGTCACTGCAGACCAGGGATGGTCACTGCAGACCAGGGACGGTCAGCACACGGCAGGAGATGTTCAGGACACACCAGGGATGGTCACTGCAGACCAGGGAGGGTCACTTCACACCAGGGGTGGTCAGTGCACAGCAGGGATGACCAGGACACACCAGGGATGGTCACTGCACATGAGGGATGGCCAGGACACACCAAGAATGCCCAGTAAACACCAGGGATGGTCACTGCACCCCAGGGATGGTCACTTCACACCAGGGATGGTCACTAGACACCAAGAATGCCCAGTGCACACCAGAGATGGCCACTACACACACCAGGGATGGTCACTGCACATGAGGGATGGCCAGGACACACCAAGAATGCCCAGTACACACCAGGGATGGCCAGGAGACACCAGGGACAGAGACACCAGCCACTGCACCCCAGGGGTGGCCAATGAATCCCAGGACAGGCAGGTCAGAAGGAGGAAAGGGTTAAAAAGCACCTTCAGCATCTCCTCATCCCTCCCCGTTCCCGGGTGCCTGCAGGGGTTTTGCCCTGCCTGATCAGCAGAGGGTTAATTCAGTCTGGGAGCACGGGTCAGGTCCACCAAAGGTTTTGGGATGAAAATCCAAAGCCTCCCAGAAGATTCATGTGATGAGCTGGCTGTGCTGTGCTGAGAGGTCCCTGCTGGACCATAAGGACTGGGAGAGGATCCAGGAGAGTTTTAATTGATTTAATAATTCCTGTTACAGTGTCACCCCCCTGCACTCGGTGCAGACTTGGAGGGAGGTGAAAGACAGCAAAACCCAAACCTCTGGAGCTTCTCCTGACCATGATTTCACACTCTGGAGTGCTGAGGGCTGATCCTGAGCCCCGTGCTCAGCTCCCAGCACCCCGAGCCAGGCTGGGCCGGCGCCAGCGCAGCCGGAGATTGCACCACGGAGCAGCCTGGGGACGGAGCTGGCTCCGGAAGGACCCAGCAGCAAAATAACATTTGGTTCAATCTGAAGGAGCATCATTTCCCTGATCTGGCTCGCAGCACGTGCCAGCACTGGAGGAGCAGGAGCTGCTGGAAAGGGAGGGAACCAAGCAGGGAAACATCTCGTGCTGCCCCCGCCGCAGGTACCCACAGCCTCCCCCAGCTCCAGGAGCATTGACTTCATTTAGGAATTTAATTTAGGGCTTTATTAGTGCTAAACAAAATATTTAAAACCCTGAATCTGGCAGCAGATGGTCAGGGTCCCTCCTGGCTCTCACCAAAACACAAGCATAAAACCACAGAAGTGCTGGAAAAAGAGAGAATAAACACAAACCTGCAGTGGGAACTGCAAATTGGCCTTTTGATGGCTAAAAAAAGGACATTTCTAGGGGTTTATATCTATTTTTATATATATATATCACGTGGGGGGCTGGCTAGCTAAGTCCAGGCAGTGCTCATGCCATGCACCAGGGATTTATGCAAAGCTTTTCTCCCAAATTGATCAATCCAGCAACTCACATAAACAATCATTTCCCCCATATTGGAAAAAGATGTTGAAGGCTTTGATTAACTGCCTCATCTTCCTGAATCCCCCCGTTAGATCCAGGGCATGGGGTTGCAGTCTGAGATGCATTCTGTTAATGTCAAATCAACTCATTACCCAAATCCTTTGAGAAACAAAGCCTGGCAGCTTTGCCTGGACTTTTATTATGGATTACAACTCTTGTGATCAGTTAATCCAAGAAATTACTCAGTTCTTCCAGTTGACAAAGTCAAAATATGATTGCTCTTCAAAGAATGCAAACTCGTAGGAATTAATCTCTTCATCTCGGGGATATAATCATTTTTTACTAATTTTATACCAAAATATTGCCATGTGTGGGCTCCATAAATCTATCTCACCCTGTTAGCAGTTACTTTCCCCAGATGCTTTGAACTTGGAGAAAAAGTTGCTTCACCAAAAAAACACAGCTGCCACATGTTGTAATTTCCTCTTTGGGGGCATCTGGTGCCGTCTTTGCAAAGCTTCTGCCAAATTCTCCCCAGGACTTTTTCTCTACTTGTTGTATTTCTCAGTATCTTTGGGATTTCTCAGTATCCTTGGGATTTTATCCCAGAAAACAAAGCCGCTTCTTGTCGTGTTTTCAGCACCTTCCCAACCCCCCCTCCCCCCAAGGGCGCAGTTGCATAAACTCAGGTTCATATTCAACATTTAGCAAAGAAATTACATTTCTCAGCCCTTTGAACTCTGGACCAGTTTTCCAGTGATTATTGGGTGTTTGACTTTTTGCCTGACCAACATCGGTGTCAAATTCAGGGAAAGGGGAGGGGGAGGGGAGGGAAGAGAGAGGAAAAACTTCCGTGAGACAATAAATTAAGAAGAAAAAGAATAAAAGGTCATGGTGTGAAATTTACCTTCGTGTTCCAGTGCCCAAAATCTCCCCCTGTGCCTGTGAGTGTTTCTCCCCACTTCAAAAGGGTTATTTTGGGAGGTGAGTGGGACTTGGCCCCAATTCCTGATGACAAACACGGACATTCCTTGGGTGACCTCTCAGCCCAACACATCAAAGGTTTTGCTGGAGTTGCACCTACAGAGAATTTGTCTGGAGAGGCACAAAAGCTCCTCCATTGTAGCAGCAGCAGGCACCTGCCAAAATACACAAAGCAACACGCAGGAGGTGGGGAAGATCCCTGGGCTCTCCAAAAGGGATCTTTGAGGTGGAAATTAGTGGAATTTCCACTGGGAAAAGCAATGTGGGAGCTCTTTGGAGCCTCCAGCCCTGATGGGAAGAGGATGTCTGGAAAACGCCGTGGAGGAGGGCTGAGATCCCACATGGGAATGGGGACAGTGGTGATGGGGGCCTGATGCTTTTGGGGTCTCCAATGTGAATTGGGAATTCTGGAGGAGTCAGGGAGAGGGACTGGAGGATGAAAACCACCACGGTGCAAAACTCCCCAGAAGTTTGTGCTGCAAAGCAAAATTTACACGAGCATTCCTTGGGAATTCCGGGAACTCCTCCCCACCCATCACACACAAACTGCTCCTCCTCGGTGCTCAGCACTGCTGGGGGGTCAGAGATGCTCCCCAGGTCACTGCTCTGCTCTCTCCAGCCCAGAAATTTCCCTGATTTTGGGGAAAGGGGAAAGGTTTGGCAGGAAGGGCACTCAGGCACCACCATGAGCTCCTCAGGTGAGTGCCAGCACCTCCTTGGCCTCGGTCACCCAGGTGGGATCCCAAACCCAGGAGATGTGACACAAACCACCGCACTCCCACCCAGACCAGCTCGACTGCTCCATCTCTTGTGAAGCTTGGCAAAGAAGTAAAGAATTGCTTTAAGCAATTCCCTGTTTCCGGATGCTGGCAGCACAGGTACCATGGTGAGCAAGGTGCTGTTTCCCAGGAAATCACAGTTCAAGCTCCAGCAGGAATCTTGACTCCTGGTTTTCTAATCACTCTTGGGGAGCTGTTTTACTGTGTGCCCATCTAAAACTTTATTCTTCTCCTGCAGCAGCGAGTGACTGATTTTATTTGGCAGATATTGCTCATTTCTCCCATGGTTGGTTTGTTGTTTTTTTTTTTTTAACTGGCTTTTTTGGGGAGTTGTTGTTTCTTTTTAAAACCACAGATAAAATGAGCTGAGTCTGAGTTTCATTTTGCTTTCTGCAGCTTGGTTTTAAGTGGAAATCTTGCCATCATTGCTCTCCCCTGAAGACACTGAGAGGGGAGTGTGAGTAAGATGAGTTTATCACCTCTTTCCTGCAGAGGAGACGTGGCTCAGGTTGTCAGAGCACCGGGAACTGCGAGATAAAACATCAGCCTGAAAGCAAATGTTTGATTTTTCCTCTTAGCTTACACTTAAAGAAATCTCTTTAAAAAAAAAAAAAAAATTAAAAAGTAAATTTGGTCTAAAAGCTGGATGGATCAAGAGGAATTGGCAGGAATGTGAACGTGCAGAGCTGAAGGGATGGAAGAGGAGCGATCCTGGTCGGATGTGGTCCTTCCCTTCTCCTCCTCACACACCCAGGGGAGCCACCACTCATCCCATCCCACATCTAGCTCCAGGAGCAACAGAGGATGGACCTGCATTCCACAGGATCCCAGAAGGTCCTGAGTTGGGTGGGACCCATGAGGATCATCCAGTCCAGCCCCTGACCCTGCACAGACACCCCAACAATCCCACCCTGTGCCTGAGATGTTGTCCCAGTACTTCCTTGGAGTTCAAGCTGTTTTCCACCTTCCTTGGTTTTATTGCACTGCCTGGGGTTGTTCCTCTGCCCCCACCAAGGCTCTGGGCAGGGTTTGCAGTGTCTGACGGTTCTGTTTAGGGTTTGGATGGCAATTCCCATTAAGGACAGAGGGAATTCTGAGCCATCTCCATATCCCATGGGAGTGGCTGCTCAATGGAATCCTGCTTTTAGTACCTGTGGTGGTGCTGCTCTGGCAGCAGAGCAATATCCTGTGGGAATGGCAGCAGGACAGCTTTGCAAACACATCATTTCGTGGAATTCTCAAAAGTGTGAAATCTCAAAAGGAAAGAAGGAAAGAAAGGCCAACCTAAGCTCCAGGAGCTCAGCACCTCCAAGAGCTGCACCCTTCAGAAGCAATCCCTTATCAGGGACCCTGCTGGCCTTCATTAATGATCCATTTCACTGCAATTTGCAGGAGCAGAAGTTGGTAAAATAATTAATCTTTGACTATAAAGGAACTGCTGTGAGGCTGAGAAAAATTCACCTTCTGGAAAGTGCTTTGTCTTGTAATGGGCTGCTCTGCTCATATGAGCTCTAATTCCAGTGTGAAGAGGAAAACCATTTGGAAGGGGATGTTATTCCTCAGGGCTCCCTGTTGGAATTCATGTCACTGCAGAAGTTATTATTGTAATAAAAAGTAAAAATGACTTCTCAAAATACACTCGAGCCTATTATTCAGGACAGCCTGGAAGCAGAACCTTAATGTTAAGCACATGCATGGATCACTCTGAAGTCAAAGCAAGGGGATGGATTGAGGGGAGCTCTTTTCCTGACTCAGGACTCCACACTGATCCTCCAGATAATATAAAAAGACAGGCACGAGCTCATGGAGAAAAAAAAATCCTAATCACATTAAATCAGTGGGAAATCGCCCTTCACCATATTGCAGCCCAGTTCAGGACAGAGTAAATGATTGTATTTATTTATTTTTTGGTTTTAGGACCACATCTGGGCCAGGCATGCACAGGGGCACTGCATCCCTACACCCCATCCCACTGCACACACACATTTCCAAAGGGATTCAGCTCCACCTTTAATATTTGGTTGATTTTCCTCTTCTGTAGGTGAAAGTTCCTCCAGTCCCTCTTGCTCTGATGGTTAAAAAACTTCCCCACAGCACTCAGGGCCAGTTTTGCCCTCTCCCATAGTTTACAGGTCCTGCCATTATTTATAGGTTCATCCTGATGTTCTTTTATGTCTGTTGAGCCTTCACTGCACAGGGATGAGCCAAACCAACCTCTCCTATTTTCCTGTGAGAGGGGAGATCCAGGTTCCACAACACAGGTGGCCTCAGGGGGAGCATGAAAATCCCTGACATTTAGGGAGCAAATGGAGGGAAAACAGAAATGCAGAATATGTGGCAAATATGGACTGAGATTCTGGAATTTCAGATCAGATTGTTCAGAAGACTTCCAAAGTGAAGCAGTCGCTCCTGCGAAATATTTTAACAACCCCTCTGTATGGCATTTCTCATTAAAAAAAATAACAACAAAAAAGCCAAAACTCCTACTGTGGTCAGCACAATGTATCTGTTCTTTTATTTGGTTCACCTTCCAGCATCCTGAATTCAGGGGGATAATTGTTCTATTTTGGGAGGATTTCCCAGCCCTGGAGAGTCGTGAAGAGCCTGCCCTGTGTGCAGGGAGCTCTCACAGGTGCCATTTAGGCCAGGAGAGTTCCTCTGATCAACCCAGCAGGCAAATTTCTGTAATAAATAACGAAAAGACAATAATTTGCACAGATACCCCCATGCAAACTTATTTAAACTACATATAAATCAAAACTGATCTATAATCATATATAAAGTAAAATTGCTGAAGACTGTTAAGTGGGATCCAGAAACTGAGATGCAAAGTAGATGCTGGCAGCAGTTCTGGTTTTTAGTTTTAGACACGGGGGGTTTGTAATCCTTCCCCAGGAGGTACGAGAAGCCACTACCCCACATCTGCACATCTGGTGACCCCTGCCAAGGCCACAGCTCTGCAGGATCCACGACCTGTCCCTGCTTTATCCCCAAATCCACCGTGCAACAACCCCGGCCGTGGCCGGGAACACGATTCCAAGCAGAATTTCTCCTCCTCCCCATCTTCTCAAGGCTCACAACAAGAACTTAATCAGCAAAAAGTCGGGAGTGAAGTGTCCTTCCTTCCTTCCTACCCTGCAACTTCTCGAGACACTTAAAGGAATTTTAGGAAGGCAAACTCACACTGAGCATCAGCCTGGCGGGGGCGGAGAGCTGCCAAGTCATTACTGCAGCATTTTGTTATTATTTAATAGGAAGCATCCCAGACATCTTAACAAATGGGAGTCCCTTGCGGCTCTTTTGCACAGGATTCCTTGGATCCTGTGACTCAGCACTTTATCCTCACAGAAATGGTGTGAAAATATGACTGGAAGAGGCAACAAGCAGCATTTGCAGATGAGAAGGTCTGGGAGCATTCATCAGGAAAGCCTTGGTGGGTCCTGTGGAGCCCCCAGACCTCTGGGATTTTCCTCTCCAACACGAAATTGCCCATCCAAAGGAAAGATGCTGCTCCCAAGCTGGGTGACCTGGATAAGAAATCCTCCTGAAGGGAAACTCCAGTGCTTTCCCCAACCTCCTCGTGGTGGCCACATGAGGGCTGAAAACTGGTTTCACACCAGCATTTGCTGACAGCAAAATATAATGGAAAACATTTCCGTGCAACAATGCCGACCGCATCCTAATTGGCATTTTGTGTAACCACCCCCAGGATCATCAGATTCCAATTTAGCAAAGCCAATCACGGCCTGGACGGCGCTCCCGGCATCGCTCAGGGGCTGCCCTGGGCTCAGCCCTGGAGGTTCCTTCTCCTCTTGTCCAACCCTTGGGCGGGAAAGGAAGCCCCGTGGTGATGGCTGAGGGACAGGTTTCATGGCTGGATCCCAAGGGAAGGGAAAAAAGGGAATTAAAGTTCTGTTCAGTCCACTGGAGTTGGCCATTGCTGGGGTGTCAGTGGGTGTTGGGAAGCCTGGAAGTCTCTTTGAGCCTCTTCAAGAGGAGCTGGGCCTGGGACCCTTGGACTTTCCATCTTAGATCATCCACAGGATGATCTACAGAATCATAAAATTCCACACAGGTTTGGGTTAGAAGGTATCTTAAAAATCATCTTGTTCCGCCTCCTGCCATGGGCAGGGACACCTTCCACTATCCCAGGGTGCTCCAAGCCCTGTCCAGCCTGGCCTTGGACACTTCCAGGGATCCAGCGACAGCCACAGCTTCTCTGGGCACCCTGTGCCAGGGCCTGCCCACCCTCACAGGGAAAGTGGAAGAAAGACAGAAAGGGGACAGCAGGACCTGGCTGCGGGGGACAGGAGGACACACCCTGGCAGTGTCCCAGTGCTGTGTCCATGGGCTGCCCATCCCAGCATCCCAACCACCACTGAAATCCCACCTGGGACGTTCCTCCCACAGCAACGAGCACATGCCCAAAGTGAGATCTGAGCAGGCCCTGTTTGAGTGTTGGATCCGTGTCCTCAAAAGGAAAATTTCAGACTCCAGGAGTCTCCTCTTTCTCCCAAATATTTGCTGAGGAACCTCACAGAGAACCTGGACTGACTGAACCAACTTCTCATGCTGATCATGACCCTCCCCTGCTTTTGTGCTTCTATGTAAATAAAAGTGCTTCAGCATCACCTTCCAGCTTTGAAACTTCTGACCCATTTCTATCTAAACATAATTTTTAGCATAAGATATTGGGCATTTTCTACCTTGGCTTTTTTTTCTTTGCAGGAGCACCAGCTGCTGTAAAAACCTTAATTTTAATGCAAATCAGGGACGGATGAAGCAGCAGAGACATTTTTGCTCCCTTTTTTGGCACTTTTGTCCCAACTTTTGCTGCTTTTTGCAGGCTGGGGAAGGCAAGGATGCACTTTTAGTCCGACTGGTATTTTCCCCTAGCGTTCCCACAGTTATCCTCCAGCCCTCTGCTCTCTGTCCTGAGATTCAGAAGCAAAAAGAGACAATACAGGAAGTTTTGGTAGATTTTCCTTCTGCTGACTTCTGGTGTGGGGCTGCTCCCACCAGAGCATCTCAAAGAGCCTGAAAGCTTCGTTTTCTTCCCTCCTCTCCAGTCCAGGGCATAAAAACACAACCAGGCACACCAGAGAAATATTTCAAAAATCCAGGATCCAGCGTTGGAGCAGCAGGAGGAGATGGAGCTGGGGCAGGACAGAGAGTGGGCAGCCACTGTCCAGGATGAGAAAGTAGGTCCAAGGTAATCAGAGTGAAAAACAAACCCACCATGTCCCACCCCATCCCATCCCATCCCATCCCATCCCATCCCATCCCATCCNCCACCCCATCCCATCCCATCCCATCCCATCCCATCCCATCCCATCCCATCCCACGCCGGGGTTGTTGTTTTCTCGTGGAGGTTGCTCAGGAAGTTTGCAGCAGGAAACGCCGCTGACCTCTGCCCTGCTCGCCAATCCCGTTAACACTTCGCTTGCCTTTTCTCCCACAACAAACAGAATGTTTCCTCCCTGGGAATCTGCCTCTGCCTGCAGGTTTCCTGTGCTGGGCAGCAGCTTAACCCTTTGGGATGTCCCATGTCCCCGCTGGCCCGGTGGGATCCCTTTGGGAAACAGCATTGATTTGGACTCACTGGCTGCCAGGAATGCTGTCCTCAGTTGTCCATGCTTTGTAGGGAGAAGGAAGGAATAAATGATGAAAAATAAAAGTTGCTTGCTTATGTTTTTTAAATTAAAAAAGTTTCCAGTCACAAAATAGTCATGATCTGCGGGGGGTGCTCTGCTTAGTGCCGTGACCAAGGAGCCCAGAATACAGGAGAATGCATTCCAGAAAAGTAGAGATTCTCCCATCTGGATGCAAAATCCAGAAAAACTTTTCATGGTGAGGAATCCTCTGGAAGGAGCACAAGTGAGTCTGTGGGAAAGCCCCGGCTTTGTCCCGAGAGATGTCTCATCCCATTTGTTCACTGGTACCTTTCAGCCCCCAATAAGCTTTGGGTTAATCATGAACGGCTTGGAAGGTGGAATTCCCATCCTACAGGTACATTTCAGCCCCAAAACGCCCCTGGAAAGGCGCCAGGGGTTATTCTTACCCTGCACCTCTGCAGCACTTGCCCTCGCTGGGTCCATCCAGGGACGGATCACTGCAAGAAGCAGTGGGACAGCACCATCCCGGGGGCTCTGGTGGTTCCTACTTGCTTTAATTCCTCTTTGTAGCTGGGGCGGGGGGGCATGGGGGACACAACAATGGCTCGAAAACAGGCTCTGGAAAGAGCGACTCACTTGCTGAGCCACTGAGGATGTTGTTTATATGTTAGATCCTGTTTTCTTCCTCCAGCAAAGTGCTTCTCCTCCCAGGTGCATCTCCCGCGGCTCCCCGGGGCGAGAGCGGCTTCCTGCCGGAGTGACCCCGCGGGAGAGGCCGGGATCAGCCAGGGGGACAAGCCCCTTGTCCAGGGGAGAAACCCCCCAGCCAAGAGTCTGAGGCTGGATGACGTTGGGAGGTGATAAATAAAGTCCCCCTCACCTCCATGGTGGGGAGAGCAGGGCCTGGGCTGAGGGGCTGCTGCTGCCTCACACGGGTTCTTTGGGTCCAGGTGGGGCTCCTGGGATCCTTCAGACTCCTGGGAACAGCCCCAAGCGCTGGGGGAGCTCAGGATGGAAGGGGCCACCACCACCACGGAATCCAACACTGCCTGGGCAGCCCTTGGAGAGCCCTCAGGATCCAGGTGTGCCCGGAGGCTCCTGGGGCTGCAGCAGGATTTTCCAGAGCAGTTATTGCAGAGAACGCCTCAAAACGACAGGAAGGTGGACACTGGTGGCACCCACCTCCAGCACACCCTTGCAGGATCTGCTCTGCACGCTGGTGGTGGCAAGGAAGAAAAAGAAAAATGTTGACTCAGGGGGACAGGCCAAAAGATGGGATATTCCTATTTATACTCTGAGAGTTTCGAGAGGAGCCGTGAGCTCCGGGAGGCTGTGGTGACATGCACGAGGACATGGTGGTGTCACCACCCCAAGAGGCTCTCAGTGACACTCTGGGGGGACACCCACATTCTCCCCCTGCCTTTGGCATCTCCCACTGGGCTGGCACGTCCCTGGTTACAGGTGGGGAGCTGGGAACCGGGACAGGGCCCGGCAGCGCAGCAGCTGCCAACATGGGAATGTTTGAACAAGGAGCGAAACCTCATTTAAACAAATAAATAAACAAGCTGACATCCTCCGGGCCCAGGTTTATGATAATAAAAACAGAGCGCGCAGCTTGTGGGAGGAAAATACATCGTGTATTTTCACATCTCCCGTTTCCTCCGAGACCGTCGCAAGAATTTCCTCCGAGTCCATCACTTCCTCCTGACATTTCTGAGCTCAGAAACCCCTATCTGAGCCCTGGTGCCCTCTCCATGATGAGTGACGCAGGAAGAAGCGCCTTTGAAGGATCCCTCTCGGGCAGATTTTTGTGCCTGGTGGCTTTGAAGCACTGGAGGCAGGACAGGGACAAAGCAGAGCCGGGGATGGGAACCCACCATGTCCCAGCCTGGGGCTGTCCCCTTTTCCAGCCTCATAACAACCCTGGAGGTCTGTGCAGAGCAGCATTGAGCAGCTTCATTTACCCACATGAGGGTGTTCTCCAGCCAGGCTCTTCCTGTTGAATTCCAAGGGGTTTTTCTAGTGGAATCATCCTGGAAATCACAGAACGGTTTGGGTTTCAAAGAGTCTTTGAAGCTCATCTTGCTCCAGGGGAGGGGCACCTCCCACTAGACCAGGTTGCTCAGAGAGGTTCTGAAACATAAGATGCAACTGGGACCTGCACCTGCACCTCGAGCTGAACCAATTCCATCTTTTTTTTGAAATAAAAACCTCCCCTGCAGTTTGCAGTGGAGGAGTGGACAGAGACATCCCCCCCACACCGATAACGTGGAGTGTAATCAGGAATTCAGTGCAAAGCTGTGGTTTAGGAACAGACAAAATGAGGCAAGAAATTTGCTGGAGTCACAAATAAACCCTGGGAGATTTTACTGTTATTTCTATGTGAGGGTGCTTAAAATTTCCTGTGCTTTCAAAAAGTGGGGGTGAAGCTTTTTCCTGGTGCTCAGAGCCTCAAGCAGTGCTCAGTTGTTTGCACTCAGTTGTGAATGAGCCTGGGAAACTAAATCTAACATTTCGGTAAACAGGTTATGGAGATGGGAGCTGGGATAGCCTGGAAAGCCCCAGCTGCCCTGAAAAGGAAAAAAAAAAAGAAAAAAAAATAGTTACAAGTGAGTTCCAGAGTCTTTTAAATGGAGATGAAGTTGCCCCATCTCTGACTCCAGCCAAGGCAATTTTTGTTTTCCGAAGGACTGGATAATTTGGGCACCTCTGCCCTACAGCAGTGACCTCCAACTGTCCCAGGGGCCGTGTCCCCAGGGCAGTGCCATCCACACCTCAATGGCCCCGAGCCTGAGAGAGAACCCCAGCGGCCGTGCTATCACAGGGGAAAAAAATAAAGTCACCTTGGGAAGAGAATGCTTCCCATTTTTTGGCTCTCAGAGGTGTCAAAGGAAGCAATCTGACGTCGAAGGGCCGGAAAAAAACAGCTCCTTGGCTGATGTTGCTCCTGCACGGCGAGGTCAGGCCGCCAGCTATCAGTGGCTTAAAAATAAACGCAGCGTGGAGGCTGCCATTCAGCCGTATCCTGTATCCGAAAGCTGCAAGCAGGAAGAAACTGGAATGACCTTCCCTCCCCCCGCCCCATTCCCACTGGTTTTTTTTCTTTTCCACGCTCCCGGCCTGTAAATCACAGAAATTTCTGCGTTACAGTGGTTGGGCTTGGTTAAAAGCAGCCCAGGGAAGGGCCTGCGTGGTGGTGCCAGGCCGCGAGTGTCACCTGTGGGGTGTCACCTCCTGCACAGGGGTGGCAGCTGGGACAAGGGGCTGTGACAGGGGCTGTGACAGGGGCTGTGACAGGGGCTGTGACAGGGACGTGCTCCCAGGGGACGGCTGCGTGCAGTTTGTGCGTTCCCTGCCCGGACACCTGGGCTGGAGGCCGAGCTGAGTCTGCACGACAGCCCTGGGCAGCACTGGGGTCACCATCCCCCCAGGGATTCAAAAAATATGTACGTGTGGCACCTGGGGACATGGTTTAGTGGCAGCCTTGGCAGTGCTGGATGAGTGGTTGGACACAATAATTTCCAATATCTTTTCCCACCCTGACGATTCTGGGATTTGATGATGGTGATGACGGTGACCAGGCCCACGGCCCTGTGCTGTCTGCAGAGCCAGTTCACAGACACACACACGGGAGAAGAGAAATTCCTCCATGAATATAGTTAATAGCTCCTCCAGCAGATTAAAAAGACATCACAAATCCACCAGGATTGTCCCAATGTAGCCTGTCCAGGCAGGAGTCACTGCACACAGAGGATGAGACACGGGAGGTGAAGCTGCTGGTGACACTCCCTTGCTCCAGGAGCAGCTCCAGAAATGCTCCAGCAGCTGCAGATCTGGCTCTGTTCGCTCCTGTTCTGTGTAATTCACCTTTTTTACCTTCCTCACTCCCTCTGAGTCCCCCAGCCTCCATCAGAGATGGGAAGGAAGCTCTGAGTGAGGAACCTGGGGCAGGCAGGGGCAGGAGCAGAGCCCTCTACAAAAGGAGCTCCCAGGTAGAGGCTTTAGATTTTGGGCACTTTAAAAGTGGACTAAAACAACCCCTGGCCCAGCTGCTCCTCACCTGAGAAGATCCCAGGGTCCCATTTCTGCTCCCTCACCAGTGGATGTTGGAAGAAGCCCCACAGCCGAACTGGGAGGCTCTGTGGCAATGGGGGACCCAGGCTCATTCCTGGCAGTAAAATTAGAAATACTGATTCTTTGCCCTGCACTTCCAGTCTTAGTGAGGCTTTCCCAGCTAATCCCAGGGATGTCCATGAAGGGGATTACCTGGGGAGCCTGGTTCTGCTTCCCTCCCTGCCTGGCCATGACGAAAAGTTGGCACCAGCATCACCAAACTGCTGGAGGCACCTCTCCACCACAGCAGCACAGCCAAGGCTTTACTGAATCAGGGCTGTTAAAATTCCTGCTGTCCTTTCTTCCCCCTGCTCTGGTCCTTTCCAAACCCTGTCAGTCCATTTTCCACCCAGCAGCAATGACACCAATCACCAAGCTAAAAATCTGTGGGCAGAAAATCAGCTTATGAAACCCGTTTACATTTTCTCCTGAGAAACTTCAGAACACAGGAAAGAATCGGCACCCAAACAGAGAAAGAAAGAGGAAGAAGATTTATGTCTCCTATGCTGAGAGGATCAAAACCAGCCGTGATGTAATTTGTGATGGAGCCCACAATCCCCTTTTGATGTCTGCAGGAAGGAAAGAAGATGCTGAGAACTTTCTCAGCTCTCTGGACGTTATTTCCACATCCAGGGTCAAGAGGTGGTGGAAAGAAAAATAAAGTCCCACTGGGAAATAAGGAGTTGAAAGAGCCCTTTCCTTCCCTGGGGCTGCTGGGCAGGGGCAGAGCCGTGCCCAGGGGTGCTGGGATGGGTGGGTGAGTGTTGGGATGGGTGGGTGAGTGTTGGGATGAGTGGGAACCACAACCCCATTCCCAGCTGTACCAGTGGCTGTGCAACACCTGCACAATGGTGGGGCCTTCAAACAGCTGGGGAAGTTCACAGAGGGATTTGGGAAAGCAAAATGTTGTGGCCACAGGTTGACCTGAGTGTCCCCACCACGTCCCCTCCCACAAGAGTGTGTGATCCCACCACGCCACTCGCAGGGAATCCCTAAATTTAGACCCACCAGCTGTGAGAGGCATGAGAGGTATTTAAGGGGCTATAATTTTAGACAAAGCATAATTGTGAGATATATTTAATTGTGCTCTGTGTGGGGCTGAAGGATGCCAAGTATTTTCCATGGTTATTCCTGTAGATCCTGACGTGAATTACAGTGATCCCTGTGCAGAGCCTGTAGCACGGGGGAGAGGAGGCAAAGCTGAATTTCGCATTTCTCCCCAGTTGGGGTTTGTGAGGGAAGTGCTCAGGCATCCACTGGAGCAGGGAAAAGAAAAATCCCCGGCTTGCCTGGGATGGGTCACAGGGAAGGGATCCTGTCCATCACCAGAGCGAACACAAATAAATCCATCCATAAAGGAGGTTTGTGAAACAAGCCAAGAAATCTGGGGAAATTGTTATCTGCTCAGAGATTTTCTACAAACAAATAAAACAAACCCAGAAAGGGTTTGTGGGGCCAGGTCAGGCACTGGGGTGAGGCGGCAGAGCTGCACTGAGGTCAGAGTGCTGGCAGGGAACAGCGGAGCTGGGCTGGCTGGGAGGTGCTGGTGAGTGAGGGCTGAGCCCTGCTCTCCCCACAGCCCTGAGCCACCAGCACGTGCCCGTCTGTGGCCACAGGTGACCCTCCCAGAGCCAGGGAGCATCCTGGAAAAATCCTCCAAAAGCCTCCTCTGCCCAGCAGCTGGGAACGGAGCGTCGCTTCCAGCCAGGACAGAGATTTCTGCTCCCGACCCGCTGGCAGCCAGGATGCTGCAGGGATGGAGAACGCAGCCACTCGTTTCCATGCTGTTCTCTGGACAGCTCTGAGATTTCAGGGGGATTCTCCCATTTTTGGTCACCTCTGCATGGCAGGATCAGCCCCAGAGCAGAAGGGCAGCACCAGGGAGTGCTGGATTTGTTTTGGGGTGAGGAAAGCCGGGGTTCTGTCACTCAGTGCGAAGATTTTACTGCCCAGTGCATGCTCGAGGCTTTCCTTAAACAGCTCTGCACATTTTCCTAGAGCAAGAAATGGAAGTGAGCACCCCTTGCTGCAATCCCCTGTCTCCTCCATGGGTCAGGCTTTCATCCCCCTGCCAGGGCTGCGGCACTGCAGAACCCAGAGCACCTTGATTTTTATGGGCTGCTGGAGGATCCTTCCCAGTCGAGCAGGTCGGTCTCAGTTACGCCCTGGCCAGACAAGGTTTTAACCAATGTCATTTTTAATAAATTACAGCCAAAACTCTGACTAGATCAGGTTTGCTTTGCTGGCTGAACCTCCACACCACCACTGCTCTAAGTGCTCACATGCCTGACTGCCTGTGGTGTCTTAAAGAATTCCTTTGTGCCCGTTGGAATTATCCTGGGCAGTGGAAAACCCACTGGGTGTGCTCTGGAGTGCTCCTCGCGACAGCCCTGCACTCCCCAGGGAGATGGAGAGCCTGAACACACCTACAATGAGTGTTCATAAACTCTCCAGCCCCCAGGGAAATAAAGCAAAGGGAAATAAAATCAGAGTTTTAAAAGGAAAGCCGTGGTGGTGCTCCTGGGACCCAGCACTGAACACCAGGGTGGGGAATCATTGGTGTGGAAGCCAGGACTGGAGTGGATCACAAACAAGGGGTGGGGAGTCTGAAAGAACATCTCCCAGACCCACTGCAGGGGCTCTAAATGCAACACCTTCCTTTTCTTGGTGTTCTTGGGTGCTTTCTTTAAAAAAATCGAAAACATGGAGAAGCCAAACCCACGGGATTTTGGCTGGAATGACAACAGGCTGTTCTGATGGGGTGGAATTGTGCCTGATCAAAAGTTTTATTTTAATTGCTCTGGGACCTCCTGCAGAGCTGCAGAAAGGGCTCCTGGAAGGCTCTGTGTGCCTGTCACACTGTGCAGCATCCCTGGAGCACAGTCACACACGGACTGGTCCCTCCCTGCCCTGTGCCACCCTCAGCCCCACCCACTGTGCCACCAGCTGGTCCCAGTTTGCCCCATTTCACACCAGACGCTTCATCCCTCATGGTGTCAGTGAGTTTTTCCTTTCCCAAAGTGTTTCCAGAGCTCAGTGCTGCAAAGGCCAGGTGTGAAGCCCTTGGGAAGGTTTCAGCTCCCAAATCCCCTGGTGCAGGATGAACCAGACACACACTGGAGTCACCAGAGCCCCACAGCTGCACTTTCTGAGCTGTCCTGATCCCCTCCTCTTGGCCCCCTCCCTTCTTCTTTTCATCTTCTTGCGTTTCAGGAGGGAGAGGAGGAGGAGGAAGGGAAGGGTAATTTTGACTGATGACGAGGAAACGATTTGGTGTAACTCGAGCCAGTTTTTTGTCAAACACTCAGCACCCAGCATCATTTTCCCCAGCCTGGGGAGGCTCATATTACCCTGCTACCTGGAGGGTGTTTAACCTCCCTCCATCCCCCCAGCAGGTCAGAGTTTTCCAGACATCCAAGGAAGGGGGGAATTTGTGTTTTGGGGTTTTTTCATTTGCTGGTTTTCCAACACCACTTGTCCACTCTGCCTTGGGGCAGGCTGGGGAGCAGCTGAGAGCTGCCCCCACTCTGGTCCCAGGCAGCAGCACCTCTTAGCAAGGGAAAGAATCCCAACACATGGAGAGCCTTAAAAAATGCCATTTTGGGTTTTTGTGCTGAATTACCTTCAGCAGGGCACAAAGGAGGGAATGCAGACCTGAGTGTTTGTGCTGACAGGAGGAGACCAAAGTGCAGAGAGGAAAAGGCTGGAGAACTGCAGCAGTGCTGGAGGGGCTTGATGCAGCTGTAGGAATGGATTGAATAAAAGACAGGACAGAGGGATCAGAGATCAGGAGCTGGTCCAGCCCACGTGGGCCACAGGGTAGGAAAACTCCCTTTAATGTCTGAGGGGGACTGAGCCTCAATTTTGGCATCTCTCCCCTCCCTGTGGCCCCTCCAGCTCAGCTCCTGGGGCTCCCCCTTAACTCAGAGGGGTTTTATTTCCCCAGAATCTTCTCAATGATAGTAGTCAAGGGCAGAAAAGCTCCCCCAGTCCTGCTCTGGCCATACACAGCCCTCACTCCATGTTCACAGAGTTGGATGGGAACAATCTTGGCTGATAATATCTCATCCAGGAAGGTCTGGAGAGAAAGGTGAAGTAGCTCAGAGGAAGGACAGCAGGAAGGGAAGAGTCACTGCCAGCTCCTGAGTCACAGGTCTAGGCAAGGCATGTCCCTGCATCATGAAAAACACCCCTTCCTTGGCTGACGAAAACAGGATTAATTTTTAAAAACCCAACTGATTTTTATTATTGACGTCCTACCTGGGTGCCTCACGCTTGCCAATAAAATGAATTTGGGTTGGTTTCAGATTTATCTTCAAGTGGTTTCACATCAGGCATTTCAGAGATAAAAAGTGGCCTGCAAACAAAACAGAAGTTTTTTTAATGTGTTTGCCATCAGATGGTTTCATGGAGATGTTATTCTCAACCCACAGAATCTTATTAATATCACTTTTTATATCTGATGCCTGTTTTGAATAAAAAAATTTGGATTTTGTTTGGGTTTTGTGATGATTTGGGACAAATAGAAGTACACAGCATCTGGTGAAGTTGTGTGAGCATGTGGCTCCAACCTGCCTCAGAGCAGTTGCAAGTGTGGTCTGCATATTTATCAGGTATTATGGCACAATTATTCACCACTAGTCAATAAAAAAGGAATTATCCCAACAGCTTCCCTGTCATGCATGGGATCACACCGAAATTAGGAAGGAAGAGCCCACAGTTAATCACTCCAAATGCTTCCTGGGTGTTTTACAAGGTACCAAAGGGAGAAATGACATCCTGGAGATGCTGTTGCTCAGCACCCGCTGCCTCTGGGCCAAGGAAAAGGTGATGGGATCAAAGCCGTGTCACCTTCCTGTGGCGCTGGCAGGGACACGAGCCTGCAGAAACCCCTGGGAAGGGACACAACGGAGAGGATTTCAGACCTGAACGACTTCTGCAGGTCTGGGCAGACGTGCTCCTGTATCACAGCCAACACACGGGAAAACTGAACCCGAATCCCTCACGTTAATCCCGCTACGGAAAAAGGGTTTGTGCAGGGAAAGCAGAGAGGGGACGGGCTAAGGGTTTAAGTGGAGCAGAGGGGAGGCAAGGGATGACCTGGGCAGTGCCACAGAGCTGCTCTCTGTCACTGCAGGGCTCAGGGGTGACAGCAGTGCCAGGAGAGGCAGCGATTCCCAGAGCACCCCACGCTCAGAGCGGTGCAGCGGAGGCTCCACACGTGCTGCTGTCAGTGCCCAGCCACAGCGAGGGGCTGGAGGCTCCTTCTGCCCCTGAGCTGCTCCGGTGGGTGTGAGAGAAGCCTCTCTGTCATCGCCCAGCTCCGTTTCCTCACGCTCCTCGTTTCCCTGCCCCATCCCGGCGCACGCGGAGCCGCGGCTGGGATCGCTGTCGGAAGCGCTGCTGGCCCGGGGGCCTCTGCTCAGGCCCCTTCCAAGCACAATAAAAGCCTCCTCGACCACCAGCCCCAGAAGTCTCTCCTAATTAAAGGCTTTAGGGATGGATATTCCAAGAGCCGCCGAGACCCGGTGGAAGCGGGACAATGTAAACACCTCGGGAAACGCCTCAGTTTCCAGATGAGTTCCCCACATAAAACCCCGATCCACCAGAGCAGACCAGCACTGAAGGCCATGCATTGGCCCTTGTGCTGCTCAGACACCAGAGAGGTAGAAAAATTCCTTCATTCCTGATCATTCCTGATCAACAGAGGTCCAGAAATTTGGCAGCTGGGAGCTTTTTTCCCCTCAGCTTTTGTGTGTGGCTATTCCTGTTATCCATTCCCTTCCTACAGCACCAAATTCCATGCTCTAGCATGGGTTCTAACACCTAAAAAGCAAAAGCTTTTCTCGCCCTTTGGGCAACAGGGACTGGAAATATTTGATCCACATTTTCACTGTTCTCCATGGATTTTCCTCTCCCAGGGAGGCTGTGACCTTGGGCATCAGGGCCTGTCCAACCCATGCTGCAAAATTTGACATTATCTTCCACCAGAGAGCCCTGAGGCTGTTTTAATACTCATTAATTAAACTCCACATGCTGCCTGGGAGGTGGATACAGGCAATCCACCTCAAATTAAGCTGGAAAAGGTTAATTGGCTCCTTGGACATCACAGGTGCCCTCCCATTCCTGCCCAGCTCCCAAATAACCTGGGACCAGCTTATTCGTGCTGGTGCCGTTCCCTCAAATCTATCACAGACCACACAGGGGAATCAAGTGAGCAACACCAAAAAAAAAAACCCTCCTGCCTATATCCATCATCTCCTGCTTCCCCTCTTGCTTTTCTTAGTATCCAGAAGAAAGAAAGGAAAAAAAAATTTAAAGGCAACCTGAAACCACTCCACACTCCCAATGAGAAAATAAAAATGGATGTTGCAGGCTCATGTGTTCTATACGTTTCCAAATATTTCCATCTGCTCCTGAAATTTCCATTAGGAGTTGCCAAAAACTCTTACAGAATTGTTAACACGATGGTAAATTTAGATTCTTTTTTATGGAGAGACGTTTCCCCACCCTCTTAAAAGTCTGGTATCAATTTGTCCTGTCACTGATAAGCCAGAGGTATTGCTGGATTTGCCCTTTTGCCCGCCTCGGAGCTGCTCCCTGGGATGGGATCAGGGAAGATCCCACGAGGGGAGTGGGTCCTGCTGCACCCCTGGCTCTGTCCCCTCCATCCTCCCTGTGCCAGCACAGAAACACCTTCAAGGCAATCACCATCCCCAGGCTTCACCCCACGGATTGTTCTTCAGTTTGGAAGCTCTCAAAGGAAGGTTGGAGCCTGTTGAGGTGTCCTGCCCATCCACCACCCAGACCCTGATTAAAATCCTGATGCTAACGAGCAGGTTTCATGCTCAGAAGGATGCAGTGCAAGAGTGTGGAGTAACAGGAGAAAGGGAACAGCTCCAGACTCACAGAGAGCAGGGTTATTGGGAAGGAATTCCTCCCTGTGACGGTGGAGAGGGGCTGGGATGGATTTCCTAGGGAAGCTGTGGCTGCCCCTGGATCCCTGGAAGCGTCCAAGGCCAGGTTGGACAGGGCTTGGAGCAGCCTGGGACAGTGGAAGGTGTGGGTGGAACTGGGTGATCTTGCAGGTCCCTTCCAACCCAGGCAGTTCTGTGAGGGCAAATCATCGCTCAGGGGAGATGGAAACCCAAAAAAGAGCTCAGGATGACGTGGAGAAAGCAGGGAGAGGCCTCAGCATCCCCGTGGCCACATGCAGGGAAGGCTCTGATGAACACTGACAGCTGCAGTGACACATCCCTGACGGAGCAGCCAGAGTTGTGTCACTGGGCTGCTTCACCAGGGCTGCTTTGGTTAAAACACCGATGTTTTTCAGTGAAACAGGGCATTGTTTCCTGTCAGAAAGGGCCTTTTCGGGCTGCCTCTTGTGCGTGCTCCATTTGGTGAATTAACAGTGGCATCACTCAGGGCTGATCAAGCTGTTATTGGAGTTCCTGAGCGAGAGCACAGCGAGTGCTCTGCAATATTATTTTAAAGCACTTACTCCCTGCGAGCATTTAATAATAATCCTGTTCCCACAGCAGAGAAATGAGGGCCGTTTTCCAGAGGAGGCACTTAGCAGAGATTAAAGATTCAGAGCCCACACAAAAAGGCAGAAAGCCCCGACTCCCTCCCCTGGGCTGATGTGAAGAACCCAGGGAGCCTGAGCCTTTCCTGACCTTGTTTTGCACCTCCAGACAGAGCCCTGTGGCTCAGCCAGGTGAGATCCCTGCTCTGCCCGAGCTCCTGGGTGACACCAGAGCCCTCAGTGCAGCTCTCCCTGCACTCCTGGCAAAGCTGCCCCATTTTGAGAAGCATTTCTCCACATGTAAAGAGATGTTTTCCCCCCTCCTGCGTTCCCAGACTGTTCTGCCAGGCTGCCCCCTCCACCTCCCAGGGTTTAAAACGCTGCCCCAGGGCTGCTCAGCAAAACCCCAGTGGAAAAACCCCTCAGAGCTGCCTTTATTTATGGGTGAGGAGTGGGATTGCTGCGTGGACACTGCAAGGGCTCTCTAATGCACTTAGGGATGTTACAAATCATCACCTCATTAATCTGAGATCCACTCTGCCTAATCTTCCTTGAGGAAGGAGGGAGAGCTGCGAGTCTGGATTCTTGTCCTGGGGGAACAACATCACAATGGGTTCGGGGAAGGGGAATGAAAGATGCCTCATTTCATTTCTTCCACTTTCAGGATGTTCCCTGATGCGCCCCAGAGCTTTGCCCATCTCCCAGATGATTTCTCCACGCAGCTCCCGGCACCACACGAATTCCAGGACAGGCTGGGAGGGTGACAGGGAAAACCCACGGCGGCTGCCGGGAGAAAGGAGCCTTTTCCCACCGAAAGGAAACCGATCTGATCTCCTCCTGCCCCCTTCCCTGCAATTCTACTCGTCAGATTTCCCCTGATGGGCTCCTTCTGCGAGAGCAGCCTCCTCCGCCCGGATCCCGGGAATTTCAGGGAGACACACCAACAGGAATAAATGCATTGCCACCTGCAGCCTGCTTGGAAAAGAGCTGCTGGAACCAGCCCTGCAGGCTGCTCCTCAACCTGCAGCTTCCAAACCCTCGGTTATTCGAGGATGACGGGCAGCGACCCTTGTTTCATCGCTGTAGAAGTTAATTAGTTTATTTTATTTCTAATTTTATAGCTTGATCCATGTCCAGGGATGTAAACTTGGAGGAAACAGGGAAGTTTCCATCTGGTGACATTATTTACACTCTGGGGTGGTGCTATTCCAAGCTCAGTGTAAAAAAGATGGCTTAAAATCTTCCCTGATTTTAATGTTCCTTTTTATTTTGAGACCAAAACTTCCCTGTTTTCAGTGTTAAATTCACCCAGGGATCCACAGCAGCCTCCTCGGTTCTGCAGGGATGGGAGTGAGTGTGTTTATATGTACTTTAAGCAATTTTATCTTTAATAAATGCAATATTATGAAACATTAACAGTTAAAAGTATTAGTGACTGTGCTCTTAGCCAGATCTGCTTTGTTGGTTTTTTTTAATACGTGTAGGGGGAAAAAAAATTATATTTGCCTGAAGAACACGTGAAAACTTGCACAGATGGGAGTTTTTACCAAAAGGAGACTGTTTTGCTCAGACATCATTCCCTTTCCAAAACCTCAAGTAGAGTTTCATATCTTTCAGCAAAGCTTGGAGTGGGATTATAAATTCAAAACAAAAAATACAGAAATTTCCTATGTCGAGCTTATAAATGCCAGTTTACAACATTTTCTGGTGTCTTAATGAGAGCCATGTGACCAGAGCTATACATTATAGGAAATAGCCAAAAGGCACATATTCTTTTACAAGTCCATTTTTAAATGTAGAGGACTGATTTTTACAATTTTAACACAAGAGGTTATTACCCTTTCTTAATTAAAAAATTACTGGGTTGGGGGGGGGGGGGTTTCCCCCATTTTCAACATGCTCTGCACTGCAGGAGAGAACCAAGTCCTGTCTCCAGAGCCCCAGTGCAGTGCAGGGATGTCGATATTCCCCTGGCAGCTCCCAAAAGCTCAGAGTCACTCATTTTCCGTGTTGATATTCCCCTGGCAGCTCCCAAAAACTCAGAATCACCCATTTTTTGTGTTGATATTCCCCTGGCAGCTCCCAAAAAAGTCACCCGTTTTCCCCCTCAGTGTCGCTTTGGTTGTGTGAGTACGGTACTGATGATGATTTTGGATTGCAGCAGCATCATTAAACCACATTTATTTTACCCAAACTCTGCAAAATAAGACAGTGACCATAAGGGCACATAATGGCATCAGAGGGGGAAAGCTCGGGGCTGTTCCTAAACCTCTCCAGTGGTGAATTGTCACTTTTGGTGTCACGGCAGAGCTGAGCTCTCTGCTCCCAGCCTGGCTCGGTAATTGCCCCCAGCCCCGGCTCTGTCTGTCCCTATTGAGCCGTTCCGTCCCTATTGAGTGCCCCTAATGGGTTGTGGCCTCCGGGCATCCTCGCTCCCCATTTCCAGCTCCGGGAACACGCCACAGATGGGGCTGTGCACTAAAAGGGTGAGAGGCCACTCTCACCTAAGACAGAGGTTCCTGAAATATTTCCAGTGCAGCTTCCAGGGCCTTGGGCACACGGGGCACACTCCAGTGGGGTCCCGGGGGGGGGGTTCTGTGTCTGTGTGTCCTAAATGTCAGCTCCAGGCTCAACTAAACCCATCTCTGAGGCTGAGCTAGGAGGAAACTCGCGGGGTCGGGCTCAGGAGAGGTGCAGGGATGTCCTTCAGCCCAGGATGGCTCCTGGGTGGGCTGGTTCTGACTGACATGGAGCTGATTTTCTTCCCAGAAGCTGCTCTGGGGCTGTGTTTGGGCTTTGTGCTGAACACAGGGCTGGTAACATGGGGATGTTTTTGTTATTGCTGAGCTGTGCTTGCACAGAGCTGAGGGTTCTTCTGCTCCTCAGCCCTCCCATGAGGAGGCTGGGGGGGGCACAAGGAGCTGGGAGGGGACACAGCCAGGACAGCTGACCCCAAGTGACCCCAGGGACATCCCAGGCCAGGCAGTGTCAGGCTCAGTGGATAAAGAGGGGGAAAAGGAGGAAGGGGAGGACATTTGGAGTGATGCCCTTTGTCCTCCCTGCTGTGTGTGTGCAGCCCTGCTGTCCTGGGCATGGCTGAGCCCCTGCCTGCCATGGGAATGGGGAATGGATTCCTTGTTCTGCTTTGCTTGCATGTGTGACTTTTGCTTTAATTATTCATCTGTCTTTATCTCAGCCCAAGAGTTTTCTCAGTTTTAGCCCCTGGTTCTCTCTCTGGCTCTCTGTGGGGCCGAGCTGCTGGAGATGGGGTTAAACCACGACAGCTGGAGAGGAGCCACAGCTGGAATCTGTGCTGGCACCTGGAATCCCCGAATGTGACCACAAGATCCACATGTGACCCCCAGACCGTCCATAGGAGCCTTCGGTGGCACCAATTTCATTGTTAAATATTTGCACGTTTCCAATTACAGCCGAGCCCAGGCAGGCCCAGGGGACTCTGCAGCCCTGGGATGGGCCATGGATGAGCTCTGTGCTCCCCTCCTGCACTGCTGCCGGGCCAGGGAAGCGCTGGCATTGCAAGAGTTAAGGGCTGGGGGCTGGGAATTAATTAACATCTTCCATCTTCATCTGATCTCAGGTGGATACTTAATGTTTTTGTCTGCGGAGGTTTATTTTCCTCCAGATTGATTGGATGAGTTGTGTTCCCAGAGATCAGAGAGTTCAGATGGCAGAGGATCCTCTTACCAGAAGATGAAAGCCAACATAATCAACTGCACAACTTCAAAACATGCAGCTTGTTCTTGTTGGCTGTGCCTAAGTTTTCCCCGCAGAGAAGCTGTCGACAATGATTTGATATCAATCCAGTAACAATCCCTGGTTTCTAATAATAATTTGCACTTCAGTAGAAATGTTCATGCGAGGCTCTGAGAACATTTAGCAGATGGTCATTAGTGAAACTCCCCAGTTCTCCTGCGAGGAAGAGATAACAATTATTAGCCTTGTTTTACAGATGGTGACACCGAGGTGAGGCACTGAAAGGTGAAATAACGCTCCTAATTTTCCATAATGAGCCAGTGGCAACAGATCCATGAATGAAACCCAGGCATCCTGCTGAGATTACTCCACAAACCCTGTATCCTTATCTTTTACAGGAAAAAGTGGTCAAAGAGGTGAGCCTGGAAAGCAAAAAGCAGATGACTCAAAGGCAGGATTCATGACACATTTCTGGAAATAAGGAATTAGGTCTGGGTCAATAAATAACTGGAAAACCAGGGGGACGCAATCCGAGAGGCATGTGAAACGAGGATGGATGGAAAAGAAAGAAGATAATGGAAGGGAGGGGAAGGAAAACAGAGCAGCTCTGACTTTTTATTTCCACTCTTGGTTTCAATCAACCTTGTAAAATTAAAGGTTGGGCTCTGAGAGAAAGGAGAAAGCTCCATCTGCTCCCGTGGGGATACATCCAATGGGTGAGGCCGGTAACAAAACCCGCTGATGGTTCGTCACCCTGCAGCCAAGCGCCAGCCATGGGGACAGTGGTTGTGTCTGGGCACCTCAGAGACCCTGGGGAGGGCAGGGGAGCAGGGCTGGAGCTCTGGGAACACCGACTGAAGCTCTGGGAACACCATCTGGAGATCTGGGAACGCCGTCTGGAGCTCTGGGAACGCCGGCTCTGCCCCACGGCATCACCCACCAAACCACGGCGGGGCTGGAGAGCGCTGCCGGCTCAGCCCGGCTGAGGTGCGAGGGCTGCAGCTCCAGGGGATAATTTTAGCTTCTTCTTGCACTGTCTTTGCCTCTCTCACCCAGCAGGGCCGCCCTGCCAGGGCTGAGGGACTGGCTGGTGCCCCAAGCCGCCCCGCTCGCATCACACACACGCCGGGGGGAACGCGGCCCAAGTGTGCAGTTTATAAAACAGCCAAGTGGAAGCCAAAAGACTTGAGTTTAATCTCTCCAGTTAAGTCATCTAGATTCCTTCTCGCCACCAGCCATCTGATCTCAATCAGCAAATCTTGGCCTTCCTCTCCTGACCCAGCCGAGAGTCGCAGTCGGTCGCGGTGCTGAGGCCTGAAGTAATCTGCATGCAAAATGCTTTAGTAATGATTCCTCCAGGAGGGGCTGCTTTGATTGTTATTTCCCAAAAGCCCTCCAATACGAAAGGGGTAGGCAAGCAACAAAGGTGGCTTGGTAATGTTTGCCATCAATAATTTGTCAGCGTTCTGTAATGTTCCTCCACTTATCTGCAGTACCTGGGGTTAACAGAAGCCTCTTGAAAGAGACCTATTTATATGCATGCCTTAAAAGCAATCACTGGGTATTCAACGGGATGTGCTTTCAGTCTGAAGGTACTTCCAATTGTCTATCAGTAGGATTCAGCAAGCAAATGAAACAGAATTAAACATCTGTGTCTTTAGCACCAATAAACCGCAGCACCTCTAGGTGCAGTGTATTCTTCAAAACCTTTGTGATACCTTCATGGATTTATAGACTCACAGAATGGCTTGGGTTGGAAGGAACCTTAAAGCTCATTCAGTTCCACAGGCAGGGACATCTTCCACTATCCCAGGGTGCTCCAAGCCCATCCAGCCTGGCCTTGGGCACTTTCAGGGATCCAGGGGCAGCCACAGTTTCTCTGGGCACCCTGTGCCAGGGCCTCCCCACCCTCAAAGGAAACAATTCCTTCCCAGTACCCCATCTCACCCTGCCCTCTGGCAATTTGAAACCATTCCCACTTGTCTAATCACAATTATATCGATTTCAGCATCACTCCAAGCACTTCCAGCACCAGAGAGCCAGAACAGGAACCAAAATAACACCAGGAAAATCTGGGAGAGCAGCAATGATGTCTGATGGGCAAGATCCTGACTGGAAGGACTTGAAGAACCCCAACCATGAACACACCCATGGGAGCTCCTGCTGCAGGTGAGCTCAGTGGAAGGAGTGAATGCTCAAAGGCAGCTGGTTGGTGTGAAAATTGGGATGGGGGTTCTGGAACGCTTCACCTGGCATATTTGCATTTTGGAAGCCAATACTGCTGCCTGTCCAGGAGGGGTCCCAAATGAGAGGAGAAAAAAGAACACCAAGAAGGGCAGTTCTGTTCAGCCTCGAGGACCCCAACTTTCCCTCTTCTTTTCCTCACACCTCAACCTTCCCACTTATTTCCACCCTTCCATGTGACATTAGTTGGGATAATGCAGGAATGACTTCACAAATTCATACATGAAACAGGCCGGGGAGGCAGAGGGAACAGGATCTGCCATTTTCAACCCAAATAATTGCATTACAGAGCTCAGCACGGTTTTCATTATTGTGCCATGTTCAATCAACCTCCATCCCAAAGGTGCACACGGATCTCAGGCTATTCCAGGCCTTGGCAGCTGCTTTGCTGTACTTGCTCCTTTTTATTTATTTTTTTTATTCATCTTGGGGCTTTTAAAATTGATGGGAGGCTGAAGGCAAGAGCTGATGCATTGTAGATGACAACAAAAGAGGCTCCATAAAATTGCTTTTGGCATCTCGTGTGCGTTCCGTCTACATCTTATAAATTACTGCTGCATTACGGCGATAAAAATAGGTTTGTATTTGGAATTGATTACAGTGAGATAAAGCCCTAATAAAAAAAAAAAGGCACCGATGCATAAATATTCTCAGCATACAGGGGTAATTTGATTTGATAAAATAAAAGTATGGCTCTTAATTTCTTCCTTTTAAACAGAACACACACGCACACACAGCTCGGGGAGAACTTCAGCAGCTGTTTGGTTTAGGGTTCTCAGAAACAGGCCTGTGCCTCTTGCAACTCTTCCCTTCAGACATTTTTATGGCAATCTCTGCATCACCAGCATTCCCACCGCTGGGTAACATTCCTGCTGCCATCCCAAAGTGTTCAGCCCAGGCCTCGGTGCTTCTTCTGGGTGATAAACATTGATTTTCCTCACACCTCAACTTTCCCTGTTCTCTTCATCACTTCCATGTGACATTAGTTGGGACAATGCAGGGATGACTTCACAATTTCACACTTGAAACAGGCAGGGGAGGCAGAAGGGACAGGATCTGCCATTTCATCAACCCAAATAATTGCACGGCAAAGCTCAGCACGGTTTAAATCCCGTGCCCCTCGAAGTTCTTCTGTTAACCAGACTCTTTCTCTGGAGTTCACTGTGCAGCACATCACCTCTGCAGGATCAGCAGAGGGAGCTGGGCTATTGTTTTCAGCAATTCTAATATAAATGGAAGGATAATTTTATTTACATGAGGAGGAGGGAAGCAGCGATTCATGTTTCAGCATGACCAGCCCTGCACACCTCACTCCAGCAAAGCGCTTTGACTCACATTAATAAACTCGGGGTGAATTGCATCAGGACAAAAGCACGGCCTGAGAGACACCCTTTGAAGCAAGGCTTTGCTGCAGATAGCAGTGATGGGGCTGGGAGCAGGACCGGGACACCCAGAGCACAGCAGCACATCTGTTCTGCAGCCCAGCAGCTGCACCGAGCCCTCCGGCCACGCCGCTGGCAGCCGCTGAGCCTGCGACCCCACAGACCCCAGCCCCAGGACCCGCACCCCGGAGCGGTGCTCGTGCCCCCTGGAAGCCCTGGAAAAGCTGGTTTTTGGGAGGGCTGGGGGCAGGAAGCCGCTGCTCCGTCCCCCCGTGCTTTGATGTGGGCTGGACGGGATGTGGCTGCGCCTGCTCCCGCCAGCCCGAGCGGGGAGAGGAGAGGCAGCGGCACTGACAATTATCCCTGTCGAGCAGCTTGAGCATTCCTGAGTCTTCAGTCATGTACGATAAGCTGTTAGCAGTAAGACGATCCCTAAAAACCTCCCCTAGGAACGGCAAAAGCAGCCCAAAGCGTGTCCTGATACAGCTGGTAGCACTTCCACTTGAGGGAAACACAGGTAGGCTGAGAGAACGTTACTTTTAAATTTCATTTATTTATTTTTTTGTGTACATTTTCCGTAATTCGACTGACATACCATTGCTATAAAGATGCCCTGCTCTTTGAATATTTCCATCCAAGACCACTCGTTTCAAGTGTGGTTATGAAAAGTCACGGCAAACATATGACTGGAAAGAGGTGGTTGGGTTTTGACTTCCAGGCAGTTGTTTGAAGCGTTTCAGAGATGCACACAATATTCAGCAGAACACGCACACACAGTGCTGGGTTACGCACACACACACGCACACACGCATCTGGAAAACTGTTACAGTGGTTGAAGTTTCCAAAAAGGTGAACTGTCCCCTCTCAGCAGCAGCGAAAAACCTCTGGGTATCCTGAGAAATCAAATCAAAGCACAGTAAAGAGAATTAACTTATCCCATCAGCAGGGTGTGGGGTAGTTTGGGTTTCTTTTTTTTTTCAAGCCAAATGTATTTTCCCAATTTGATTTAAGTGAAGAGGGTGGGGAGGAAGAATCTGTGGCAGTGAAGGTTAAGGAATAGCAGTTCAACACGGATCCTAAAAGCATCTCGTTAAAACAACATCAAGTAAAAGCCTCTCAACGTTCCACACACGGTCCTGCTGCCCCTCTCCTACCACTGCTCACCTCCAGAGCACGAGCACAGCACCGAGATGGGCAAGGACAACACAGGGCAGTGCTGCAGGCAGAGCCAGAGGGAGGGGACGTGCAGCTGGACAGGTGGGCAGCCAGGTGGCCACGGAAGGACCCTGGAGCACAGGGAGAGCCCTGTGAGGGTGGCAGCACCTGACTGATGGAACCTGGCAGTGTCTGCACTTGGCTGGAACAGAAGCTTGGAGCGTCCATCCCAGCACGGGGAGCTCCCAACCCTGGGCACAGCCCACAGGCACAGTGACAACCACACAGGAGCCACCTCACAGAGATGCCAGCCCCTCTTTCCTTTTCAGCACCACTCTCCAAGCCTGCTCTGCCTGGCCAATCTCCCCTCCCCGAGGCTGTGATTCGGGGTCCCGCGTTAGGACGTGGCGGCTTTGATTCTCACAAGGAAAGAGTTCCCTCCACAAGGCTAAAAACTGAAAATCACCCACACTGCGCTGTCCTGCCTTTAATCCAGCACCACCTTTGGCTCTGCTGCCCTGATTGCACCCCAGGGGCTCTCCTGAGGGGCTGGAGCTGCCCCATGCCCCGGCTGAGAGAGGGGTTGTGTGAGGTGACGGGCTGAGAGCAGCGCAGAGCCCCGCGGAGGAAACGGGCCAGCAAAGCCTGAGACAACACAAACAAACACCAAGCAATTAAAAGAAGGATGGGAGATGTGGTCTGACGTGCTTCTGCCAAGAAATAAATATTTTACGCTGCCTATTTTTTTTTTTTTTTTAAAGCACTTGCATTGTGTTTTTTTAGCTCTCCAAAATGGTCGAGTTACTCCCTGCACCCCCCCAAGCACAACACGTGCTCACACACACACGCACCACACACACTCTCTAATGCACATAATTCCAGCTTTGCAGAGCTACTGGATTTACTTCGAGACAAGTTTCTTGTGCATTTGGACAATTCACTTTGAGACGAGTTATTTGCAAGAAGGCAAAGTTCATGCATGGCTTTGACAGCTCCACTTTCTCATAAATGGTTTTTGAAAAGCAGAAAGCGAACGAGGGCCAAAGCTCCATTTAAAGTTCACCTCGGATGCCTGAAAAGCATTTATACCCACATCCTTCTGAGGTCCCTGCTTTATGAACTTCTAATCAATTCCACATTCTGCTACCCAACGCTTCTTATACATAGGGGGAAGGAAAAACAAACCAGAAAAGCAGCGCGAGCTGCCTGAAAACAGCTGCACCACAGCGCCCGGGCTGCCCAGGGAAGCGGCTGAGCCACCAGCCCTGGAGGGGTTTAAAACCTGTGCATGTGGCACTTGGGGACATGGGTTAGTGGTGGCCTTGGCAGTGCTGGGTTTTTGGTTGGACTTGATGATTTTAAAGGTCTTTTCCACCCTAAATGACTCTGTGGTTCTGTGATTCCCTTGTTCTTTATCAGAAAGGCTGGGGAGGCTTTTGAAGCGCTTTTCCAAGGGGAGAAAGGGAATAAAAAGGACAAAACCTGCTGGGTTTTGAGCACCCTGCCCTGATTCTCTCCCACACTTATGGGATTTCCCTCAACCTCCCCTACAGAGCAAGAAGCTGCTCATGAATTGCTCCATCATTGCTGCAGGACATTGTCCTCCATCCCCAGAGGTGACACCCGGCTGTCCCCAGCCCTGCCCTGGGACAATCCCGACCACCCAGGGCTCCAGCAAACTCCATGGAAATGTGACAGAGAAAAGCCTGGCACGAGCCTTGGACAAAACAACTTTGTCACCCACCAGATTTTAATTTTCAGGTGGAAAGTGGTCGTTTCCTCAGAATTCAGGCTGATTTTAATGATGTGACACAGAGCATTTTATCAGCTAAACTGACCCCTGGTGCTATTCAATCCCCTCTCGAAGGAACAACTGAAACCCACCTCGTGCTTCTCCTACTAAAAACTTTTAAAGTGAGCAGGTTTCTTCAGAAGCCTCCAAGATGTTCAAAGAAAAATCAAAAAAATAAAGTTTTTTAAAACAAAATTCCTTATCCCCATCCCTAATTCTAGAGCAAACCAGGACACTAAAAAAAAAAATAATCTAACTTGCTATAAATATAATTTTAGATCATAATTAGCTGTCTGCTGCCATCCCAGCTGTTGGGAGATACTGCAGGGATTCCACAAGGCTCGAGGGCAGGCTGGGAGATACCTTCAGCACCTCCTGAACAGTACCAGAAAGGGATAAACAATAAATAAGAACATGAGAAAGAATAATCAGCCTTTCACATGGATGGAAAAGCAGAGACTTTCACAGTTCGAAACCAAAGGATGTTACTGTAAAAAAAATCCTAAAAATAAAGTAAAATAAGGACTTGCATTACAGCAGGTTGGAAAGTCTTGTCCTTCCTAACATGTTCAGATGCTTTGCCTGTGCCCTCTTCAACACCAGAGACCACTGGCAAGTGGTTGCTTTTCCATTTTTTGCTCATATTTTGGTGTTTGGAGGGGTTTTTTTTTCAGCCAAAATTATGTAGAAATATCCTTGTTGCAGATTTCCCACCACGTTGAGAAAAAGCAGATTTCACACCTCAAGACAGAAAGTCTAGAAATCCCAGATATTGATGCTAAACATGGATCTTTGCCAATAAAACTGTAATTCCTTAAATTGAAGGTTTTGGACAATTTTAGATACGTTTGGGGGTTTTTTTCCCTACGAAAAATGACAAATTTTACTCCAACACACTTGGAGCTCACAAGAAGCTTCATTTAGCAGCTTCCCCTTGCTGTATTGCTGTTAAAAAGCACAGAATTCCAGCTCTTTTGTATGTTGTGACTATTTCCAGCAGCCCCTGGCACAGGGACAGCTCTCACCAAGCACAAACCACTCGATTCACCAAAATAAAATCGGCGGCCGAGCCCTGGAAATTCACTTTACATGTGGATTTTAAAGGGAATATCTGGAGCCAAATCCTGGCTTTGGGGATGTTGTATTTCGAGCCCCAACCTGCCAGAAGCCCCCCAGAAGGCACAGTCCATGCTGGAGGTGTTTATGCAGGACCTGTGACTAAATTTGGGCTAAATAGGGATGGAGAGCTCTGCAGCTGTACCTGGATTTGGGAAAAAATTGATCCTGGCTCAACAGCTCTGACAGAGACTGGGGTTTCTCTTTAAACACATCTCTTTTTTGGCTCTTACGAGGCATTTAATCCACATTTCTTCACTCTGGCTGTGCAAATAAAGGACACCTGGTCCTTCCTGGCTTTTCACAGCATCCATCCTGAAAAAACCCCACACAACTGAGCTGGGAATGCCGAAGGCTTTGGGGTGTTCCAGGACACTCCGGGATGGCTCAAAATTCTCTCCTAGAGGGAAAAATCCCGAGATGGGGCAGATCCCAACACCTCCATCACACAGTTCCTGAGGAAACTGAGTTTTTGGAGGTCATGGATACTCCTGGAGCCAGGCTGCTCTTCCAGCCACCAGACATTGGCCCCTCTCACTGGAGCATTTATCCCCATCCACCTCCTGGAATGGTTTGGTGCCTGATGGGTCACAGCCTTTTGGAAAGGCCATGGTCTGCTCTCTTTATTTCCTCAAAAAGAGTCATTATCTAGGGGCAAAACCAGACTGGATTAAACCCTGAGCTGGCCTGAGCTATTCCTGGAAGATAAAGCAAACAGCAGCTTTCCTGATCGGTTCAGGAATACTTGGGGTGTGTTTAGTCTTTATTCAAAAATTACACTATTCCGAGTTTCCTGGATTTAGCTGAGCCCAAAAGCGAAAGTAACAGATCAAAACACCCTGAAATAAAACTTCTAGGCAGGGTTTTCAGGTCTGGCTAGCAGCAGACAGCTTTGGAAATCGCCGAAAGACGTTTGATCTGTTGAGATTTGCAGCTCTACTTCCAGCGCGCTTCAGGCGCTTCCAAGCTTTTCCCGGCTTATCCCCGCAGAACCTCTGGCCCCATCCTTGAGAGGAAACCAAGAGCCTCTCGAGGAAGGGATTGAAGGGATTGTGGCCCCTCCTGCAGCCTGGCTGCTGCCTGGCCTGAGCCACCTTGGAGCAGGGCGCTGCAGCTCCAGAGCCGCCCGGCTTTTCCAGAGGGATTTTCAATGGAATGGCAGTGAACGAAGGGACAAAGCTGGAGAGCTGCAGGGTGCCTGGTTTTGCTGATTCCTGCTGTGGAATTAGGGAGCACAGGCAGCTCCTTCCTCTCCCAAAGCTGGACAGCTGCACGGAGGCTCCTTTCCCTTCCCTGCCAGTAAAATCCCAGACGTGGAAATCAAACCACGAAGGTGACAGGGATGTCCACGGAGGCCAAGAGCTCTGCAGCATCCCAGGGGTGCTCTAAAGGAGCCACATCACAAACATCCTGCAGCCCCAGCTGCTCCCAGGGGAACGGCACCGCTGGCTGTGTGAGTCCCTGCTGCATTCCTTCCTCCTGGTGACCCGTAAATCGGATATTTCCAGCATGAAGCTGGTTAGAGACCACCTTAAAATGTTTTCTCTCTTCTCTCTCAGCTGCAGAGGCCTCTCCCAGGCTTCTCCCGTGGTTTCAGCAGCGAGGCCACGCAGCAGTGACCTGCCTTGGGTCACCTGCAGGTTTTTCCCTGTGGGTTTCTTCTGGGGTTTAGATTTTGCTCCCCTTGATGGAACTGGGGATGCAGTGGTGACCTGGGACCCACTGCCCACAGATCTGGGCCTGAAGGAGGGATGGGGAGGGAAAGGGCAGCCAGGCTGTGCCCTCCATGGACCTGTGGCTGTGTCCTGCCTCTCCTGCTGCTCCAGACCCTCCCTGGCAGAGTGGGCTGACCCCAGCTGCCCACCAGAGGACTCCTTTTGTCCCTTAAATGGGATAAAATGGCCTTTGGCCATTAAACCCATCCCTAAAGTTTACTGCACCCTCAGAGTCCTTTTCATTTGTACAGCCCTTTGTGCCTGCAGCACTGGCACCACCAGCTCCTGGCTGTGTTTATGCATCTGCAAACCCCTCAAGACTGAGGTGCAGCTTCTTCTGGCCCTATTTAGTAACAAAAGCCACTGTTTTTATAGAGTGGGGTTATGTGGAGGAGCAGAGTCCTTTCACCCTTCAAGAGGTGCCACTCCTCCAGCCACGGTCCAGGGGGAACCTCCCAGCTCCGCAGAGCACACGGCAAATTTCACATTCTCCGTCTGCTCCAGGAAAGGCTGAGCTGAAATATTAATGAGGAGATCTGATCCCTTCTCACCAGAAACAATCTGGGGTTTACAGCCCAGGCAGAGGCCAGAGGAGCAGACAAAGCCCTGGGATTCATCCCCTGCTGCTGGCTGAGGGCTTTCAAGGGAACGAGGAACCTGTGGACATCTGGTGTGTTGTGTCCAGCCTTCATCTCCCCCAGGCTCAGCCCCCACCTCAGAGCAGAGAGAGGAGACTGCTCTAACATCAACAACCATAACGTGGCAATAAAGATTAATGAGCAAAACTTGCCATTTTATGTATAATCCGTGGGGATTTACGACCATTAATCTTTATTAGTGTGTAATAACTGTTTAGACATTAAGGACAGATTCTCAGCTGGACAAAACTGGCCTCATTCCAGCCCAGCCAATGGAGCAATGGCAGTTTACACCCTCCATGACCCCAGCTCTACACGAGCCCCATCCCATCTGTAGCAATCACATCACTGACAGTATTTCCCCAACAGCAGGGGCAGAGAAGTGAAGGCAACTATTTATCTTTCCCTGTATCCCAAAAAGAGAGCTGCATGTGTCCAGGAAGCTCAACAATAGACATGTCAATAAACACGAGGAAATTCAATGAAAAAGCAACAGCAACAAAAGGAACCCCGAGGAGCAGGGAAGTGGATGGTTTCTGAGGCAAAACTATAAGATCTGGTTTGGCAGGAGCGTAACTAAGGGGGTTGTAGCAATCTTTGGCATGTGAAAGAGTGAAAGCACCAAGGCAGGCTCCCAGAGTTCCTCTAAGAGGAACAAGATGGAAGAGGGGGGGGGGAAAAAAAGAGCATCTTGGCTGGCTTTTCTGAGAGAGTTTGGGGGTTGCTTTGACTAAAAATGAGGTCTATGAAACGAGGGAGCTGGTGGGAACTGCATCAGATCAGTCACTAAAGCAATGCTGTGTTGGCCAAGCAGGATTTCCTCTTCCAGAACGTGTAGGAAAGAGGGGAAATGTGCAGGTACACGCTTGGCTGGCAGCAAGCTAGGAGAAATCCCAGCTGAGGCTGTGCATGCCAGGCTCTGCCCTCAGCCCCTTCCCACCAGGACAAGGTGCAGCAGCACTGACCCAGCAGCACCTGGAGATCAACTGCAGATCTTTTTTTAGAGGTTTTTCCAAGTAGGGACCCACCAACTGCCTCCTCCGTCACACACCTGCCTCCAGAAATGATGTCACTGCTCTTTACCAAGTCAGAGTTGCCTCTTTGTCACCAGTAAACTCAACAAAAGTCAGGGAAAACACAGAAATACAGTACAGAGATATCTGTGTCAAGGTTTGTGCACCTGGAAGAACTCCAGGAAAGATGGGCATTGCACCCAGTGCAGCAGCATGAACCTGGTGGTTAAAAACAGTAACCAGAAAATGCCCTCCAACTCCTCTTTCAGACTTGAGGGACCAGTGGGCTCTTGGGGTCCCAGAAAACACCTTTCCTGCCAGTGGCACTTCGGAGCTCCAGCAATGGCAAGGCCTCCAGCACCCTGGAGACTGCAGGAGCATCAGGAGCTGCATGGTGGGGGAAGAAGAGGGTGGACATCACACCTGGGGATCCCTGGGGATGGGCTGTGCCTGCTCCCTGCACCCTGATCACCTGTGGCACACCAGAGAGGCCCTCCCTGCCCTGCTGGTGCTGAGCTCCCAGCAGCTTTGCTCTCTCTCTGCTCCCTGCCTTTGGGGTTCTTTCAAGTTTATGGCATTTGAGACCTGCTTCTCTAAAAATCCCAGTTTGGGGCAATCCCACAGCCCTGTGCTGTGTGAACACATAAAACCTTTGTGAAGAACATCCCTCAGCCTCAGCACCTCAGCTGTCAGGAAAGGTTGCATGGCCCAGGGCCTGCGTCTGTGCCAGGCAAGGCTGCGCTCGTGTTCTGGCCAAGCAAAGATCTGAGCAGTGACCAAAGGCTTTTCATCTTCACAGAGGTCACAATCAAACAGCAGAGAGGAGACCCTGACTTTCATCCTGCAGCCCAGCAGGTCTGCAGGGCTTTGAAGCACACAGGAGTCCCTGGCTCTCCTCCCTGAGCTGAAGCCACCAAGCTCAGGCTTCTCTCTAAGAAATTCTTGGCTCAGGCCAAGCTTTGTGTCCACAGGTGCCACAAGGGAGGCAGGGACAGCCCCCCAGTCCTGCCACAGCTCCCCTCAGCACTGGGGACCTCTCACAGCACTTTCATCCTCGTGCTCAGACAGCTCCACACTTACTCTGGGCTGACACAAACGACTTGAAAAGGAACAAAGTCACGGGGACGGAGCAGGGAAGGGAAGTGATTTGTTGCGTGCCCTATTGTAATGTCATTAAAACAAAGGGATTAGGCAGCCCAAGCACTGCAGGGGCAGAAAGCATAAAAGCAAGCCCTGTGTGGAGGCATGGAGGAATCCTTTTAGAGGGTTCCTAGCTGCAGACAACACTGCCATCAATTTTCTATTGGAAAACGCTGGTGACATTAATATCTGCTATTAATACTGAACTTTGACAGTATCTCATAAATTCGACCTGTCAATTACAATGGCACTGAAATAAAGGTGCTCTGAGGTCAAGGAGATGCGGTGTCCAAATGAGACTTATATTGCAGGGGAAAAGCAGCAAAAACAATCTCTAACAAAAGCATCAGATCCATATGTAGGAAAACCAAAGGGTGGTTTTAAATGTCATGTTTTTCAAAGCGAGAATTGACGCTGGAACCAAGTCTATAAACTGGCTGGCTGGACTTTCAGCTGCAGCTGAGGACAATCAATCAAAACAGCTCTGTGACTCTGAGAAAGTGAGAGAGAGAAAACACACACACACACACCCCATGGAATATGAGAGGGCAGATCATGAGCCATGCGAGGCCTCTTAAAATTACACTGTGAAGTAAAACATCCTCGTGTTTCATCTGCCACAAAATGTAACCTGAAAGGTTCCCCTCGGCACAGAGCAGGATACAGAGCTGATCCTTTACCCAGGGCTGGGCGGGCTCCTGGGACTGGGATGAGGAAGGGGAACCTCCTCCCCCAAAGCCTGCACAACCTGTGAATCACACCCTGATTCCTGCAAGCCCTCTCTGAGCCCCCTGCCCTGCAGCTGAGGGCACAAGGATGGACAAATCCTGATAAATGCTCTGCTGTCTCTGTCCCTGCCAGCCCCAGGGCACAGCTGCAGCACTCCAGGCTCACAGCCAGCCCTGTGGGGGCAGTGACAGTGGCAGTGGCAGCCCAGGCACTGGCGGTGTCTTTGTGCGCCTCTTGGAAGTGTTGGCACGTCCCCAGCACGAGGTGCCACCACTGCACAGCCCCTGCTCTGAACGCTGCCCTCCCCACCAGCCCTTCCACGGGATCCCTTCCCAAAACCTGCTCAGACTGTTCCAACCTGCACCAGCACAGTCTGGAGCTGCTGACCTGGCACAGCAAGGCTGGGTGACATCCTGACACCCTGCACAGGTTCAGGATTGCAGAGCAGGGCTGGGTGACATCCTGACACCCTGCACAGGTTCAGGATCGCACAGCAAGGCTGGGTGACATCCTGACACCCTGCACAGGTTCAGGATTGCAGAGCAGGGCTGAGTGACATCCTGACACCCTGCACAGGTTCAGGATTGCAGAGCAGGGCGTGTTTCTGCTCAGCCCTGGCTCTGAGGGGCTGTGCCCAAGCCGTGGGTGGGATGGAAGCTGTGCAGGGGCACGAGGCACTTGTGCAGCCTCTGGGGCAGCCGGAATGCCACGGGCAAAGGCGGAGGAGCTCGTGGCCAGGCGTGGCAGCAGGGCAGGTGTGGCTCAGAGCAGCGTGAGCGTGGAACCAGCGGCCTCGCTCCAGGCTCAGCAACACTCGCAGGGCTCAGTGCCCCCTGCTCCAGACAGTGACTCTGACCCGAGGGCAGTGTCATCTCCAGCTCCTCTCCCACCTCACCAGCCCCTTCTCCTGCCCCTGGCTTGCAGCTTGTCCCCAGGGACCCGGCCAGCAGCCACGAGCTCCTGCTCGGGGTGGGCTGTGCTGTCCCTGCGTGGTTTCCCGGGCTGCAGCTCCCACCTGCAGCCCATGGCAGAGCCCAGCACTCCTGGCTGCCTGCAGTGTCCCAGCTGGAGCTGGACACAGCCCAGCCCACCTGCCAGCACGGGCTCCTGGGAGCGCTGGCACTCCCAGCCTCTGTGGGCAAGCACGGAGGGATTGCTGCCAACGCAGTGCCACGAGCCCTGGAAACCAATGAAACACCCCGTCCTTCACAGGTGCCGTGCCGTGCATCCTGCGATCCTGTCTCATCCCGAGAGGGACAGAGGAACCCCCTTTGAGGCCCAAAGCAGCTCATCCCCAGCCCAAGGGAGCCTCGGGCACTGCAACGCTGCTGGGCAGGTGGGCACTGACCAGGGCAGCCTCCTCCTCGTCTTTGTGCAACTTCTCTGACAACCTCCTTCCCTCTGGGCCCTCTGTCCCAGACACTGTGCCAGCAACTCCCAGAGCTGCCAGCCTGCCCTCTCCAGCAGAGCAGGGCGGTGGGGCAGGGCTGGCCCAGCTGGAGGCAGACTCAGAGCACGGTGTCCGGAGCAGAGGTGACCACAGGGGACATCGGGGCCTCCCTCCCGACCCTGCGAGGGCAGCTCGAGCAGCTGAGCTGCAGCTCTTGCTTATCAATTCCTTTTATGATGCACATTAAATGGATTCCACAACAGAGACACGTCTCCTCTTCTCTCCCCTCTCCTTGGACACCTTTTCTCCAGCAAAGCCCTACGAGTGCTGCTTGCTGTGGCCTCATTCTGCATCATCATCGTCATCATCGTCACCACGCACTCATCCTCATATAAAACAGAAATCTATTCCATCAAGCACTTAACATAAATATTAAAATAATGGAAGGGACAAAATATAAATCTACATACAACTTCATGACTACCATAGCACCTATTACCATGACAAAGCAAATTCTGGTTCAAGGAGAAGGGAAGGGGGATGAGGAGCAAGTTAGGAAGAGGAACTTCGACTGTCATTAAATATGTAAATCACTCTTTCAAAAAAAAATTTTTTTGTTGTTTTGTTTTTGTTTTAAGGTTACCAACCTTATTAAAATTCATTCCACTAACCAGCTCGTTCTATGTCACTATGGATACCAAAGAACCCTTTAAAAAAACTCGGGCGAGGCGGGGGTTTCTCAGAGTAAAAACAAAACAAAACAAACCACGGCGACTTTCTGTTGGTGCTTCCATGACAAGTCCTGCCACGCGCCCCTCCCCTGCACCCACCAGTCCACAGAAGGGCAATTCTTTTACAAGTCCAGTTCTCAGTCTCCCAGGATGAGCTTGACAAAAGAGGCGACGTCTGTCTCTTTGGATTCGTGCAGGGTGAAGAAAGGATGTTGCTGGGAAAGGAAAGAGAGAAAAACCAGCAAAGTTCATTATTCACCACGCAGAGGGCTGGAGCAAAAAGCTTTTCAGACAATCCTCTAGACAGTGAAGAAGGTTTTGTCCTTAGCATCATGATTTTTTTTTATTTTTGTTTTACAGTTGAGGTATGATGAGAGCCCAAGGGCTGCTCCATGAAGTTGTGAGGCCCTCCTGGATTCCCCCTAAACCCTGCCCTGGCTGGGAGGGCTGAGCTGGGCAGCTCTGGCAAGGGGAAGGCTCAGAAAACGCTCTCCATGTGCCCCATAACACCCCCCAGCCCATGGATACCCATCCCACACGCTCCAGCTCCGGTGGGAGCAGGGAAAACCTTGCTGACTGCAGTGGGTTTTCCCTCAGCTTCCTGCTCTATCTGTGTATTTACCCTCTGGTGACTCCTGGCTCTCATTTCTTCCCTGAACTGCCCCTCCTCGCAGCAGGAGCGGCTCCTCCACCCCGGCCACCACACAGGAAAGCCATTCCCCACTGCAAAACCATCCCCACTTGTGTGCTTAACTGCTTCATCCTGACCGACACGGGGAGACAGCCTGCCAGAAAACCCTGCCTACGTTTCAGCACGAATGGAAAAATACATGGAAGGAGGAAAAGCACATCCAAATCCCCCTGACAGCAACAAAAGCCCCTCTCCACCAGCACCAGCAATTCAGTTTGGTTGGGGGCTGCAACACACCAAGCTGAGATCCCACCTGAAAACCCCCAAAACCCTGTTTGACACCCACTGTCCTGGCAGATAATCGGATTTATTTGTATGGAGGGTGTCAGAGAGAACCAAAGGCAGCCAGGGCCCTGCAGGGCCCTCTGCTCTGAACAAGGCCGGGGGTTTGATTTCCAACCCTCTTATTTCAAGCCAGATTTTTAAAAATAATTTGGGGTTTTCAGAGTTTTTCCAACGTGCCCCTCACCTCAGTCCCAGAGGATTCAATGATTTTTTATGGCAGTGGCCAAGTGGAGGGAGAAGAAGAGCAAAGAAAAGAGATTTTTCAAGGTGGGCTTGAGTGGAAAGTCATCCAGGGAATGAGGCAGCTCTGAGTGGCTGGGAAGCGATCCAGAGACACACCAGTAAGGAAGAGGAAGCACAATTATGTGGGAAACAGGGCTGAAATGGGCTGAGGCAAAGATCCAGGCAAAAGCCAAGGTCTCCCTAGGTCAGACAGTCACAGGAATGGAGTGTCCTGGATAACTCAGAGGTGACCCCAATGGCCTGTCCTGTATTGTCCCAGCCTGACTCCCACATCCCAGGGCAGGGACACCCACAGCAGGGCCTGGCAGCACCCCAAGGGTGACAGGGGTGGCAGCAGTGCCCCCAGCCCTGTGTCCCAGTGAACCCGAGCCCTTGGCAGGACCTGAGCCTGGCCAGGGCACAGAGCCCCCGTGCCAGGCAGGATGTGCAGACCACCGGCCCTGCAGCCGTGTCACGATCCCCTTCACCTGGGGAAGTGGGCTTTTAAATGAAATTAAGCCCCCATATCAGTTTTCCTGATGCTCAAGATAGCACAGAGGCATATTTTCCATGAGAAACCTCAATTCCACAGGAAAGCAAGGGAGCAGTCTTGGTCTAAATGACAAGTCCAACCCAGCACCGCAACTTAATGCCATGAGAGAGAGGAAAAAACCCCAACAAAACAGCAACCCTCAGCCACAGGACCTCACAACATCCATGTCAGCCATAAAATACCACAGCACTGAGATACTCCAGAGGGGTGATCCAAGAACCTAATTCAATAGAAATGCACTCCCTTGCCAATGGGTATTAATGCTGCAGCAGACAGAGCTGCTTCAGTGAACCTTTTTTGATAAAAGGCCATTTGGCAAAGTTCAGAAATTTGCTTAAAATATATGGATGTGTTTATTCAATAATATACCCCCCACCAAAAAAAAAAAAAAAAGTTGGAAAAAAAAGCCATCAATCTCAGGCCTCCCTTTGTTTGAAACCAGTTTTGGGGCAAGCTGTGTGTCAATCAGATCTATATATAGTTTAATTGCATTACAGGGCCCAGCACCAAATGCCAGGGGAATTATTCACTGCTTCCAACTCGGGGTCATGGATTTCCAGCATGACCTGCAGGTAAAAACCACCTTAAACCCTGGCACCTTGTCACCTCTGAGCAGACACCATGAGGTGGTGATGGGTCTGACCCTCTGATGGCAAAATTCATGTCCCCAAAATTGTGGGGTAGGGAATAACCATGCCTGAGGAAATCCTGCAGCAGTTTCCACCCTTAATCCAGGTGATCTTGCCACTGAGACCGGGCAGGGGTGGGAATGTAGGGACAAGCAAGCATTTGGGGCAGGATCCTCAGAAAGAACAAATTTAGGCACCTTCCTGCCATTAAAAACTGTGAATTGTGTGAGAGTAAAAAAAGATTAAATGCCTGCAGGAGTGAAACACCAACTTCCTGAGCTCTCCTGCTTTTTACCAGCTTTTAGGAGCACCAGGATCAATACCAGAAAGTCAGGAGACAGAGGCCACCAAGCTGTGGAGGCCAAGCAGAAAAATCTGTTCTTGCCAGCTGCAGTCCAGAGCTCTGGCTGGGCACACACAAGTGCCCTGCACTTCCCCTGTCACCAACCTTTACTGGCATTTTCCTCCTTAGTTATCCCTTAGTTATCCCTCCCAGTAAACAGTCTCCAGGCAGCAGATGAAATTCAATAACTGGAATTATTAGTCACAGACTCGTCTCTGTCCCCAACATCCAGGAACTACTCTGTCCAAAAAGCCTCCTCTCCAAGGGACCAGGGCAGCAAAGCCCAGGTGGCCACTGGGCTCCTGCAGCCCCTGTGGAGCATCTGTGGCACACTGAGGTGTCTGAACTCATCACACAAACCCCAGAGGAGGATTTTAGCCTCACTAACAGATGCTTCACAGCCTCATTCTTGTCCATTACCTGCTTTAACATATATTGTCTCCCTTGATCTTGGAAAAGCACCTGACTGAGATTTCAAAGGGCATCTCTGATTTGCAGTCACACTCCCAGGACTCTGAAGTGTCACAATTCTCCCATCTGCTATGAAAACAGAGATGCAAAGCATCCCAAATCACCATCACTATTGGAATCCCTGCCTTCAGCACCTCTCTGTTTCCCATTTCAGCTCTGAACACGCTGCTCGATGCACCACACTCACCATAAGCTCTGGGTATGTTGGCCGTTCTTTGGAATTCTTCTTCAAGCTGTAATTGGGAAAAAAAAAGAAAAAAATTAGAAGTTACATTCTGTCTGCAATCGAAGCAAGGCCATAAAATCACACCATGACAAGAGCAAGGTTTAAAGGCTCTGCAGAGTAAGTTCAGCTACTCATCCAAGCTGAGGAAACAACTTAGGCCTTGAGGACAGCGACAGCCAACTGTGCTGGGTACAAGAGCTTGAGGCCCACCAAGAGATCTGGAGCCACCAAAAACACCACTTAAAACACTGCCTGCTGCTGGGGGCCAGGTACAACGGGAGTTTGGGTGCTCTCCAACAGCCCAGTGACTCAGGGAATGGATTCAGCCTCCAAGCTCTGCCTGGGAGCAGTGACTGAGTGGCTCCAGAGCACGTGTACAACTGTTTGTTTATCACCGCGCCGTTATCAGCGGGGACGGTTCCATGGGACATCCTTTTCTTCTCCTGTCCTACAACAGATGGCCCTGGAGGGTTGTAGCTGGAAGTTATTTTGGTTTCCCTCCAGCAGAAAATAGCTTTTAAAAGACAGGACGTAATCTCTACTCACTTCCTGGCAGTGTATTTAGGGGAAAGACACTTGGAGCAACTTGAAAAGATCTTCACACACGTACACGGCAGTGGCGGGGAAAAGGTGTCACACTGAGCAAAACAAAAGTGAGAACCTCTGCTGGGATTTGCTGGAGCCCAGAGGAAGCAGAGGACACACACTGAATAGATATTTCCTGCTTGCTGTGTGTAGAGGGCTCGTGTTCAGTGTCATGTTGTGAATGAACAGAGGAACCCAGGGCCGAGACGTGCCAGTATCGCCGGACCGAAGGTTCGGGATGTGTCACATCCTCCCAGCTCAGGAGCAGCCCCAGCCAAGATGACAAGGTGAATTTGAAGGTTAGCTGTGTCCAGACTTGGTGTAATTCTCTTAATTTAGACCCTCCACAAAAATAAAATTCATTCCCAGGTTACTAATACCAGGAAATCTGGTGCTAAGTTACTGAAATCAATGTAAATTTTCAGGAATGAAGAGTCATATTGGGATCTGATCCTGACTCAGACATCCCAGGAACCTTCCTGCAGAGCCTACAGGTGATCAGACTTCACTGCCCCAGGCAGCAGAGGGATCAACACAGACCTCAGCCAGGCTTGATACAGAGTGGCTGTGACCTGGTGCGGTGTCAGAAGAAATTCCCAGACCCCAACAACACAAAACTGGTGCAAAGTTCACCATTCTAAGTCCGTGCCCCTCTGCTGGCAGTCAGGGATCTTCAGTGACCCTGGAGGACAGGATTTGCACAGAGAGGAATCACCACGTGCTCCCCAAAGAGGCTGTGGATGTAACTCCTAAAGCAGCCACAGCCTGAGCTGTAAGACACGGGGCTTGGAAGAGCAAATCCCCTGGAGAGGAACAGCCTGCCTGGCACAAGCAGGCAGCTTGGCAATAACAGAGCCAGCAGCACTGTCTGGAGGAACAGCAGCTGCTCCAAAACCTCAGCGTGGGCCTTGCAAAAACGGGGGGCATCTTGTCAAGAGGGTTTTTCCAGGGCACCTCCCACCTCTCCCAGACCCAGGGCAGGGTGGGCACGGCAGGTATTCCCCAGCGTGGGTCAGGAGATGAGCAGCTGGAGCACGGGGACATGAAAACAAGTCTGAACAAGACTCTGGAGAATCTAAACGCAGGTACTGAGAGTCCCCAGCAGGAGCAGCTGATAATCCCTTCCTGGGTCACGGCAGAGCCGGCAGGCTCCGGCCGCGGCGCTGGCAGCTCGGGAGCAGTCTCACATTTCTCTGTTTGTCGATCTGCCGTCCTTTCTTGGCCACCACGCAAACCCAGCAGCCACCTGCCAACTTGGCAGGCGGGTGGGTGGCACTGCAACGCCTGGAAAATCAAATCCTGCCGGCGGGCGGCTTCCAGGGAGGCTGGAGGGAGCCACGGCGAGGGCAGGCTCTGCTCGGGGCTGCTGAGCTCTCCCTGCAGCCTGCAGACAGCGCCGTGGCTGCTCCAGCCTTTTCCTACAGCTCAGCCAAACGCTGCTGGTGCTGCTGCTGCTGCTTCCAGCTCCCAGGCCGGGAGCCCCAGGAGCAGCACAGACACCCGCGGGGCCACCACGGGGCACATTCCGCAGGGCTGCTGCCCTCAGAGCTGTCCCCAAGACAGGATGCAGCCATTCCATATCCTGCTGCCCTGCCCAGAGTCAGGGACAGGAGCTGCCTGGCTGCACCTGCTCACAGCACCCCTGTGTGGGGGCAGTGGAGCCAGGAGCTCCCTAAATCCTGTGTGTGCCCGCAAAGCAGCCACAGCTGTTCCTCACACAGGCCCCCACAGCTGCCACCAGCACTGCAGTGCCTGCACAGGGGATGCCTTAGGATTTTTAGCTTCTCTTTTTCATGTAACTCTGGAGCTGCTGTTCCCACATCTCAGACACAACCATTTCTCTCCAGGCCTGAAACTCAAGGATACCTCACTGTCTTAGGCCCCAAAAAATGCAAACAGCAGAGAAATTGGGGGGCAAGCTTGGGATAGATGACTTCATTACCTGAGGTTATAATTGGAGATCTAACCCCGATATGCAAATGGACCAAAAATTACAAAGCACGAAAAACCCGTGACCCATTGTCCATTTTGGGTGCAGCCCTGGGTGGGCTCTGACTGCCTGAATGCACCGAGAAGGCCTTGGAATAAATATCTGCTTTTTAGTCTCTGTATTTTGCCTAGCCTCTGTTCTAGGTAAGCCCGGGAAAAGCCATCACAATTTCAGGCACCTGGGCGTGGCGGCCCCGCCCTTCCCCAGGGAATGTTCTGCCCAAAACTCGGGGTTGTACCCCTGAGAACTGCCTGTGGAGACAGGTGAGGGTGAGCAGGGCCGGGGCCAGTGAGGCCAAGAGGGAATTGTACCATTGCGAGGTAAAATCGACGAACTCCGCTGAGAACTTCTCCGCTGGGAGCTGCGGCGACGGCTCCTCCACCACCTGCTTGAGCTGCTGGAAGGGCGTCCCCCAGGAGTCGTAGGGAAAGCGCAGGATGGCCAGCTCGATCTGGGGACACACAGCCCACGCCTCAGGACTGGGGGGGACACCCCGCAGCCAGCCCGCCCCGCAGGTTTGGGATCCCCGTGTGCCCACACAGGGGTGTGTTTTTGTAGGTTCCACACAAATGGGGTTGTTCAGCCTGAGACAGGAACATTCCAAGGCGATCTTAGAGCCCCCTGCAGAGCCTACAGGGGGCTTACAGAAAGGAGGGGGAGTGACTTTTTACACAGTGATACAACAAGGGGGATTGGTTTTAAACTAAAAGAGGAGAGACATAAATTAGATGTTAGGGGGAATTTTTCCCTCTGAGGATAGGGAGGGGCTCGGATGGAATTCCCAGAGAAGCTGTGGCTGCCCCTGGATCCCTGGAAGTGTCCCAGGCCAGGCTGGACACACCTTGGAGCACCCCGAGATAGTGGAAGGTGTCCCTGGAATGGCAGGGGATAGAATGAGATGCGCTTTAATGTCCCTTCCAACCCAAAGCAGTCTGGAATTTTATGATTTCCTCACCCCACCTGCCCACAACATATTGCTCATCCTCCCCCAGCAAACAGGAGAGGCTGGAGGAGACCCAGACAGCTCCACATTCAATCCCCAGTCGCCCCTGTGTGACATCTCCTGGGAAAAGCTGGGAGTCAAAACCAGCCCTGTGCTGCACAGGTTCCACCACGCTGTGGAACCACTGTGGGAGCAGATGGATTCCCCGGAAACACCTCATGGGAGATGCCCCCATCCCTGCTCTCCCGAGGGGATCTCTGTGAATTGCTGAGCGCTGCGAGGATGTTTTGTGCTGGAATCCGACCCGCTGTGCCTTAGCCCATGCTGCCATCTCCCGGCAGCTGCAGCCCGCACATCCCACAGCAGCGAGGAGCTGACACAGCAGCTCCCTCCTCCTTCCCTTCAGCCCCGTGCCACATTCCCTGTCCCCTCCCGAGTTGTTCCCGTTCCCACCCCACCACCTTCCCAGTGCTCCCAGTATCACTGTGGCCAGGAAAATGAATCCATGAGCGACACTGAGCCCTGCTGGCTGCCCTGCCAGCCCCCAGCTGCCCCTACCATGGTGATCCCCAGGCTCCAGATGTCGGATTTGACGCTGTATCCCTTCTGGTTCAGCTCCGGGTTAATTCTCTCAGGCTGTGAACAGAGACAAGGGTGGATGAGGAGCAGGGACGGCCCCAGTGCCCTGCCCACACCCAGGGTGGGTCTCTCAGGGTGGACCTTAGCCCACACCACCACCTCACCCTCCCGGTTGCACTGGGCCCAGCTGGTTCCCCATCCTCACCAGCAAGGACAGGCACTGAAAGGTGTCACACAAGCAGGTGGCACCTGCACCAGGGGCTGGGGTGGTGGAGCTGACCTGGCACAGCTGGCACAAAGGGGTGACAAGGCTCAGTTCTCCAGGACTGTTTTCACCCTGATCAAGTGATCCATCAAGGGTGAATCCTGCACAGCAGCTCCCAGGAGGAGCCCCAGGGACCCCATCCCTGGTGACTGTTTTTCCTCCCCATGCTAAGTACCGCTGTCCCCATGAGGCAAATGGCAAACAGAAAAGAGGGAGCAATTCCAGAGCCTTCCCCAAGGTCACAGGGAGGCGAGAAGGCAGCAGGAAGCCGTGCCCAGGAGATGTGATCCGAGCCGTGCGATCTGCCTCCCCTCCCAAGGGGATTGTATCCCTTCACTCCAGGGCTACGTCTTCCCAAACGAATCCCCAGGACAGATGCCGGAGACTGATCCTTCCCCCCGGGCTCAGGTTCCTTTGGCTGCTCCCCACGCAGCTCCTCAACTTACAGCCATGTAGGGTTTGCATCCTGCATCCATGGTTTTAGCAACCGAGTCAACGAGGTAACCGCTAATCCCGAAATCGCACATTTTCACCTGCCCCTGCGTATTGATCAACACGTTAGAGGGCTTTACATCTGCAAGAAGGAACACAGACCACAGTCACTGACACGTGGGGGTGGCTGGGCCAAGCCACAGAGGGTCCCATCAGCAGAAGGCACCCGAGGAGTCCGGCGGAGCCCAGCGCTCCGGGCGTGCCAAAAACCCGCTGGCTGCGGCTGTGGCGTGTTCAGGTGACAGCCTCGTGGGCCTGGCACGTGTCCTGCCAGTGTCCCTTCACTCACACACTCCCCTCTCTGATTTAGGGAAGCGGGAGGTGACTCTGGACGTCACCATCACATCCCATTGCTCAGGGAATGGTCACGGACAGCGGGGCGCTCACAGGGAGCAGCTCCGCAGGGCTGGGGGCAATTCCGTCTGCAAAGGGCTGGAGCTCTGGCGAGGCCCCATGGGTCTGGGATGGCTCCAGCAAAAGGAAAAACCCGTGGGGGAAGGATGTGGGGCAGGAAAGGGTGAAAGGGCTGCAGGGGAAGGAGGGAGCAGTGAACTCAGACAAGGATCAAGGGTTCAGAAATGGCTGTGATTTTAAGGATACAAAGAGTGAGCAGCAGCAGGAGAGTGGGAGCTCCACACCTCATGGAAACCAGGCCAGTGTCTCATCTATCTATTACTGCCAGATTTATCTCTCCCCATCGTGGCTTTACAGTCCCTGGTGTGTCCACACTCGCCTCAGGCTCATGAGGGCAGCTACAACCCCCAGCAGAAAGGGAAATTAAGGCACCCAAAGCTGCCAGGAAGTGACATCCAGGAGAGCATGGAGGTGTTCTCCTGGCAGCAGGCAACTGCTCTGTGAGGTGAATCCCAAATGGAATCCCAGCAGAGGTGACTCTGCTTTCTCTGGGATGCTCCAAAGGGAACAGTCCTTTCCCTGCTGCCACCCAGAAATAACAGGACACTTCCTGAAGATCCTCTGTCTCCAGGTAATAAAGAATTAAACAGAGGAGCTGAAACGCCCTCTGAAGAAGCCAGAAGCTGTGTTTGAGCCCTGCTGATCAGAACTGTGGGTTTACAGCTCGTTAACATCTGCCCTCTAATCAGCATTCTGCAATCAAGAGCCTCAGGTATCCAAAATCCTCACCCATCTGTTACTACGCTGAAATGAGACAATTTTCAGTGGAAATCAAACAAGTATACAGAAAGCCAGCAGCCAGGCAGGGCTTTCCACCTCCTGTAAGTGATACAGGAGGCAGAAACTCAACCCCCAGCCAAGGCAGCATGTACCCAGTGCCACTGCCTGCTCCAGCTGAACTCTGCTGCTTCCCAGGCACTCACACACTCCAGGGAGGGCTCTTTCCTCCTCATGGCAAATTGAAAATGACCCTTTAAAAATAAAGGTGTCAAGCAGCAACTGCAAATTTGTTCCTAAGCGTGTTCATGGCAGCTTTGAGATGCTCCAGAGGGGAAAACCGCAGAAGAGTTTAAGGGGGGAATTGATTTCACTGGAGGCTGGGTTAGGTGTCCAGCTGTTCTGCTCCACTGGTGCTCAGGGAAGCTCAGGGAAGGGGTTGGGATGGCTGGGTCACAGCAGGAGGATGAGGCTGCCAGGGAGATCCCTCTCACTGCACAGCAGCACCGAGCCACGGAGCTGGGGGACAAACCTGGGCAAAGCCTGGTCCCAAGCTCTCCAAGGTCAGAGGGGAAAGCCTGGCTGGATCTCACCCAGGTGATGAAGCAGAGTGTGGGTTTAGGGGAAAGCAACCCAGGGGAAAGAGCCCTTCCTCTGTCACCCCTTTCTCCTCCACCTCTGGGAAACTCTGGGACCAGCAGGCAGATTTTGAGGAGCAAACCAGCAGCCACCTCCTCTGACTGGGTTTTGTGCGAGTCAGGAGATGCTGGGGAGGGTTTCTGCTGTCAAAGGCTCACTTTATCTCAGGTATTTTGGGAGCCCTTGCCAGGCTGAGAGCAGGGCAGTGTGCCCAGCACTCACCTCGGTGGATCACGGAGAGCTTACTGTGGAGATGTTCTAGTGCTTTTACAATCTGAAACAACAAATCCAGAGTCAATCACAGCTGGCAGCACCACGAGGAGGAGGAAATGATATCTGGCTTCACCCCCAAACCTGCCTGGAGGGCAGGAAAAGCACATCTCCTGCACCCTCCCAGAAGCCTGAGGTGTTGGTGGGGACCCAGGGATCTTCCAGGGGGCTCCAGGACCCTGATGAGAAGGGAAAGGAGCTGCAGGAGCCTCCCCACATCTCCCACTGGGCCACCTCTCCATCATGAGCATGGATGGGCACATCTGGGGTAATTTATGGCTTATAAATAACATCACTGCAGACCAGACATGTGAGGCCAGCTGGGAATGTCCACATGGGCTGGCACATGGACCGTGCCCTTCCTGGTGCAAACAAGCAGGGAGCTGGGGTGATGAAGGACTTGGCTTCAAAGAGAAACCCCTTCCCCTGCCCTCCTCACCCTGCTGCTACTCACAGAGACCGCGATTTTCCCCAGGATGTCCTCGGGAATCGTCAGGCCTTTGTCAATGACATGTTTGTAGAATTTGTCCAGTGAGGTATCCATCAGCTCCATGCAAATCCACACATCTCCCTGGAGAGTAAAGCAAGCAGATATCCAGAGATTGGAACAAAGCATCCTCTCCTTCCTTCCTCCCCTTCCCTTCCCTTCCCTTCCCTTCCCTTCCCTTCCCTTCCCTTCCCTTCCCTTCCCTTCCCTTCCCTTCCCTTCCCTTCCCTTCCCTTCCCTTCCCTTGCCCTTCCCTTGCCCTTTGCTGCCCTGTTTGGCCCTTCCCTGTTTTTTAAAACTCATTCAGCAAAGCTGTGCTGGGCTTTCTTTCCCCTGCTCTGGAATTAAGTGCTGCTCACATTCCCGACCATTTAGGGCATGCTCTTCCCAAAGCAGAGCCCCAGTGATTTAGGAGCCCAGAAAGTTATCAGGAACTGAGCCTCCCAATACCCAGCCAGGGAAAGTTCAGCTCTGCAGAGCTGTGCTCAAAGCTCTTCAATAAACCCAGAGCTTCCCACACTTTTCCTCCACAGCGCAGTTTTAACACTGTGGGAGCAGGCTGTGAGCTGCTGGCTGTCCCCACACTCACAGCCACAGCAGGGGACACATCCTGAGGCCAGGACTGAGCAAATCTCTGTGTCCAGGTGGAGATTAAAGCCCTGGCACTTGGAGGAAGAGCGGGAGAAGGGGCAGTGCCAGGCAGCCTCACCTCTCGGAAAAGTGCCCCGTAGAAGGTGACGGTGAAGGGACAATCCACCGTCCTCATGGAGATATCCAGGTCCATCAACAGCCTCTTCTGCTCCTGGCTGTTCACCGTGGCTCGGATCCGCTGCAGGACACAGCTATCAGGGGTGGCTGCCCCAGGGCCTGGGCACCACCCCCGGGCCCTTCCACCACCCCTCGTGCCACCCCTTTGTCACCACCTCTGCCACAGCCCAGCACCCACAGCAGCAGCACCCAGGGGGCTTCTCACCACAGGTGAGTGAATTTTGCTCTTCCCTGCAAACACCACTCTTTTTGCAAGAGCCAAAAGAAAGGAGTGGCTTGGGAGAGGAGAAAGGAGCAGGAAATCAGATTCCAGGCTGGTGGAAAGGCCTGGCTTTGGGAGTGCAGTGGACAGCTGTTACATCAGCAGGTTCTGGGGACAAGAGAGGGCTCCAGCCCTGCACCACAGCCCATGGGCCCCCCTTGATTTTGGAAAATGGACATTTCCCAGTCTCCCAGGAAGAAATGTCCTTTATGTGACATCCCTGGAGACCCTCAGCTGCCACACAGCCCACCCCAGGTCACACACACATTCCAGGCTCCTTGGCCAAAGCCACTCAGGGTCAGGAATGGGACAGAACTAAACTGCTCAGCATCACAGGGAGCCTGAATGCTCCTGCCATGCCCAGCTGAGATCTTCCAGCACCCCCAGAGAGGTCTTTGGCAGTTTGGTGACCACCAAAGCAAACAAAAAGACCAAACACAGAGCACAGAGGCCCTGGGACCTGGCCCAGCCAGCACACACAGCAGTCTGCCCACAACTGAGGAGCAAAGAGTTTTCCTTCAGTTTGTTCAGAGCTTCCAGCTCTGCATCTCTTACTCTGAAAGGAAACTAAAATTCAGCCAAGCAAAAACTGGTCCTTCCCAAACTATGATTTTTCCCATGACCATTTCCCTAATCTCCAAATTTATGAGTCTAAGCTGTTGTTATGAAAACTTTTCATGATAGTATCTACAAGCCTGCCATGAGTCCAGATCCCACTGCGGCAGGCAAAATGTGAAAATCCCAACAAAAACTTCCTGTTCTGAGGAGACTGAAAAAGGTCCAGATGAAGAAGATTCTCATGTGCAATTAGATTTACTCTTCTTTATAATTATAAAGGGAATCTGAGGGGCTACAGCAGAAAAAAAATACATAAATGTAGATGTATATTTTAAAAATGATGGTATATTAAATCCTAGGAAAACAGGAATATTGTGGATAGAGGTGAACAAAATGATGCATTTTTAAAACACCCCCGTTTTCTTAGGGAAATAACCCAAATCTCCCTCGGCCCCTGCGTGGAAAGAGGATTTCACAAGGAAAGCAGCAAATCTCAGGAAAGGAAAGAGGGGGATTCCAAGTGCCCAGCACCCGCAGAAGGACAGCACAGGGCCCCGAGGCTCACTCTACCTTCACTGCCATGATCTGCCCGCTGGGCATGTGCCGCATCTTCTCCACCACCCCGTACGCACCTCGTCCCAGCTCGGAGATGGGCTCCAGGTCATCGGCCTTCACCTCAAAGTTCTGGGGGACAAAAGCCATCAGTTTGTTCTGTGCAGCCCCCAAAACGTGTGGCACATCCTGCCCCCTGCGCATCCCCTCGCTGGCTGTGCTCAGGCCTCAGAGAAGCTCCCAGCCCTGGGAGGCTCAGCCACCAGCACAGCGATCCCGGAGCTCTGAGGGGACATGTCTCGTGGGCCTGTGTCACCAAAGCACAGTCACAGCCTGGGCAAGGCTGGAAGGGACCATGCTGGGGTCCATCTGGTTCATCCTCCCTGCCCAGGTTGTGTGGAGGAGTGTCCTGAGCAGGGCAGCACAGAAGGACCATTCCTTCCATGGGAGGTTCTGCCCAACAGCCACCCACACCCCAGCGTCCCGGAGCCATGGATCACAGGATCACAGAATACTCTCAGTGGGAAGGGAGGGACCTCAAAGATCATCTCATCCCACCCCAGCCATGGGCAGGGACACCTTCCAATGTCCCAGGCTGCTCCAAGCCCCATCCAGCCTGGCCTGGGACACTTTCAGGGATCCAAGGGCAGCCACAGCTTCTCTGGGCACCCTGTGCCAGGGCCTGCCCACCCTCACAGGGAACAATTTCCCTCTAATATCAATCTAACCCTACTCTCTTTTAGTCTGAATCTATGTCCCCTTGTCCCATCACTCCATGCTCTTGTCTTGTCCCTCCCAGGCACCTTCAGCCGGCAGCACCTTCAGCCCTTCCATCCTCTGAGGGCTGGGATGGGGAAACACCACAGCAGCTTCTCCCCGAGGAACCACCTTCAATCTTACTTCATTTACTTTTCCTTCCATCCTCCTCTTCCCCCAAACAATCACAGAAACATCTGCAGGATTTTTAAGGCTTATTTCTCCACACCTGCAGATGGGCCAAACACCAGCTGAGAGCACCCCATTTTCAAACCATGGAGGATCTATTTTGTCCATCACCATTTTCTCCTGCCTTTACACAAAGGATGACTTTGTCTGGACCCTGCATCCCTCCCTTCTCCTTTCTGCCGTGATATCGTGCAGCCACTCTGTTTTTATTATTATTATTATTATTATTACTATTAATTTTTGGATGTTTCAAATCTGCCTTTGCCACTGAACCCAGCCATGCTGTTTGCTGCAAGCACGACCCCATCAGTCCATCACCCTGCAGAGGGTGAGAATGAACTGACTCACGGGGAATAATCCCACACAGCTTTTTGCAAGCACAGCACAAAAAACCCTGCAGCCTGCAATGAGCTGGCTGGGGCTGCCACAGAGAGCAGGGAGACTCTCTGGGAGTGTGCACAAGGAGCCCTAAGTAATATTTTGGAGTCACAGCAGAGATTTAGGCATCTCTGACTGCCTGACACCGCTCCTGCTGTTCGCCAAAAATGCACTTGGAGAGTTCTCCTCAAACGAGCAGCAGAGTTTAGGGAGAGGAGGGAAAGGGGCTTCCCCTCGGGATCAGGGGGAGTGTGGAAGTGCTGGTGGAAGAGGGAGCCCATCCTAAAGGAACCTGGCTGGATGAACAGGTCACAGATCCACGGGAAATGCAAGCCAAGGCACGCCAGCCCCTCCGAGACAGCCACAGACGGAAAACAGGCGGAGCTCTGGGTTTGGAGCGTGGTTGGTGCTCTGTGCATGGCCCAGCACGGCCTCACTGCCTCCTGCACGGAGCCTTCGGAGCTCTGGAGCCTCCCCTCACCCCTGGGGCTGCAGGGGAGCTGATTTCCTCACAGCAGGCCCTTGCTCCAGCAGCAGGCATTTTCTCTGCCTCCCTGCTGCACCATTTTGCATCTCACACTGTTTCCACCTCCCAGCCCCTGCTCCAAGCCAGGGAAAATACAAAATGCAAAATGAAAGGAAAGCATCCAAAGATAGGCATTTCAAACCTATTGGATTAGCATTGCACTTCATCAATTACCTCGCTGACACCAAGGCCTATCTTTTGCACCTCATAATTTTATTGTCCAGCTTTGAAGGGCTTTTCTGAATTCTGCTCTGCCTTTTTCTCCTATCAAAACTGGTCTGGGGTTTGATTTTCCCCTGCTATTGTTTTTTAGACCAGGTGGACTGGTTTCCATGCTGTCACAAAGATTTGCTTCCAGGGCAGGAACATCTACCCTGAGTTCAACTCCTGAGGGGATGGCCCTTGCCATTAGCAAAGGGAAATACTTTGGGTGAAGGCTTTAAATCAGCAACTGCTGAGGAGGAGAGGAGAGTAAAACACTCTGATAGCAACCCCCTTGCTTTATAATGGTTATTTCCAGGGGATTAGCTGCACCTCAGTGCAGCAAGGAAGGAATTTCCATGGTGGAAAATATGAAGGGAGCCCACGTGTCATGGGAGGCAAAGGGAGAGTGCTGGGGGGGGCAGTGCCAGCCAGCAGGTCCAGCTGGGCCACTCTGGGGTCCCACCCACACAGCCCTGGCTGCAGCAGCACAAACACCAGGTGCCACTCAGATATTTATGGCTCGACGTGGCTGTCAGGCCTCACAAACCCCCAGAGCTCACAGGCTCCCAGGTTGGATCTTCTCAGCTTTTATACATCCAGAAACTGCCTTCATTTTCATGGAAAATAGGCTGCATTATTTATAATAGCTGGTATTTAATTATCTGCCCTTTTTGGGGGGGTTTGAAATGGGGCAATGCCACAAGCAGCCAGCCCAGGATGGTCATCTGATCCCAGAGGTCTCTCAGCCTTACCTCCTCCCCAATAGAGATGCAGGCTTTGGAGTCCAGATCTCTGGGTGGCCTGCACAAAAGAAAAACAAAAAGATGTGAAATATTGCCTAGAAAGATCAATTTTTCCTCAGTGGGTAAATCCAACCCCCAAACCATCCCCTCACACCTTCAGGCCAGCAGCCTTTGCAGCCCTGAGCTTTGCAGGATCAACAGGTAGAGCCAAGACCCACAAAGTCACCCCAAAAAGGGCTCAGGGGAAAACCTCCGGGAACTGGCATTTCTCACACCCAGCTCACCCCTGCAGAACCCAGGGGGATTCACTGGGAAAGGCAGGGCAGGGGGCAGGCAGCAAATCTCTGCCAGCCTGTATGAAAAATGGGATAAATGGGCAGGATCATCTAAAGCTGCTGTAAATTATCACCTCAGGCACACAGCACAGGTGAACAGGCTGAAAACAATCCTCAGAGAAGCAAAGAAAGCCAAGCAGGCTGGAGCTGCACAAAGTGCCTTAAAACCAGAGGGATTCCTCCTGCAAGGCTGAGCAGGCAGGGAAGAGGAGCAGTTTTTATGCCTTGACCAAAGGCACGTTGCTCAAACTGGTGGCCAAAGTGCCACACCAGTCAAAACTGGGGGCCCACTCTGGTTTTTGTCTTTTCCTTGCATCATTAAGCAGCACGTGAGAGATGTAGATGGGTAAAGGCTGATGGGCTGAGAAATACAGGGGTTGTGAAATGATCACAGAACCCCAGAACAGTTTGGGTTGGAAGGGGCCTTAAAAGCCCATTTAATTCCAGCCCTGCCATGGGCAGGGACACCTTCCACTATCCCAGGGTGCTCCAAGCTCCATCCAAGCTGGCCTTGGACACTTCCAGGTGCCAGCCAAGGCTGGAGGGCAGCTGGGCTTCGTGGTTTGCTTTTCATTCTGCCTCAGTGTTTGCAGACTTACGTGGAGCTTGTCTGTGGTTGCTCAAATGCTTCCTTAGGAATTTTCAGCCCAGGGTTTCTCTTCTTGCCTGCGAAACACGCAAGAGGCAGAGTTAAAGACAAGCGCTTTTTTTGTTGTTGTTACCATTTGTTTGGGGTTAACTTGCAAAACACAGCTTGTCTATATTGGTTGAGCTTATTTAACAGAAATGCCCAGCCAGGCTGGTGGGGCAGACTCAGGGCACAGAGTTCAAACATAAAGAAGTGCCTTTGTTCAGCAAGGTTTCATTCCAACCTGCGAGCTCTGGCTGCCAACTTGGTACAGAAAACAGGCAAGAGCTGTGGCAAAGGCAGGCCACGAGAACATGCAAAGGGAGAGGTATTTCTCCTCCTACCCTTTAAACATTTCTTAGATTGAAAACCATTCCAGATACACAACTGCAAACCCTGGCAGGACGAAACATCTTTTTAAAATCGTGTCTGAAAGCCCAGATTCTGACTCTGTTTAGCTCCACGTTTCATCTCCTGGTCATTAAAGTTGTGCAAACCCAGCAAAAATAAGGCAGAATTCAAGTTTGCAGGCTTCAAAGCCATTTGTTTCTATTCACACTGACCAGCCAAGCTTTTCTGAGCTGCATGCAGCTCAAGCTCTGAGGCAGCTCAGCTGCAGCTCTCCTGTAAAGGGGGTCCAAACCAGCAGCCACGAGAGCCAGGCAGAGCAGAGAAACACAAGAACCTTTTGATGAGTGCACAGACCCAGCCACATTTCAGCACGGGGGCTCCAATTCATGGAGAAAATAACCTGGAAACATCAGTCATGTCACCAAAACCCCAAGGTAAACATCTGGCTGCTTGGCTGGGTAATAAAATCCATGGTCCACCCCCCTCCCAAAAAAGGCACAAGCATCTAATTTAGGCGTTCAGCATTTTTAACCTAACAATTTATATCAATTCCTCTTTCTTTTAAGCAGGAGTTTTACTCTCTGTTCCCAATCCTCTCTCTCAAACTTCACCCATACATGTCTGAATTTGTTTCTCCTTTTGACACATCAATGGATGCCTGTGCATCCCAGTGCCAGAGGGGTGCTGGACCAAAGTGCAGGCACCCAGAACGGAAAATGACCTTTCTGAATCAATTAATCAATTCAGATTAGCAAAAATTTTTTTAGGGTTTTGTTTTTTGGGTCCTTTTGTTGTTGTTGTTTGGTTGGTTGGTTTGTTGTTTTTTTTTTTAAGGTTGGTTGGGGTTTTTTTTTTTAGCTTTTGGTGGTTTTTTGGTGGGTTTTTTAGTATTTTTTTCCTTATCTGCTCCAAAAGATGGGATCCTGCTCACTCCTTTAGACAAAGTCATTTCAGGATGGGACAGGCTGCAAGAACCCAGCTGACACCTCACAGGAAAAGCACTTATTGGAAACCCCTGTGCACACTCACTACTGGGATTAGAAATCAACAGAGCTGTGAATGTACATAGGGGGAAAAAAAACAGAAAAAAACCCAATTCTCTGCTCCCAGGAGGTTCCAATATCATGCAGGAAAAGCAAAATAAAAGCAGCAAGGTCATGCAGAAGCACAAAGAACAGCTCTGAGTTTTCCCAAAAAGTAAAAGCTGGCCTGTAAGGAAGCAAAAACGATTCTAAAAACAAGTGGAGGAATTCCTACAGTGAGCAGAGCTGCCCTTTGACCCTTTTCCTTCCAGTTTTTCAGTTGTGTCCAGAAGGAGAAGTGAGGAGCAGGCCCTGCTGTGCTGGGTGCTCCAGATTCCCTTTCCTGCCCATGCTGTGCCAAGCACACCTCGGATCCATGGGGCTGCTAAACAGGGAAGGGTGTTCTGGGCTTTGGCACCTCAGCCAAAAAAAGGAATCTCAAACCACAGGTCTGGCCCAGCAGGCAACTCAAATCCCTGTTCCTCTGGTATTTTCCAAGCTGCCATCCCAGCGACCTCCCTGCCTCCTCTCTGCATCCTCACGGACACGAGACAGGCACAGCAAAAGCATCTTCAAACTGCTTTTGCACGTGGAAATCAAGACACAAAAATCCACCGAACTGCCCATGGAGGAACTGCTTCTTTTAGGGCTGAACTGTCCCCGTTAACACTCAGCAGCTGCCTCCTGCCCAACCCCAAGGACCAGCCCTTCACTCTGCTGCAGTCACACTGGCACAACCAAAAGCAGATGAGAAACAGGCACAAATTGGTTGTTATTTCCTTTTTTCCGTTTTATCCTCCATGGCTTTGCTTGCACCACCCCATGAGCTGCAGCTGAGCCTCAGGAACCTGCTCTCAGGCAGCTCTGGGAGGGGGCAATGAACCTACTGGAAATGAAGCTCATTTGAAGTGGACCCAGAACAGGTTGTGCAGCCTTGAATCTTATCATGGTTCACAAGTGGTGTCAGCAGAACCAGGGAGTAAAATGCCAAACCCAAATAAACATTAAAAGCCTTTCTGCCTCCTGGTGAAATAAAATCCGCACTTTGGGGAGTTTATTTTGCTTGTCTCTTCTTCGCAGAATACAATATTTTGAAACTTTGCCATTTTTTCGAAGCACAATCTGTCCGTGCCTTCGAGCTGCCAAGGCACAGGCACAGTTTAACATTCTTTGGGGTTTTCTTTTCAAGAAAGGAGAAAGCAACAACAGTATCTTGAGTAAGACATGGATTTCACGATGGCACTTGGGAGAAGGGATGGGAAATGGGAATTGCCATGGCCAGGAGTTGCACCTGCAGCACCCACAGGTGCTGATGGGGGATATGCTGACTCTGTGGTTATTTAATGAACCCTGGGCTGAAATCAGGCGATTTCATGGCTTTTAACTGGATCAGGCCAAGTTTCTGAGCTCCTTTTGTTCCAACATGCAAAGCGCTCGTCTCTCCAAGCCTCTGGGGCCAATGTCTGTGAGTGGTTTGCAGGAAGCATCAGCAATCCTGAGCATGGCACTGCTTTGAGAGCAGAAATATGAAGCAGAGCCACCCCAAGCAGTGGGATGCAGGAACCAGAATCCCCCTGCACCCCAATCCCCAGCTCCAAAACTCAACAGTCCAGCTCACACATGCTTGAAAGACTTTCTCCCCAAACACAAACATACTTAAAAGGCGCGCTTTTTTAAGGAAAAAAAGAATTGGAAGACTCCAGATCAGTTCTGGTCAACAGGAACTGCCAAGCAAGTGTCTCGCTGTCAAAATAAAATCCCCCAGTTTGCCAGAACAGACGTCGGCCTGGGGAGATGACGCCGGATTGAACTGCAGAGAAAATCATCTGCACAGGAGCTCTGAATGTGGAGGCAGCTTAACAACACACGAAATTGGATGTTACCTGTTCCATCCACCAGAAAACCAGTATTTTCCACAGCGTTTTTATGAATCATTGCTATTTTTAGCTCTGTTTCCTGGACAAAAATCACCACATGTGTTTATCTGCCGGTCTGTGTCCCTTGTGGCAAGTGCAAAGCCACCGGCCCAGTTCAGCCCCATCTGACAGAGAAATGGAGCTTTTGGAGATGGCAAATCTGAGAAAAGCAGGTGGCTAAATAAAGGAGTCCCCAGCTCAGGGACTGAAGCACAAAAGCCACCCATGGCAGGCACCAGGTATCCATACAGGCCCCAGGTGCCTCAGACACCAAAAGAACAGCACAGGGCTCAATCCTGAGGCAAAACCCACCAGTGCAGAGGGTTTTCACTGCAATCCCTTGGGATCTGCAATAAGGGAAGCCCCACTGAACCACCAGACACAGCACAAACTCTAAATGTGGCTCCTTCTGCAGAAGGTTCTGCTGGTGGCTCAGCAGATGGGATCGTACATCTGCTCCCCAGCACCCAAAAAACCATGACTTTTCTGTGTAAACAACCCCTGGAGCCTTGCTGGTCTCTGAGCCTTTGAGCTAAACCTCATTTGAGAGCTCTCCCTGCAGTCTGGCACATGAAGACATCCACAGGCACTTGACTCAAAAGCCAAGTTTTAAGAATAAGTGAAGGGGGAAAAAACGAGCCTTGGTTCGGAGTGATGCTGACAGACATCTCCAGAACCTAGTTTTGACTCAGCAAAACTTCCAGGGTATTTGTAACATGAAGCACAAGCTGAAATCTACTTTCTTTTAGCAAAAAGTTACCCACAGTAAATACTGAACCGACTGGTGTTGGAGAAGGCGCCACTTCTACAAAGCCTTTCTTGCCAGTGCACTGCTCAAGGCAGCAGTTACATCTCAGGATGAGAGCAAACAGCCTCAAGCTGCGCCAGGGGAGGTTTAGATTAGAAATTGGGAGGAATTTCTTCACCAAAAGGGTGGTCAGGCATTGGGAGAGGCTGCCCAGGGCAGTGGTGGGATCACCATCCCTGACATGTTCAAAAGACATGCGGATGTTGGTTTAGTGGTGGGCTTGGAAGTGCTGGGTTAATGTTTGGATTCAATGAGCTTGGAGAGCTTTTCCAGCCTTAATGATTCCCTGATTTTCTGGTTCTAATGCCAGCAGTTGGCTGCAGCATCACTTGAACCTCCCGTGCCCCAGCACCGACCCCGTTTGCTCCTGCAGGGCCTGGACCAGCCCCACCAACCCCAAGACTCAAACGAGGCCTGAAAGCAAAACTGGAATAGGAAAAAGAAACCCTGACTTAATGAAAACACATTAAATACTTCCCTGTGAAGGTCTTAAACCCAATTCCTGAGGGAGGGGAGGAAAGCACACTTCCAAGGGGCTCATTAACCTCTTCCCACTGGCACTGACAGAGCACAGGGATGGATGTTGTTAACCCCCTTCAATTAAGGCAGTGTTAAATATCAATATTGAAAAAATACTGAAACTTCAAAGTTCCACAGTGAAAAGAACAGAGAATAACAAAGAAGGGGAAGACAGAGGAATTCACTGCCCACATAAGCTGTAACAGAAAATAAACTTCGACTTCTGAGGAAAATCCCATTCCCCAGTCTCCAGACTTTTCACTGCAGTCAAAAACTTTTCATGATATAATCCAAAATAAATGGTTCCTTGCCACAAAAAGCTCCTATTTCCTTCAAAGGATATTAACTAGTTCTGTCTTCACCACAATTTATTATTAAAGCTGTGTTCAATAGCCATGTAACAACATTTCCTTTCAAACAACACACTTTGCATAGAACTTGCTGGTAAAATTTCACAGGCAGGAAATGCCTCTTTCTCCCATTTTTTTAGGAGATGAAAGTGGCTCATTTACAACTCCTTTCTCTCCCAAGGATTTTTTGTCTGATTTCTTGGAAAGTTTTGAAAGCTGAATGATCTGGTTTTCCCCTATCAGCTGTACTCTCTGTGTGAGCAAACCCCCACCCCAAAAATGAGGGCAAAATGGGAATGTTTGGTGGGTTTCCATGGAAGCAGAGTGAATTGGCAGCTCATGGGCAGCTGACAAGGCTCCACAAGCAATGTCTGGCCTGATCCTGAAGCACCACTTTGCAGAGGGAAAGGACCCACGGCCACGGCTTGGGTGCAAAACTCCAAACCCAGATGGTTCTTGCAAAACCAAGGAACTAAGGTTATTTTTTTCCTGTCCCAGCCACCCTGGAGATGCCCAGCAGGAGAGAGTTCTCCAATCAAAGCCTTGGTCTGCAAGTGCAAAGGGCATCTCTTATCCACAGCTCAGCTCCAGCCCACTTTCAGTAACAATGGTGGGTTTGATGCTGTCAAAGAGAATTTTAAGCCTTGCAGGACACCTGGAAATACCCAAATCTCTGAGAAATTCACTCATTAACCCTCCTGGACACAAACACTGAGATAGCTCAACGCTGCTGATAGCACCCAGGGTAGAGCAGGGTCACCTGGAGCAACTGCTGCTGTAGGTGGAGCAACCTTGCATTTAAAAATATTCTCACAAAATGACCGAAGAAGTGAAAAAAGTCTTTTTAACAAGCATTAAGGATCATCTCACAGGTTCACTATTTACACTTGCAAATTCTTATGGTTGTTACACAAACCATCCTGGCACAGTCCGGGGGCTGGGATGGATTTCTCCATCTCCTTCAGTCCTGTCACGCGCCCCAGCGCTGCCCAGTTCTCGAGGTGAAAATCCTTTAACCCTGCCCAGGTCTCTCCCCCGTGGAATCCCACACGTGGGGAGATCCCAGCCCAGCATGAGAGGAGAGGGAAGACCGGGAGCCTTCCTGGTGTCCCCACAGTCAAACACTGCCCACTCCAGACTAAACAACGGCCACCGAGCAGAGCCTGGGGCTCCCTGCCAAGCTGCTGGGCTGGAAAATTAAAATACACAGAGATAACAAAGTATATTCTCTATGAGTGGGCCTGAGGAGGAGCCGTGCTGCTGGAGCCGTACCCTCTGGCTCCAGTCCAGCTGAAATGGAAATCAAGCCCTCAAACAGAACACAAATGGGGATACATTCCTCAAGTAGCCACTTCTGGTGGGTTTTGTAGTACAAAACCCTGGTGGCCACTTCCCCGAGGCAGCCCCATGTGGCATCATCCCCACAGCCAGGACCACAGAGACTCCTGCACCACCACCTTCCTCCCACGGGCTCCAAATGGCTGAAACCCTTTGAAATTTGCCATTTGGGCAGTGCAAGTGTGGAAGCAGAGTATGGCTTTGGGGTTTAAATGCCTGTAGGACACCCCTGCAGGTGACAGGGTGTTGGTGACAGCAGTGGGGAGGCACGAGGGAAGTTCTCTCACCACTTCTGCCGCCGTGGTTGGGTTGTGTGTCCTGGTAACCCCTTGTAAAGGTGCCTAAATCCCCACTGTGCAGAGCCCCCCGTACAGGGACAGGGTGGTTGAGCTGTACCCACCATCCAGTTTGGAAACGCTGAGTTTTAGCCAAGCCCTAATTTCTGGAGAAAACCAAAAACCAGGTGTTCATGAAAGCACCAATGATGTGGAAAAGTGGGTCTGAAATCCTGTTTTCCAAACCCTCATTAAGCCACAAAGAAAGAATTTAATATGCAAGAGATGTTTAAAAGCTGCAGAAATTTCAACCAAAGGCCAAGGGTCAGGATGAGGGGGATTTGTGCTTTATTTCTCTCCTTGAAATCTGATGGAGCTGCTCTCTCCTTAGCCCTGCCAATAAGTGGCCAAGTGCCACTGGCTGCTCTTCCATCACTGCCAGGAGCAACTGGATCTGCTGGAAGCAAATGGAGATGCTCCAGGGATGCTGGTGTGTCCTCTGTGCAGGACAGGGACATTTCCCCACACGTCCTTTATCTGTGCCTTCCCTCACAGCTCCTTGCAATGACTCCTTGGAAACGGCAAACTTGAAATGTGTTTCCTTAACAACATTTCTGGGCTGCCTGGGGAGTGGAGCTGGGCCTGCCACGGTTGTGGGGCCGGGGTGGCCCCCAGCTCCAGATCTCCTCTCTGGTTTGGATGCCATGGAGCTGCTGGCACATTTGGTGGCCCCTGGCACATCCAGGTCTGAGCACACCACGGCCCCACAGAGTCCACACCGCAACTCACACCTTGATGTCTGAATTAAAGCATTATTTATTTTCCTTTCTGTCCCACAGAAGCCACATTTTGGGTCAGGAAGTGGGAAAAGAGCACTTTTATGGCTGTGGTGAATTTTTCCAAGGTGTACCAGAATGACAGCACAGCAGGAAACCCTGAAGCATTGGCACAACACACGAGCAGACGATGCTGCATTCATGTTCCATTTTCATTCCCAAGGCTGCTGAAGGGAAGAGCACAGCCTGGCATGGCCTGGGCACAGCTGCCCCAGTGACCAGGCACCAGCTGATCCCAAATACCTGCTGACACCATCAGCACCCACATCACAGCGGTGGGAATGCAGGTCACCCTCCTGTCCCAAGGGTGGCTGTGCCCAGGACCTGTCCATGTCCCAGCACCCAGATGTGCCCCAGCACCCAGATGTGCTTCAGCACTGAGCCATGTCCTGGCATCCAGCTGTGCCCCAACACCCAGCTGTGTCCCATTACCTCCCCATGCCCCAGCATCCAGTTGTGTCCCAGCTTCCAGTTGTGCCCCATTGCCTTCCCATGCCCCAGCACTCAGCCGTGTCCCAACACCCAGCTGTGCCCCAGCACCCAGATGTGCCTCAACACCCAGCCATGTCCCAGCACCCAGCTGTGCCCCAGCACCCAGCCATGCCCCATCACCCAGCCGTGCCAGCGGCAGCCCCGGGGTTTCTCCGTCGCAGGGCTGAACTCGCTCCTCTGACTCAATCCTGCAACCTGTAATAAACCCGGGGCAGGAGAGGCTCCAAACCAAAATAGCAGGGCTGTGCAGGGCGCGGGGCGAGGTGCACCCGGTGAACCGGTGGCGGGGTTGAGCAATGCCAGGGTTATTTGCGTCCCAGGGCCCGGCTGTGCTGCGGGAGCCGCGCTCCCAACCGGCGGCGGCTGACGCAGGTCAGCCCTGCTGAGGCACAAACACCACCGAGACAAAGATCTTCAGCTTTGCTGCGAGGTAAAATCACAAGGTCAGGGCTTCGTGCCTGCCTCAGACCGGCCTCCAGCAGGAGAAGCTCTGAAGAGCACCAGAACAAAACACCGGAATGAGGCAGAGCAGAGAGCTCTGCAACACGGACTCCAGCAGACTTAATCTGTGGATCCTGCAGTGCAGACACAGAGAGAAATGTCACCAAACTCTGCAAATATCAGGACCTATTTGCCCGCCTTTCAGTAAGTTCTGTATTGCAGTAATTCAATTTTGAAGTTAATTTCCTGACTCGGGCTAATCTCTCTTACTCTGCCCATTTTCCTCTTTAACACACCCTGCAAAAGGGCTGCAGGCTGCTGGGTTACTCATGTCAATACTGAAACCAGAGGGATGCAATTTTTTCTTGTTTATCTGCACATTTTGGTTACGTGAGTCTGTCACGCTGATAAAGAGGGCACTTCCAAATCTTAGAGGAGTTCAGACCTTCTGAGTGCAAAGCGGAAGAGACACTTTGATAGAGATCAGCCGTGAGATCCTGTGCTAAGACATGCCCTGAAGAGGGGCTGCAGGGACCCTGGGCAGGGGACAGGGAGCTGATGCAGCTCTGGGGCAATTCTGTGCCGCCTGGAGCCCCCCACCAAACAAACTCCTGCAGGGAGCACTGGGATAATCACAAGCTGGAGCAACCATCCAGCGGGTTTTGTGGGACACCAGCACCCAGGGCCAGTCTGGAGATGGGGGCTGGTCATCTGAGGGAGAAGATCCTACAGGTGTGGGAGTTCAGCATCCTATGTGTCCCACGGGAGGCACTGACACCTCACTGAGCTGTTCCATGGACTCCCACATTGGCTTGGACATCCCAGCACCACAGATTTCACTTCCCAACTGGGCTCTGCCCCAGTGTGTTTCCTGCACACCATTCCAGTGCTGACCTGCAGGAAAACCAACGTGAGAGGAAATGGGGCCTTCAGTGCCCATTTCCACACTCACAGATCAGCAAAGAGCAGCCACGTGCTCTCTCCTGATGCTCATGGGGAGGTGACAACAAACAGCTTTGCCAGATAATGTCCCTTCCCAGATAATATCCCTTCCCAGACAATGACCCTTCTGAGACAATGTCCATTCCCAGATAATGTCCCTTCCCAGCCCGGACACAGCATCACTCCCAATCCATCAAGGGAACAGCGCAGGGCCACCCGTCCTGTTCCTGCTGAGCTGCTGCCAGCACCACGCTGGCATCTGCAGCTGTGACAAGGCCAGACACAGCCCTCCCCTGACGTCCTGCCCTGCCAGGCAGCCTCTGGATCAGCCAGCTCCCTTCAGGCAGCTGCTGCAATGCAAAGCAGCCCCAGATCCATCGTCCCTTAGGTGCTAATGGGAGATGGGAGATAGGAGCGCTTTGCCTGCCTACAGCTTTCAGCACAGGCCACGGGAGACCGGAGTATTAAAAACCCTGTTACGACACTTTGGCTGAACTCATCTGGCGTGTGCACCCAGCTGCTCCGACTGCGATGGCCTGGGGGAAAGGGCACAGCTCCTCCCAAACGTGCAGACAGTGCCATCACCACCCCGCAGGAACAGAGCCGGGCACCGGATCCCAGGGAATTCCACCCAACTGGGGGTCGGCTGCCCCGAGCTGACCCCAGCACCGGCCCTCAGGGATCCCAGCCACCCTCCTCCCAGGCAAGGGCAGGGTGGGAATGTCCAGCTCTCTGCTGATTCACCCCGGCTGCAAGGGGCTCTGTGAGGAGCAGCACGGCCTCGGATCCATGGGATGAAGAAGGGAGGAGGTGGTGGTGGAAGGGATGGAGCACTGGGATGTGCACACGCAAATTTCAGCCCTAACAAGTCCATCCATGGCCATGGGAGAATCACAAACATCACCCACAAGGATCTCACCAACTCCCAGAGCTGCACAAGCCTTGTCTGTGTGACCCCTCTGCCTGGTGTGTGCAGTGAGGAATTCAGACAAAAACACCTCGGCTGCTGTGGGCTCTGAGTCACATCCACCACAGCAAGGGACTTCCATGGATGAGGATTTCAGCAGCTGCCAAAGGATGCAGCCCACAAAATGCAGAATTCAATGCTTTGTCCACGCACCCTCCCATCTCCAGCAGCCTGACAGGCATCCCATCGGGGCCAAAGCCTCTTCCTTCTTCTCACCTTCTTTTGCTTCACTTTTCTCCACCCACCAACCTCATTTCACAAGTGGCTCAAGCCTCCCTTCCACTTCACCCATCACACCATCTCAAACACCCTCAAATCCTAAAAATCACTCACAGCTGCACGATAGGGAAACTGTAAGAAACAGAGGCAGCCAAGATTCAGGGAAATCCTGCAGGGGTCCAACAGGTGCCCTAAAGGACTTGGGTTTCTGCTCCTCGTGGTCGCCAGAGCTGGCTGCACCCCTTGTGGTGTTCCTGTGCTTCCAGGACTCAGGCAACCACATCCTCCCGCTGCTCTGGGAGAGATGTGATGGTGATGGAGATCCCAGGGAGCAGCACAGACCTTTGGAGCCTCATGGCCTCTCCCCTTCCCCCGTATCACGAGCAACCCCAGCAGTGGAGCTCTGGGGAGTGAGCGGATGGGGCGGGCGCTCCCCCAGCCCCCAGCTCACCATAAATCACACCCTCATTTTCCCTCTGCCAAGGTCCACTGGTTTCGCTGCCTCCCCATCCCAGAGCCTGTTTTCTTTGCTGCTTATCTCAAATTAGGAAACCCACAGGAGTTGCAGGGAAGCTGTTAGACAGGAGGCTCCAGCCCTGGCCGGGGTTTTTTTATGAGGGACTTTTCATTTCGCTGCCGCTTTGTTTTCAGCCCTCGCCTGTCTGCTTGCAGTGGGAGTTTGCTGGAATCAAAACTGGAGAAAAGCTCTTGGAATTCACCCGGGGAACAAAAGGGCTTTTGTGCAGGAGGATTTGGAGGACGAGGCTGCTTTCACTGCCGCTACCTCCGTGTCTGTTTTCCCCTGTGCCAAAGGGCACCTGCCCGTGGCAGAGCAGGAGGTGGGATGGGGAGGAGATGGGCAGAGGGGGGGTGGGCTCTGCCCGGGCACTGGGGACGGTGGGCAGGGGCACAGACACCTCCCACACCTGTCAGCAGAGGAAAAGCAGCACTGAAGGGCCAAGAGCTTCCCAAATGCTCATGTATTGTGGCTCACCCAAGCCTTTGTGCCTGGCTCTGCCCCTGGAACAGAAGGCAGGGAGGGCTCTGCTCCTCAGGGCAGCAGCAGCATCCCAGAAAGTCTCCCAAGGGACTCTGCTATGCCAGTGGGTGCTCCCATGCAGCCCCAGGGATGAGGGGATGAAGCACCCAGACCAGGATGTGAGCTGAGGGGATGCTGTGGGTTCACCCACGAGATGGGCATCACCCCAGTACTCCACCTGCTTTTTTTTATTTCCCCTTATCCATCAAGATTTCACCTCAGAACACCACAGCGAGTGACCACACGGCTCTGAATAACTTCCCACAGGAATCCCGAGCAGGCAGCAGCAGTTATCCTACATTTAGCACAAAGCAGGTGCTCCATCTGCCTCAGCCACACAGGGAGCAGGATTTGCCTTAAATCCACGAGCCCCAGCCCAGCTACAAACACTTCTGTACTTCCCAAACCCACTGCTCCCAACAGTAAAGTATCCACCTCATACAATTAGAGAATATCCTGAGTTGGAAGGGACCCACAAGGATGGAGTTCAACCTCTTTCCCCACTGCTCTGCTGAGCCTCAAACCCCAATTTTCTTGGGGTGACAAATGCACTCACATCACTTCAGACACAGACACCCAGTCTTTGCTCAAGGTCTCTCTCCAGTTCCAATACTGCCTTTCAGGTTTTTAATGCGCTCAGTGCAGCTGGGATTTTCTCCCAGCAGATCTTGCAAAGTGTTTTTGAAGCAGCAGAGTGGGAGCTCTGCAGCAGAGCTGCATCTCCTCTGAAAACACAGATCAGCTCCTGCCTCTGCCCCGGCTGCACCCTCTTCCCGAGCCAGGGCCTCTTGGGGCTGTCAGCTCTGCTGGGAAATGAAAATGGCTTTGGGAAAGGAAGGTGACATTGCCACCCGCTCGCTGAGAGCTGCTGCACACACAGCTCCAGCTGGGAGGGTTCCTGAGCCTTGCTGCTGCTCAGATTTAAGCACGTGCTCAGCCTGAGCTCACCTTCCCATTCAGGCTGTCCTAAGTGCCAGGCTGAGCAGGATCAAGGATGCAAAGGCTGTGCCAGACCCCTGGCTTAGCTGTAGCACCTGGGGACAGCTTTCAGCCCCAAAAGGGACAGCCTGACACCCCACACACGACACTGGTGGCTCCTCAGCACCACCCTCCTGATGCTGCCTCGTGGCACCCACCGGCAAAGCCCCATGGGCAAGTGCTGAGCCTTGTTCTGCCAAAAGGAGTCAGGAGGTTTAAAGAGGGGAAAAGCAGGGCTTGGATTCCAAAGGGGTGTGATGGGGTCAGGAAGGAGCTCAGCCAACAGCCCCTCTGGGGTGTCACTGTCCCCAGAGGAGCATGCACAGAAATTCACCTCCAGCTCCTGCTCCCCACAGCTCAATGCAGCCCCACAGAGATGCTTCTGCTCCCTAAGCACCTTCCCCGTGGGATTTGTGTCCTGGTGCTATCACCATCACAGCAGCCTGGAATAAAATCCAATCAGGGCGACGTGAGGTACAGTTTTATTTCTGTTACCAGGGGCTCCAGGCAGCCACAGGAGTCTCGTTTTACCAAGCATGGGTTGGGTTTGTTCAGCATATTGTAAATTTGGACATTTCAACTGCACTGCTATCAGACATCTCCTGCTGATGCTCTGCATGTAAAACTTGGGAGTTACAATTTTCTGCTCATGAGCGAAGATACCTTGGGCTCAAATGGGCCATTTATGCTCCACAGAGAGAAAACTGCCCATTGATTTGGTCATGCTGTGAGTTATAAAATATCAGTAACTTTCAGAGCCAAATGGGAATGCCCATGGAAACGGAGCAATGTGCCACAAGCCATTTCTTCATCGAGCACCCTCACCTTCTGCAGAAGGCCCTGACAAACATGAGGGCTGTGTTAATCTATGCAGAGGTCAGAAATTAGGTGGCAACTTTGCCCAGTTTTAGAGAGGAACACCACAGCACCAGCAGCACCGGCATGGCAGGAGAGGATCTGCTTCCTTGCATTTTGTCACGGGGAATTTTTGCAAAGGTTCAGCCCAATATTGTGATTGAGTTTCAACATGGTCAAGGCTTTGATCAACCTGCCTTTGTGCCACACCATCAGAGAGCTCTCTTGCTATTCTTTAACGATTTAAGAGCTTCCTTCCTTATTTTTATATCTCCTTTATTAAAGATGGTATTTCATCGTTCTGGCCAGTGCAGATGGGAGGAACTAACTCCTGCTCCCTCTGCTGGCAATGCCTCCAGCAAACGTGTAGGTCCTACTCTAACAACACCCAGGAAGACCATTCCCAGGGAGAGGCCACGGGAACTGCAGGAAAACCAAACCCACGTTCCCTCCAAGCCCCGGCACCTCCCAGGGCTCCAGCACTGCAGCTCTGGGCAAGGTGGATGCAGCTTCCAGGGAAGCTCTTTCAAGTTCAAACCCGTTTTAGCCAGAGGTCAGAGAGCCTGACCTTCCAGACACCTCCTCAGAATCAACCTGAGGGGGAAGGGACCCATCTGGATCACCCAGTCCAGTTCCTGGCCCTGCACAGACCCCCAACAACCCCACCCTGTGCATCCCTGGAGTGGTGTCCAAACGCTCCTGGAGCAGCCTCGGGGGGAAGAACCTTCACCCAAAATCCATCCTAAACCACCTCTGGCACATCCAGCCCACCCCTGGGTCCTGCCCCTGCTCAGAGGGAGCAGAGACTGGAGCTGCCCCTCAGGAGGAAGCTGTAGATTGCTGAGATCTCTCCTCAGTCCTCTCCTCCAGGCTGAAGAGCACACACTTGCTTGTTTGGGATGTAAAGAACACAAGCCATATGTAAAGAACAAAAGCCTTTCCCCAGTTTTTCTCATGCAATTTTATCTCAGTTTGGAAAACACATGGAAGAAATCCACGACAGCACAGCACTGTGACAGCAAGTCTTGTCCTCCCAATAAAGTGTCCCCGACACAAGTGGGCAGATTTTTTTTCTCTCTGCATATGTCCACATGGATCAAAGCCCATCAGGTCACATCTCTGCACCCAGCCTTCTAAAGCAGGAGCTGGAAACACAAACCTCCCTTTTATGAGCCTTTCTGTCAAAGCCTCCACAGAACTCCCCATGTGAGGTTTGAGGCTGTAGTTTCACTTACACACACTCCCAAAAATGATACTGCTTTCCACTGCAAGAGCAGAGAAGCAGAAATGGGAAAAAAGGAGAGCAGAAATGGGGGAAAAAGGTAACCAAGAGAAGCAGGGTAACATACATCATCAATACAGATCCACAGTGTCCATCCCACTTAGCAACCAGGACAAAATACATCCCAACCCAGTAAATTCTTATGTGTGTGCTCAACCCCAACCAGGCACATTCAGTCCCACTGAGTCCTGCAAAGGGACTCGGATGCTCTGAGTTTAGCACGTGCACGTGCAGTTTCAGGGTGAAGACGTGAAAAAAAATCCTATTTAGCCTCTCCTTTAAGGGAAAACAAAAAAATTCTTCAGCCCCTACTGTTCCAAACAGGGCCCTGCTCTGCAGCAGCTCTGAGTGAACCTCAGGGCTGCTCCTGCCTTTCTGCTGTGGTGCTGCCTTTTTTAAAAACCCTTTTAGAGTAAACTGCTGGAAAAGCAGCCCCCCTTGGCAGGAGATGCTCTCACAGGATGGACCCTAAATGAGAGTGCTCCACGGCAAAGTGAGGCTGGAAGCGCTGGCATTGTCCTGCCTCGGCGCAGGAAGAGCCAGAGGAGGAATTCTCTCCTACTGCAGGAAGCTGTTCCAGCCCCTTATCAGACAGAAAGCTCCTGATTTCTTGCGGGGGAAGTACCAAATGTTTTTGAGGGGAAGGAAAAAAGGCAAAAAATGGCACGGCTGGCTCTAAAGGAAGCTGCCTGATGACATGAATGGAGCTGAAGTCACGCTGTGAGGAAGCCCGAGGCGCTGCCCAGGAAAGGGACATTCCCAGGGCACATTCCCCTGCTGTCACCCCACACAGACCTGCAGAGGTGCAAACTTTGGGGTCCCTCTCTCTGCCAAACCCTGCGAATTCAGCCTTGTCTCATCGCTTCATTTCTTGTCTCCAGAAAGCAACTTGCTTCTCATCATCTCTGAATGCAGCATCTGTGCCACCCTCCCCAGCTGCCAGGGGCTATTTTGGGCTCTCCCTCCAGTCCCGATGCTGCTATCAGGGGGCTGCTTTGGGATGTGGGATGTCCTTCCAGGCAAGGCACGATCTGCTCTTCTGGTTAATTTATAAAACTGATTCCTTGGCAGGAATCCAAGTTTTCCGTAGAGATGTTCCAAAGTTTTATTAGCAATGATCAAATTGCTGGTGTCCTTGGGAAAGGTAAGGAAGTCAGTTTGTGTGATTTGCCTTTGTTTTTTTCCCGAGGATCTCTCCCAAAGGGTAATTCCATGTCACAGAATACAGCTCTCTGATGACACAAGGACCTGTAGATGCAACGTTTGTCTTGGTTTATTGCATACATATCTGAATAAACTTATATTTTAAGTATGTTCACTATTTTAGCAGATTTTATGCCTTATTTCAGCCAAGAACCCCCTGTCTCAGCCTGGTTTCTCCTGGCAGGTTGTTAGGGGATTGTGGTTTTCATCTCTTAGGAGTTAAAAAGCAGAAAAACACTTTGGAACAGGTCAAAACCCAACAGCATTAGAGCATTGCCTTTCTTCTCCTTTAATAGGCTACTCTGACAACCCTCTGCTTGTTAAATGAGGGAAAAATCTGTGGGCATGCAGTGAAGGTCAATCTTGTGGTTTTTGAAAGCATTTAATTAACACTGTTAAGTACCAAGGTCTGCTTGGGAGGCAACTTCTGCATTAACCAGCAGCATCTCCCTCTTCAGAGAAGCAAACCTGCAAGAGGGGACTGGCTGCAGGATTCATCTACATCTCCACATCCCACACCTCAGCAGTGCTCACATTTAGGTGCAGCAGCTCCCCTGTCCTGTTCCCACTGCCAAACCTGCACGGAAATCACGGCCAGACCCGCGTCTGCACCTCAGAGCCAGCAGAGCCCCAGCTGCCCAGACCCTGACCTCTTCCTGCAGGGGCTGGGGTGACACCCTGCACCCCCAGGACCCCTCAGGTCTGCCAGAGCCCCGTGCTGTGCCTTGTACTTCTGCTCGAGGCATTTTTCTCAAGTGCTTACACAAATCTACTTAAGACGTAGCTTAGCCCAAAGGGGTTTTGGCATTTTGATGACAGCACGTAAAGTCCCTGTCTCTTCCTTCAGCTATTCTCAGCTCCTCCAGGTGCTCCTCTCCTTGGGTAAAACTACAGCAAATATCCCATATTTGTGCTTTAACCCTGGGTGGTCACATGCACAAACTCCACAGTGACAGGGTGACAGCTCCTCTCTGAAAGGTCACAGCATCAGCTGGTTGAGAGAAGAAATCAATCCCAGCCCTTACAAAGCCAGGCTGGGTTTTGTTTCTTCCTACTTTTGCAGACCCTAATTGCAGGCAACTAAAGCAGCCCTAGGAAAAAGGGCTGTGTTGCAATCCAGGCTGGGAAGTGTGGCTCTGACTGGGGGGCAGCAGCCAGCGCTGGAGAGGTGCCCTGGGAGAAGGAGCTGTGCCCGGGGCTGTGCCTGGCGCTGCACAAACCCTGCAGGCAGAGCTGGTGCCAAAAGGGCCTCCTGAGCTCGTGTGCCCGGCTCTGGCAGGGATTGTTGCCCCTCCTGAGTGCAGGTACCTGAGGCAGCCTGGGACTCCAGCTCTGAGTCTGGGGCTGCTGCACACGGGACATGCTGAGGGCAGACAGGATGGGGCACATCCAGGGAAAGAATCACCCGCTCATGGAATGGTCTGGGTTGGAACAGACCTTACATCTCATCTCATTCCACAGGCAGAGACACCTTCCACTGTCCCAGGGAGCTCCAAGCCCCATCCAGCCTGGCCTTGGACACTTCCAGGGGCAGTCACAGCTCCTCTGGGCACCCTGTACCTCACTATCCTCACAGGAAATAATTTCTTCCTAATATCTATTCCAAACCTACTCTAAAATATCACTAATCAATGCTGGGTTTGCCTTTAAAATATTCTCTCTCCCTTCCCTTTTGGTGCCAGTTCTCTGGGAAGGTTTGTCTTTGCTGGATTGGACCTTCCATCACTTCAGAGCTGTCAGAACAACAAAAGACTTTTGAGTCATTTTCTATATCTGACCTTGAACTACTGGAGAAGCAATAAACATTCATAAGAGGAATGATACCACGGAGTGAAGCTGCAATTTTTATAACCTGTTGCTTGAGTGTGAAAGAAGCCCTGCTGAAAAGGCAGGAGCGAGGAACTCGGGGCTCAGCCCCCACTGCAGGATGAACTCGGGCACAAAAACACCAGGCCTGGGACTTGCACACAGCAGCCACACGGTGCTCTGAGGCCATTTGGCACTGATAAGCATTTCTCATTGAGTGCAATTACATATTTTTGTTTAGAAAAAGCTGCTCCTTCAAAAGCAGCTCCCAAGTCCGTGCTGATTCAGCCTTCATTAAAGGCCTCTTCTTGCAGACACTGTGAAGTGTTGATTCCTGCACTGATTTTCTATTGCTGCCTTATCTTTGGCATCTCATCTGCAACTTCTGCTGGGTTTTTTGCCTTCCCTTACC